>NW_026844366.1:160407636-160608077 GCF_025583915.1 Anolis sagrei ordinatus | reverse complement strand
AGGACAATGTCCAAAGAGACTAATTGAAGTTATTGTGGAATTTGAGGAGTTCCTGGAGTAGGAATTCCCCAAATACCATATTGGGAAAAGCAGTGGCAAGACTCCTTTCTACTAAGATAACAAACATACTGCCAGATGTAACTACCCGAAGTCTACTAATCTTAGGAGTACCACCAATACAGAAGCACAGAATTTGTGTCAGAAAGTATACACAAAGCCACTCTTAAATATATTTGAGAAGTAATTCTAAACACACACATGCATGCAGTGTCCATTCCAGCTAAAACGAAGCACTTCAAGCTTAATTTGTCAAGACTTTAATCCATTCCAGACTAACAATATAACCGAAAGAGACTAAATTTGGCGAAGCTTTGCACTGCATGCTCCAGCTCACACTGGTTGACCTGTAAACCAATACAGGTTAGAAGATTTGTGAGCACACAGTAATTTTCATTGTGTGGCTAGAGCAGGCCTTGAAACCCAATCCTTCCATGCTTCCCAAGTGTCACACAAGCACCTGCCATGCAGTTTATGTGCTTAGTGTGATTAGTACAATCTGCCATATGCAATTTCCCAACTTTAATGCTGTAGGTGCCTTAACTGTTAAGTCCACTCACTGTTGTAGCCACTGCTGCCGCCAGTCTCTGTCGGCGCCGTGCAGAACTGAACTGGCTTTTCAGCGTTGTCCCTTCCTGACAGTGAACCGGAAAAAGAACAGGGAGGCAAAAGGAGGGGAAGAATGGTGGGATGCAGGGAGATGAAAAACAGTCAGAGAAGGGCAGGGTTGACATGAGTCCCTCAATATAAGTGATGTCCCTTATCTGATGGTTGGCAAGCTTGTTCCTTGTTATAAAGACTATCCCTTATCTTAGGGTAAGAAAGTTGTTTCTTTTACCCACAGTTGGACTACCACATGATACAGAGTCACACTAGAAGACCTAGAAATTCCCAGAAAGGTGTTTCTTCTGTTTTTTAAAAGTAATTTTTAAATTAACATTTTTTCAGTTTCATGGGGGTCCTACATCCCAAATCCCAGCAAATATAGAGAGGTAATGAAACAAAAATAAACAGATCATGTGATTTTTAGTGTGGATTCCTCGTAAAGACAGAAATATTTCCATCATGTTATTCCTTAATGCAGACAACAAATTAATTCTAGAGAAAAACACATGGCCAATGTAACTGAAATCAATTATTTCATCTTGTATTTAGGTAGAGTATAAACTTGGTAATAGCTACTTCCTCATTGTCCTCTCTGCAAGTCAGGAATTTTGATTGACCCTTATTGCTATTTTGAAAACCTGGCAATTCTAGAAAAGGAATAGCTTCCTAACAGAATTTTACTTCCACAAAAGAGGCAATTTTCCATAATCCTGAGCTAAAATGAGGATTGTGGTGTAACAAATATGAGTGATCTGAATTATATGATCACTTCTCAATGTGCCCACATCCTAGCTTGACAATTCTTTTTGATTTCAGTTTTTCAATGTGCAAAGAATCTGGCAGTAGTCCTAATTCTCAGGATTAAATAGCCTTCAGGAACGAGATAGTGTTCTCGTTCAGTATGTTAAAAATATTTGCTATAGGATTTTCTCAATAGTATCCAAATAAGAGGTGCTGTTGGTTATATTTCCGAGGAAGGAACTGGCAAATGTGGGATTTCTTGCCTAAGAAAACCATACAAACTTCATGGGATCATTGTAAGTTGACAGGTGACTTGAAGGTATGCACACACACACATCTGAATGTAAGGGACAACTGTATGATATTCATCATGCAAAGGAAAACAAAGGCTATGGGATGAAAGGACAAACAAAATCCAGACGTTGGAAATAACTGGTTTACTTTATTCATTGTTGTAGAAATTACCCAGAATGTGGCTCTCACATCAGTTGAGTGAGCTTGCAAACCAGCTATAGAAAATATGTATATAAGCTATATAGAGTTTTCTGTGGTCCCAAATTACACTATGGTTTATAAATTAAATCTATATTACATACCTATTCATTACATTCAAGTATTTGAATATGTGTGGTCTTGTTCAATTCCTCCATTACATTCCATTCAAATATAGTCTGTATCACTCCCAAAGCAACAAGGACTGCAGACAAACACTTACTTAACAAACAGTGTCCAAAAAGAGTAGATGAAAACAGCCCGTTGTTGTACCATATAAACTCTAAAATGCCACACAAAAGTGACCAGGAAAGGACTCACAAACTTAAAGTCAATCTATTCCTTTGTTTTCTTGAGAGCAACCATACAACCATAGACCACTGTTGAAGAGAGGCAAAGCATGCACTTCTGCCATTAGGCCCTGAAACCTTTGAGCTGAATCAAACATCCTTCACAATCCATGAAAGGGGAATCTTAGGTTTGCCTCAACCTCTGCTATACACCACCTGTTCTGCTTTTTCAAGTGTTCCCTTAGAGGAGCTCATGCAAATTCCATGTACAGGTAAGATTAGCAACTGTGCTCTAATTAATTTATCTGGGAGTAAGCCTAGGACAGAGAAGAGCCCATGGCAAAGCAGCTAGAGTGTTTGACTAGGACTCAAGGAGATGATGCTTTGAATCCCTGGTCAGCCATTGGAAGTCACTCGGACAAGGCTCCTCTCTCTGTCTCAAAGGGAAGCAAACAAAACAACTCTCAGTAAATCGTGCCACAAAAACTATAAGGATCACCATAAGTTAGATTTCATTATAAGTCAGACAAGATTGAAAGAGACCCCTCAACACACACTCCACCTTCTTATACCAGACTAAGAGAATCAACCAGGTCCTCAATTGAAAACAAACTTTTTGTGAACCACAGAGAAAAGGAAATCTGTTTTTTCCTGTGCAAAAACTACTAAAAACAATGAAGCATATTTTACAGGATGCACAATAGAGTATAGTATTTCAAACTATTATCTGAAATGCATTTCCATCAACAAACAAACTCATTCCACCTTTGATTCAGCTAAAAGAATTTACATACTTTGACATACCAGCAAAGGTATTTTTGTACAGACAGGAAAGCCAACATTGGAGAGAAGAGTCTAAGTGCAAGTCTAATTGGCCAAGATAGGTAAGGGCCAGCAGAACCTTGGTCTTAATTTCTAGTAAGAACTGCTGTTTTGACCTGGAGAAAGTTTGAATCTGATGTAACTTCACTCCTTCACTCTACCGCATCTCTATCCTACTCCCACTTATTTTTCAGCTCTTCTGCTGGTGTGTCTTAGTCAGCTTCAGTGACAAGACTCCTACACTGGGTGTTCAGGCTATTCACTTCCACCTTCTCCTATGACATGTATTTCAGCTGCCAGCTACTAGAACAATAGCAGTGAAATATGAGAAGAAGACGAGAAACAGCCTGCAACTAGTCTTCTCAGAAAACGGATACTAATAACAATGTGACGGAACAATTTTTCATGCGTACACATATAAAACATAGCACAAAAACAAGCACAAAGATTGCTTGAAGGTGCCACTCAGTCTTGAATGTGAATAAAATATTTGAAAGTATCTGTAATTTTAATTAAAGAACCATTTTTAATATTAAAAACTTATTCCAGCAGAACGTATTATTATTATTATTATTATTATTATTATTATTATTATTATTACTTTACTGACACAAAAACACAGTATGTCACAGCAAATGAGATATATATGCTTTATTATTGTTGTTGTTGTTGTTGTTGTTATTATTATTATTATTTGAAACACAACAAGATGAGTCCACAGCAGACAAGATCACTCTGCTGGCTGTTGTATTAGATCACACATCGGACACTTCCCAAGTGTCTAGGACTGTGTGATGTATCGACAAATAATGCATGCAGATCCCAGTAAGGTGGCCTTTTGCAGCAGGCAGATGGTAATTTTGTCAGCGACGATTGTGTTTAAGTGCAGGCCAAGGTCTTTAGGCACTGCACCCAGTGTGCCGATCACCACTGGGACCACCTACTGGCTTGTGCCAGAGTCTTTGCAGTTCGATCTTTAAATCCTCATATGTCAGCTTTTCCAGTTGTTTCTCTTCAATCCTGCTGTCACCTGAGATTGCAACATTGACAATCCATACTTTGTTTTTCAACATGATCGTGAGGCCAGGAGTATTGTGCTCCAAAACTCTTGTCTGTCTGAATTCAGAAGTCCCTGAGTATTATTATTATTATTTCCCACAACCCTACCAACATTTATCTTCTTTTTTTAGTTTGTTCACCTTGTCAGTAATAGTTCTGTCTTGTGAATTATCAGAAGATCAAAGCTGACCTTTTCCAAATGAGCATGCATGCACCAACCAATCTCACTTCCAAACCTTGTAGGAAGTTGACAGGAAAAGGAATTGTCTAAGCTTGGGAAAGAGGAAGGAACATCAACTGGCAACACAGTGCATAGCTTTCATTTTTCTTTTCTGTCTCTGCCAGAGAGACAGTAAAACCTATTCTCACTAGAGGAAAGGGACAAATGCTGAGAGAAAGACAAGCCACAAAGGGCTCTATTGTATTCATCCAACTGGGGCAAATCCTGTCCCTTTACCTCTCTGTATATATATAAAAAAAGGACATAAGAAGGAGGACAGAAAAGGACAGCAATTAGTTTCATTGTCGTTGGTAGAAATAGTCTATTGTAATTCCTGTCTTGAGAAAGAAGAAAGAGAGAGGAGGGAGGGAAGAGGACCTTGGAAAAAAATATACTTTTTTGGATCATAAACCTTCCTCTCAAATCTTATGAAGCATAGCTTCCATCCATGATATAAATTTCCCAAGTTGTTAAATAGGGGACATTCCTCCAAGCAATGCTGAGAATATTTCTTTTCCTCTCTTTGAGATTCAAGTAGGAAACAAGTGTCAGGCAAGAAAGGAGGCAGTGAATATCACTGTTTCTCATTTCTTTCCAGGAAAGAGCAAAACTTCCAAAATTAACACAAATCTTAGAGCATTGCCTCACATAAGTGCCTAGAGGCAGTTTTAGCTTGCCCTAAATGTCCAGGCAAGTAGCTATTTTCAAGCTTGCAATATTTTCTATCCAAAGTGGTATCACACTCTGGAAGTCTAAAGTGTCACAGTTCATCAACATGGCCGTAAGGGTAAGGCCCCTTCTACACTGCCATATAATCTAGATTATCAAAGCAAATAATCCAGATTATCAAATAATCCAGATTACCTGCCTTGAACTGGATTATATGAGTCTATGCTGCCATATAATCCAGTTCAAAGCAGATAATCTGTATTTAATACAGAAATGTAAAAAGGGCCTTCTGATGAGAAGTTTGGTCATAACTCCTCTAAACATGTTCATATAGCAAAATGGAAACATGTGCTAATCAAACATTATATGATACACAGAAAACAAATCAGGACATCTTTGTTAATGATAACATAATGTCTGGGATTCAATAACTCTGTAACTAAACATGTACCTTAGACCTCTTCCACACATCCAAACAAAATACCACATTATCTGCTTTGAACAGGAATATATAGCAATGTGGACTCAGATAAGTCAGTTCAAAGCAGATATTGTGGGATTTCTGTCTTGATATTCTGGGTTATATGGCTGTGTGGACGGTCCGTTACAGTGAAGGGTTTTCTTTGCCTTTCTTTTTTTTACATTCCCCCATCCCACTGCATATTATCTGGCAAACCACTATAAAACTGACAAAACTTTTTAAAGCAGATTGTGGTATGTTGTGAAGGTGGAAAAAAAATCAAACATCAGACTGAACAAGGAGAGTTCAGAAACCTTAGCTGATTGGATCCTGTCTAGTAACTTGCTTTGTGTTTTAACAAACTTTCTGTCTTCTCTAAATTTTCATATTAAGAGCAGAACAAAGAAAAAGACTAAAGAGCCTTGATCTTCCAGTTTTTAAAAAGCTTTCAAAAACAAAAGAGAAAGACCTGAAAATTATTTGTTCTGTTCTTTTTTTATGTAAAAGGGGAAAATAATGTTTACCAAAGAGTGTGATGAAAGGGGGGGAAATAACATGAAAATACCTGGAGCTGTATTTTAGCATCTTTGCTGACACTTTTTGTTCTCCATCTTCTTGTGACACGCTTGTCTTTCTTATCTACACAGTTAGCCTACATAATAAAATAGTTAGAAGGCAACAAAAGCACTACATTAAAGCTCACAAAGTGGACACAGACAATATTGCAAAAAATTAGGTCAGAGTGTTAGAATCAGTTCTCTGGAAATAGAAACATGACAAGAATGTTAAATCTAGGCTTTAGAAGCAAAACAAACAGGCCGACTGGAGAGCAATTAAAGAACAAAAACTCTGAAAGCAATTGTAAAGCCAGTTATCTTTGGTGCAGGTGCTATGTTAATCTAAAATTCACTGCAAAAAGGTGTTTGTCCTTACTTCTGTGTGACATTCCAACTCCCTAGCAAAACAACAACAAAGAACAACTGAATATTACATGGATAGAATCAAGGATTCCATGAATCACACAATCTCTATTTCTACAAATTAGGCAAGTGTTTCTAAATTTGTGTTGGATGGGATTATTTATAGTCTTCGTAGAGCCTGCGTGTGAGAGCATCACATTAAGCTTTTATGACAAGCAGGAGTGGCTCAGCAAGCTCAATTTCACTGGAAACACTGCGGTCATCATGACTCTGCTCCCAGCTCTTCGGATTATCTCTCCTCGGAACAAGTCAGAACCACAAGGCACGGTCTATATCTTTGACTAGTAAGAGGAGAGACATCAAGTTGCAGTAGCAACTATCAAGTACTTTGCAGGCACATGCTTAACTCACAATAAGCCAAGTTTCCCTGAAACCCTATCTTATCCTGATATATAAACAAGATCATGAAGTTATTCTTCCCCTTCTTGGGTCTCCTTTGAGTGACCTGAGAGTTTCTAAAATTGACAAGGCTATACCTTCTGCATTTCATATCCTTTGATAAATGATACATTTGATGTTTCAAGTTTAAATAATATTATTTCATTAGATTTTAACAAAATATGTTTACCTGCATATCGGTGAAGTTTGGAGCTGACTGAGTTCTCTGAAGTATTTCTAAGTTTTGAAGGATTTTACTGAGTTCCACAAGGTTTGACTGGCAGTGTGCAAGATCTGACATGGATTTCCAAAAGAGAAAAAACAGAGAAGGGGAAGAGAGGGATATATATTTTATCTTGCTCGAGATTGTGGTCCCATCTCACACTGCCATATTATGAAGTTTCATAATGCAGTTTAACTGCATTATATGACTCTATACTGCCATATAATGCAGTCAAACTGCATAATGAAACTGCATTACATAGTAGTGTAGATGTGACCTGAGTTACTTGCCTTGGATGGGGTCACATCATCTGTACAACAGCACTACCATACTGATTTATAAAACAAATGTAAAATATTATAGTAACACTTGTTAGAAGCATAAAGAACCTGTCCCATCTTTGCTTCCTCAATGCATTTTTTGTATTAAGAACATAAAAGAGCAAAACAGTAGGAAAACATAGTGGAATAACAAATGGAAGCCACTGATATTGCATAAATGAGGTCAGTTAATTTTGGGACAAAAGTATTACCGGGAATCACCTAGATCAGTGGTTCTCAACCTGTGGGTCACGACCCCTTTGGGGGTGGAATGGCCCTTTCACAGGGGTTGCCTAAGACCATCAGAAAACACATATTTCTGATGGTCTTAGGAACCAAGACGCTGCTAACTTTTTCCCTTTTGCTTCCCAGGGGCCTTTTCTTCTTCTCCAGAGGGAGGTGGTGACATCACTCAGCCCCTCCCCCTCTGCTATTTTAGAAGGAAGAGACGGGAGCGGGAGAGGTGAGGTTTGCTTTGTATCCACAAGGAAAGGAGAAGGAGAAGGAGAAGGAGGAGGTGAGAAGGGAGAAGGTGAGGGAGGAAGGCAGGGATTAACAAGGGGTGGAGTGGCCCCTCCATGGCCAAATCCCAGGGAGAAAGAGAAGTAACAATGAAAATACATCCTGCATATCAGATATTTACATTATGATTCATAACAGTAAAATTACTGTTACAGTTATGAAGTAGCAACAAAAATAATTTTATAGTTGGGGGTCACCACAACATGAGGAACTGTATTAAAAGGTTACGGCATTAGGAAGGTTGAGAACCACTGCCCTAGATGGAGATGGGCCTCTATTTTTCTGCTCTCTTTAATCAACAACAAATTAAAAATCTAAGAAGCGTTTGCTTTGGTGTGTTTGGAAGGTTTGTTGTTTTAATTATATACACAGCCCTGACATCCATATGTCTGAAAGTTTAATCTTAAAGATTGCAAGAAAGCAACAAAATCAATTTAAATATTATGATTTATGGAAGGCCCATAAAGGTATTACCCTGGAATATGATTTTTAATATATATATATATAGATATATATAGATATAGATATATAGATATATAGATATCTGTAGGTCTAGAATTGTGGACAAGTAAAATAAATAACACATGGAAAATTGTTTAGCACCTGAGAAATTAGTGAAAAGAAGAAATAAAATTCTCTTAAGAAAGAGGTTTGAATAGTCATCAGAAATCTATCAAGGTGTAGCCATAGCACAACATCTAGAATCCACAAAACAGCAATGGATTTATTGGACTAAATAATGATATACAAAATACATTAGACAACTTTTGAAGCTCCACTGGCTTCTTCATCAGTCAAAAGTATAGAAATCATACAGGAAAAGAAGAAAAAAGGATGATGTTAGAGTCATAAGCTTATGAAGATGTTGTTTTTGTTACTGTCAGTTAAGAGGGTCTGTACGGATATCTCTCCCTCTTTAGCCATGTGGACACTGGGAGACAAAGAGTCATAAAATCCAGGCAATAAATGGATTCAACTGAAATTTTATTGGTTGGATTTTATGACTCTTTGTCTCCCAGTGTCCACAATAAAAACCAGGCAATAAAAAATGGAGTTGAAATGACATCATGATTTCTTCTTCTCCAGTATGATTTTAACACCTTTGCCTGATGAAAAAGCTAGTGAAGCTTTGTGCATTTTTGGTTCTTGTTTTTTCTATTTTGTGGATTTGGGGTGTTGTATTTCATTAGAAATTAGAATATGTTTTTGAAACACTCCTAGTATGCAGAATTAATGCAGTTTGATATCACTTTAATTGCCATGGCTCAATGCTATGGAGTTATATTGTTACTTGTTAGTTTTACAAGGTCTTTGGCCTTCTCTGCCAAAGAGTGCTGATGCCTCAGCAAACTACAAATCCCAGGATTCTATAGCATTGAGCTATGGTAGCTAGTAGTGTCAAAGTGCATTAATTCTCCAGTGCAGAGGCACCCTTTGAAAGAAGATGTAGATAAAGATTGGAATCATGTGAACCTCAAAATGCCACTGAAAGGAGTCTTTGAAAAAATGATATACCAAGCAAATCACAAATGAATTCATAATGGTAAGTACAGATCAGATGAACCACAACACTAATCTATTGCACTATGTAACAAAATTTGAAACATTTTCTATTCCTGGTTCGAAAGTAATTTAATTATGCAGTACATCCTCTGAAAGTAATTGTTATACTCCAGAAACATTGTTTTTATGGTACAAACTATGGTAGGTTTAATTGGTTGAGACTCTGTGAGATATTCATTGAAAAACTATAGTAAAATGTGCTGCAGGATGTCCCACAAAAACAAAGTATGTGGAGTTTAATAAACTTTCCCCATGGTTTTATGACAGAATCAATTAGGAAATGGCATTTATAGCCCAGGAACAACAATCATATTATTAGACTCTATGGATACTTCTACCATCACCATGCATTAGCAAAATCCCTAGCATGGCATGACCTAAAGGAACTACTGACCTTCTGAACATCTATCCATCTCTTCTGAGTCTTGCAACCAAGCAACTACTTTACTTTGGCCAGTGGTACATGTTGCAGGTAATGGAGACAGGCTGTTACTGCAAGGGATAGGTGGCTGCCATGGGAAGTTATTCTGTGATACCTAAGGGGAAAAGGCAATATAGAAAATTGCAACACTGAATGATAAATACGAAAAAAACTCTATAATACTGAATACCAAATATTAATAACACAGTCAGTGACAAAAACTGAACAAGGGATACGGTTTACCCCTTAATAAAATTAAACGCATATAGATATTTTGCACTCTATCATAACTGATTTTAAAAACCTACAAACCTACAAAACCAGATAATTCAGTAACAAAGGTTTTCATAAATGTCTTCTCCTCTTATCTGACTTAGGCCCCATCTACACTGCCATATAAAATCCAGATTATCTACTTTGAACTTGATTATATGACAGTGTAGACTCATATAATCCAGTTCAAAGAAGAGAATGTGGCAATGAAGAAGGGGCGGTGTAGAAGGGGCCTTAACATTGCCTATAATATCATCCAAATCCTGAGAAAAAACAGGCAGGAAATGTGGTACAATAACTAAATATGAACTCCAAAATGGAGTTCTTCCAGAATAAGGTCACGCTATACCTTAGCTTCCAGCATGGCAACATTAGCAGCTGGTGAAGACTCGGTGGTTGAAGTTGAAGGGAATATGTGAAAGCTGGCATCTCGTGGTGATCGTACAATCTCATTCTGACGGTATAGTCGGTGGTGGCGTAGCCTTGACACCCAAGCATCAAAAGAATCCTGGGATTTCACCTGGTAAAAGGAGGAATGGGAGTAGAAGCTGAGTCATGGAATATTGCTCCCATTTGGTTAATGTGATTCTGGTAAGTGTGAAAAATAACACTGACCAACACACATTTTGGTACGTCAAATGTTAGACCTGTTTCTGGGTATATTTGACCTGCTGATTCAAAAAATGGCCCCCGTTTTCTTCTATCAGCTCTAGTTTTTAAGATACAGAACATATGCCATCCCCAACTCAACATCTCCTTGCCCATAGAAAACCATGAGAACCATATCTAAGAAACTAGAGCAGATGTGTTATAGCCATTGCAAGTTTCTGAATCAGTCTCCCAAATAACTCCAGGAACAGGTCTAAAAACTGAGGACCCTTCTACACAGCTCTATATTCCAGAATATCAAGGCAAAAAAATCCCACATTATCTGAGACTGGACTCAGATACCCAGTTCAAAGCAGATATTGTGGGATTTTTCTGCCTTGATATTCAGGGATATAGGGCTGTGTGGAAGGGCCCCACGACACCAAGCAAATGCTGCTAGAACACCATATAACACTACACCGAGGTTTGGTTTTTAATTGGTTTGGCTGTGCAATTAGTCGCAAAACTCACTTTCAAGTGGTAGATGTGCTCTTCGGTGTCAAGATCTATCCTACGAGCTTTCTTTTTAATTGACATAACCGATAAACCAACGTCTATGCTTCCATGGACCTTCCCTTTCTGAGTCTGAAAGAGCAAGGGAAAAGTTATCAACAACATTAGAAAAAAAAAGATTGACTTGTATGGTATTTGGTAGTCACTACAAGGTAAATCAGATTTAATGTTTGTAACTTTTGGGAGTCACGTGTACAGACACTGAGAGAAGTAGTGATAAAAGGATCTTGAGGGATCCCTCCAGCTGCCTGTTTTAATAAGTCTCATGACTAAGGGTGCATCTACACTGTAGAATTAATGTAGTTTGACCCTACTTTAGCTACCATGGCTCAATGTTAGGGAATCCTGGGATTTTAGGTTTAGTGACACACAGACAGCTAAAGAATTTGTAAAACTATAACTCTTGTGATTACATAGTATCGAGCCATGGCAGTTAAAGTGGAATCAAACTGCACTAATTCTACAATGTAGATACACCTAAGGAGTGTTACAAGAAATACTCAGCCAAAGTATTTATTTTTCCTGGTATACATTATTCCCTGTGTTGCTGAAGCTCAGGAACTTGAGAAAACTGGAGGGGGGGGGGAATCAAATGATTTAACTAACTGTGGAAAGAAATATCAAGCATGTTTTATTATAGCAGACATCAAGAAGCTGCTGATCTATCGTCCTTTCTTTCAGAAAATTTGATAGTATACAGTGGAAATGGAGTGGGTAGAGCTTTGCAAAACCATTATAAACCAAGACAAATATTTAATTTCTGATGCATTTCCAAAGAGTGTTCAAGAAAAAAAAATGTAGAAGATGTAAGCAAATTCTAGATGATGGTGGTCATTTAGTTCTGGTTCCTGAAATTAGCCAAAATATGGGTAATTTTCGTGGTTTTTAAGCATTTGGGGTAGTGGACATCAAAGAAAGTGATTGTTTTTATGTTCCTTTCATATTTTCCATCTATTTTTCTTTCACCTGAATCCAGGGGGATTTTGTGAACTCAAGAATAGGCCCTCAGGGTAGTATGTTACCAACTCTTGATTTAAAGTGAATGTAAAAGGCGTTTCCCAACTTTTAAAATAGCTTTACTTACATCAATCGGTGACTTTGAGTACTTCAACATTCCATTATCCAGGACAAAAAAGCGCTGCAGGGAAAAATGTTGACGTGACTAAATAAAACCAGGAATAAGCAAAGCAATATAACAGATGGAACAAATACATATTCCCTGTCGTTCTCTAATAACCAACATTGGGAGAGAAAAATTAATAAACACTTTACTTCCATGTGTGACAGCAGCAATTAATTACAGTGTTAACACTTACTATTTATAAAAGACCTTGCCAGTATTCAAAGCACTTCTCACAAGCATTATCTCAATTAATCTAACCAGGTAATCCATTATTATGATGACACTGTAAACAAGAATTGGAACTAAAAGGCAGTCGTCACGTGAATTTATGCCTGTGAAATTCAGATGAGAGATTTCCAGCATCTATTCAGATATTGTCCCTCGTCACTTTTTGGAAAAATGGAAATCTCCATAAACTTTTGGAGATTTTATGATATTTGGAAAGGCATGACCTTATTAGAAGTCATAACTTTTTGGAAAATGATCCCATAACCTTTTGAGAAAATGGCATTCATGCAAGGCACTTAGGTTTCTCGGCTGTTAAGCTGATATACCTAGGTATGTCTTTGAACTGTTAGGGACAAAGATATGCCAATGCACAAAACACACACACACACATATAGTATTTATTTATTTAAAGCATTTATATTCCACCCTTCTCACCCTGGAAGGGACTCAGGGGAAAACACAAAATATATATGGCAAACATGCAATGCCGGAACATAAAATGGATTATAAATATACATAAATGCTAAAATCAGTTATCTCCACTATAAATCAATTGGGTTGTTGTAGGGGTTTTTTTTTGGCTATATGGCCATGGTCTAGAGGCAGTCACTCTTGACGTTTCGCCTGCATCTATGGCAAGCATCCTCAGAGGTAGTGAGGTCTGTTGGAACTAGGCAAAAGGGTTTATATATCTGTGGAATGACCAGGGTGGGACAAAGGACTCTTGTCTGCTAGAGCTAGGTGTGAATGTTTCAACTGACCTTGATTAGCATACAATGGCCTGACTGTGCCTGGGGCAAACTTTTGTTGAGCGGTAATTAGATGTCCCTGCCTGCTTCCTCTCTGTTGTTGTGCTGTTGCAATAATCAATTGTTTAAAACCATCTCTGTATATTGTAGTGTTTTAGAAGCGATTGTATAAAAGTGGAATAATAAATCAATTTTCCATGAACAACCATAACTCTTCCTTTTGTTTGAAGCAATGATCACTCAGCTGCTTTATGGACATTTTACCTTGTGCCAGCCTTTTAAAGGCCATTTCCGTTTCTTCAGCATGAATCCTTCATGTTTGTCTGGCTTCTGAACATTAGTCTGACCAATTTTCAGACCTTCTATAATTTCCCAGTTGTCTGGCTCCTGAAAAAAGAGAGAGTAGAGAAAACCAGAAAATAAACACATTAATAATGGCTCATGACTAATGAGTCATATTTTTCAGCTGTGAAGGTGGGAACCCAATATGCCTGGAATACTTACTTCTTCTTAACCATGGGGTATAAACATCCATGTTTGGACAAATAAAGGGAATTTTTAAGTCTAACTACCTTGACATACTACTAACTCCCCAGGGTTTATTTGATCACATGTACACTGAGCACTTAAGTCAGTGCAGATCAGTGGTTCCCACCCTGTGGCCTGTGGACCACCAGTAGTACTCAAGACCTAAAATATGGTCCATGGCCTCACCGTTACTACACTGTTGCAACAAGAGCGACTAGTCTTGCAAAAACCTCTTATAGTGCTGAAGTAACTGGGATGTTGGGTGGGGAGAGGTTGACTACCCACAAAAGACACGAAAACTAGCCTCCTGACAGCTGTCTCTCCTCCTCCTCTCTCCCCCTGGAACCTGGAAGCAGGGGCGCCTTGGTGTCTTCGTTTTTAAGCCTGTTCCTGGGGTCATTTGGGGTGCTGATTCAGAAAATTGCATTGGATAGACCACGCCAGTTCTAGATTATTAAATATGATTTTCCGTGGGCAAGCAGGTGGCGACTACTGGATGGCATATGTTCTGCATCAGAAACTAAGGCTGATGTGGTCTATCCAATGAAATTTTCTGAATCAGCACCCCAAATAACCAAACTGAATCTAAAGTTCACCAAAAATTAATTTGTAACCCTTTTGGTACTGATGTTGGAGAGTGGTCCCTAGTAAAAAAAAAAAAAAAAGGTTGGGAACCAATGGCCCCATAGCAGCCAAAAGTCACACAGAGCTCATTCCTAATGCAGGTCAAGCCCCCCTTAATCTTAACTTAAACAATGTAAATGGTACAAAGAAATCAGACAGTTAAAATATATTAACAATTTAAGAAGTTAAAAGGGGTTAAAACAGTAGAAGCAGCCCATGGGAATGGCACGGTATGTTGTTTGGCAACCACATCAAACTGCCTAACCAGTGCTCCACTAAAAAGGCTTCTCATTACTCTATTTTTATGAGCTGAAACTTTTTTAAGCAAAATGTTCCTCAAAACCATGCATATAGCTACTTGAGTCAAAACGAACTACCAACAAAATTTAAAAAATTAAAGTTCATTCATATAAAACTGTAATTAGTAAGACATGCCCTCTGATGTAATAAAGTCACAGGGCATATCCACCTTCCTCTGGATGAAAGACACGAGGAAAAGCTTGAATAAGTCCTCTTGTCAAACAATGGTATGTAATCCACTTTGGCTAAGGTGGCATCTTAATTCCAGGACCAATCTGGGGGCCCTTCCACACAGGCCTATATCCCAGAATATCATGGCAGAAAATTCCACAATATCTGCTTTGAACTGGGTTATCTCTGTCCACACTGCAGTATATTCTAGTTCAGAGCAGATATTGTGGGGTGTTTTGCCTTGATATTCTGGGATATAGGGCTGTGTGGAAGGGCCCTGGAACACCAAGGTAAATTCTATGCAACACTTCATCATTGTCCACACAAGCCTGCCAGTTGAGACCAAAACAAAACATATCCTCCCTGGAAGTAGCCATATATTGTCTGGATTGAGATTGAAATGCCTTTTTTGCCAGTGCCAATGACATCACAGAAAAGTCTTTCCTGCCCATCTCTCAAACCCTTACTGCTCTATCAGAGTGAACTTGGAGCACAGCACATATCTGAAAAAAATCTGCACATTTTTTTGCTTTATTTGTATCTTAACAGTTGAACGAAACAAAATATTTTCCGGTTTAGAATGCTGTTTATCTTGTCTGTTTTTCAAATGAGTTTTCCTTCCCATGACTCGACTACTAGTCATCTAATTAAGTGTGGGCTGTTGAATGAGTATCTTAATAGCTTCTGCTTCAAAAGGACATCTGCGTGTACGTAGTTCGCAAATAAATGCAGAGCGCAGTCAACTTCCCACCTCAAATCACCCAGAGGCGGGTAGGATGAAACCTCTTTTTACATCATTTGGCATTGTCAAAACCAAAACTTAGGTACTTTTAAAAATAATTCCTCATGTAAACCTCAATTTGTTGCCACTACATTATACTGTGTTACTTATTCCTTTCTTGCTACTTATTGGTTGTTTTTT
The DNA here is from genome assembly GCF_025583915.1 of Anolis sagrei ordinatus. NCBI lineage: Eukaryota > Metazoa > Chordata > Lepidosauria > Squamata > Anolidae > Anolis > Anolis sagrei. Next base: position 160,592,175 of record NW_026844366.1, on the reverse strand, counting down.
TTTAAAAAAAAACCTTGAATTTACAAGGAAATAGCATTGAACATTTTTAAAAAAATCCTTCAAAATGCCTCCTAAAAAGTAACCAGAAGATATTGCTCATTACACCCAAAGACAATCCATTTCATATTAATTGCCTTTGCACTGTACGCATGCTAACTTCAGCCCTGTATCAAAAAAAGCACATATAAACTTTACATACGGTATTTAAAACTAAGCAGTAAGCCAATACATTTTGTTTTACATGCAAATATTTGGTTTTTCTACCCCATCCCTAACCTCTCAGGCTTTACTTACTTTAGATATGGTGACTGGTTCATTTTCTAGCAACTGCTTGCCCATTACCAGATCTGCACTTCCTGAAGAAATATTTCGCTCTAATATATGGCCACTCTAAAACAAACAGAAATAAGGAGAATAAATGTTCTTCCACACACGAAACAAAGAGAAAAGGCTGGCAACACCTACAGAAATTTATCAGGTTCACAGAAATAACATCACCATCACATTGCCAAAATCAATGTTCTTGCCTTAGCCCCTTATGTGAGAATTTTATTAAAGATGAAAATCCTAATATATTTCACAATAAAACTGTGAAGTCTAATTATAATTAATTTTGTGAGCATGTGCCTTGTGAGGTTAGATGCTTTGTGTATCTTCTGATGGTAATATATGCTACAGTCCACTCAAAGAGATAAGCAAGGGTGTAGTATTCAGTTCAAGCTTGCTGCACATTTTCTTAGAGGCTTATTTTATTTATCGTGTCATCAGCAACCAACCTTCTTAGAGGCTGAAAAAGCTGCATTTTGGACTACAAATTCCCCATTATTGCCTGTTTACTGGGGAGTCTGAAAAATTATAGTTCAAAAGTAACTTTTCCAAACTTCATCTTTTCTTCTAATTATGCTCAATGCCTTTTCTTCGGGCTCTTGCAGTGGCTTTCTAACCATTATGAAACTTTCTCTTGAAAGGATAATAGGTGTTGTCATATGTTATAATCATTTGTCATATTCAGATATGAGCTCTCTCATATAACCCTAGTTAAGTATTAACCCTCACATAACTAGCAGTTTTGTAAAGAGACACCTGTTGGTTTTAATATCATGGTGGGGAGCATACATTGAACGGAGGCTGTTCTATGCACACAAGCTCCCTGCTCCCAAGGACCCTTCCTTTCTGCAAATGGTCTCCAACCAGAGACGAGCAAAGGATAGCCAATCACACAACAAACTCTAACTCCCAAGACTTCTCACTAGTGGCTATCCCTGGCTAAGAGTGATGGAGGCTGCCCAAAAGTCATACTTTGCCTAATACATATAATAACAGGTAAGGCCAATGGGGATGCAATGACAGGGTGAGGGAACAATTCAGCAATGATGGCGAGGGAACAATTCAGCTCTACTACTCAAGTGATTATTCATTATTTGAAAGAGAATGTACTAATGAGATGCAGATCTATTAGATAGTAGGCCCATTTACTATGCGAGGGATCCAATCCAAGATGCTTTACATAATATGATTTCCGTGTATCTATGAAGAATGAAGTCTTCAGTGAAGCACCATCACATCACTCTGGATGTTAATGATGCCTACAACTTCATCCCACATAATCTTCTCTTAGTCTTCTCTCCATTTTAACACAATGGCAAAACAGAGTCCCACAGAGGCCATCCTACAATACACGGCCGCCTTTGGTGGCTGCCCATGGGAATTTGTGTTGCCAGAATGTTAAAATGGAGAGAAGACCCCGTTTTCAAGAGTCAAGTGCCACCCGACTCCTGACTCAATAAAATGAGGGGAAAGCATGGGAAAGGACGCATGATTGCCGGCTGGCCCAAAAGATGGGAAAAGATTATAGGGAGTGAATTAAGTTGGTTGCCTCTGACCCCCCCCCCCCCAAACACACTTTCCAATTGTCAATGTGATAAGGTCCCTAGTGTTCTCTCCAGTCATTCAGGATGATTCACCCTCCAGTTGAACCTTCAAAGGAAAGTGATAATACAATTATACTTGGAAGCCTTGAAAAAACACTTCTCTAAGCATCGCTGAGTCCTCCATAGTGATTCTATGGTATTCAGCGTTCTTTGAGTATGAATTAAATCACATTCAGCAAGTTCTCATAATAAACAAGCCTCCTCTACTGTCTTTGAATTTCATCAAGCAGAAAATGTCATGTATCCCTCCATCTTTCCATTAAGTGTTAAAATTTGACATGTTACATTTCTGTTTCTTACTGATATTTCCGAAATTGCGATTCACTAAATTGTACTACTTATGTCTTAAATATGTCTGTCCTCTCTTAAACATGATTTAGACAGATACTTCAACCAAGGAACAGACATTTTCAAAGGTTTTCCTAATTCCTCAAGCATTTTCAACTGCAGAATGCTTCGTACTATCAAAATGTCAAGAACATGGGAGTGCTTACTTGAACTCTTTGACCTTTTAAACCTCTTAATATTTGAGCATAAATGCCAGTTTGATATGAGACAGGTGGGTCCCCTTCATCCTTAGAAATTAAAATGTTGCGGAAATACATTCTTAAAGGTTTTAGTTCTTACAATTATGTCTGAAGAACAATGATTTCATAATACAGAAGAACAGCAACTTTTTTGCCTACTAACCAATTTCTAAAGAAGATAATGAGAGTTTCTACTTACAGGACAAATGTTTAGACAGATTTAACCATCATCAAAAGAATAAATCACCAAAGTTTGTTTGTACCTCCCTCTCTCATGCACACATACCAAGAGAGGTTTTTAATAGGTCTTATACCTGTTCAGGTGAACAGAGTGAACACACAGAGAGTTTTTTGGAAGGTCTCATGGGCAGCTTGTAATGCAAAGGGAATGTGCATGCAATCCTTTGTGGAGTTGGCACTGGCTGAATATAGGCTCTGCTGCTATGATTTTATATTTCATCTCAGATTCTCTGTTTTAGGACAGCGTAAAGACGGCTCTAATTACAATTTCCAGTTTGCTTCCTAGCTTACTTTCTCAGGCTGGAAAACTAAAAAAGCAAGTCATTACATAAAACAAGGAAAATATCTGTTCCAATGGCAACTGAGACTCCAATTTTCAAGATGATGAATCTAATTCAGAAATGTAATGCAGGCAAGAAGTTATGGACATCCATTCCAATGTAGTGGCTCTTCCATTCCTCCACCTAGAACCACCAAAGCATGGGTGACTGTTACAGCTGTATCTGCCTAAATCAGTGGTTCTTAACCTGTGGGCCGTGGGCCACCAGTGGGCCGCGAAGATGAAAATCTCATCCACGAGCCTTCTTCCTCTTTATTTTATTTTATTTCCACTCCTTTCATGCCACCTGCTACTCTTTCCCTGTCGCTGACCATGGCATATGTTCTGTAGCAGAAACTAGAGCTGATATGGTCTATCCAATGCCATTTTCTGAATCAGCACCCCAAACCAAATCTAAAGTTGACCAAAAACTGATTCGTAATCCTTTTGGTACTAATGTTGGAGAGGGGTCTCTAGTCAAAATGGTCCGTAGTCAGGTGATCCCTGGTCAAAGTGGTCCCTGATCAATTGTTCCTTGGTCAAAAAAAAAACTTTGGGAACCACTGGCCTAAATTAAGCAGGTAAAACTCTCTGTTTTCCGTAATCCTTCCTGCCATTATGAATGGAGAACCAATGACAGGAAGCCTTTTATTCTGCAAGGAAAATTAGGAGTATTTCTCCTTTTCTACCAGAAACAGAATAATCCTGTTTCTGTCTCCTTTTGTGTTATGTTCATGAACCAATAAGCATGTAGCTCCCCTCCTTGTTTATGACTGTAGAAAGGCATGAATGCTTTGTTTCCATGTCATCATCAATTGCTCAACAACTGTATAAGAAATAACTAACATGCCCAACTTATATATTTACAACAGCTATGTATATATAATTTTGCAGCCCAGATTTTGTTTAACATTTCTTCCTCCACGAAACAGGTGATCCAAACAAATTTATAAGACTAATATTTTTGGTTAGATTGACATTTAATCATGTTCAAAGGAGAAATCAACCAAGTAACTTAGTCACAAAATGTTATTTTTTCACCTACCTGCCTACTGTCCCTCTGGGAAGATGACGAAGAAGAGGCACTTTTATGAGACGGTGTAGAGGTTTTGTGAGCAGGAGATATACCTTTCTCCTCTGAACTCATCTTTGCAGCTAAATTTTTGTGATTTCCTTTCACAAATAAGACCACATGAATCTCCTTTCAGTCTTCCATATCAACGGGGAGCCAAATAATCTTCATTTTTCCAATTCACAGTGTGTCCTTTACATTAAAGGGGTTGACGATTCAAAAGGCATCCAACCAGACCTTGAAAGAGAAATGCAAAGAGGAGAAAAGTGCATTTATGCTTAGCAAGTAAGCGTGATATATTCCATAACACATTCCTCAGTAAATATATTTGATAATGCAGAAATGTTGAAATGGAGAATCCCTCCCTTTTGTTATATCTGAACTCACCTACACAATTGTTTCAATTTCTTAGGATTTTCCAATCAAATAAAAGAAAAGCACATCAACTCAGTAAGCTTGAAGGAAATGGTTTGCATACAAATAAAGGTGCGAACCAATCAAGAAATATCAGGTGTCAAGACTGACGGAGGTCCAGGAGAAAATAATAAAATATTTTGCCAATACGATTCGTCTGCAAAAAAAGAGATGATGATTCTTTTTCAGAGGAAATTCCTGATCTGCAGATTTTCCGACCAGTAGATTCTTCAGTGGCAAAATGCAATTCCTCCTTACAAGATACTGATTACTTTCTCTTGCTTGGCTTCCCAAGTGACAAGTTACTTTGAAACTACAATTGTTTTTTTTTTTATAAAACCAGTTCTCTTTATTGCCTGCCCATTGCACCACAGCTTTATTTGTTTAAAAAATGCATGCATAGGTGGCTAGCATCACTTAAAGAATAGGTAAGAAGCCCAGTAGCTATGGCAACCATAACATCTTCATCTTTTCTACATATGAATGTCATTGATATGAATGTGATTATTCTGTATAAGCAAGAAATGAACATCTGCCATATGATTCCAGTGCATATGCATGATGTGGACTAAGTCCATTATGTTTAGAGATGGAACAAGAGAGGATAGAACAAGATTGCTGGATCTAGAAAGTTTCTTTCCTGAGCTTGGCTCTGTAGTATATCTTTATATATTGGATCCTGGACAGAGTTTTAAATAAAAATTGTTCCAAAAAGGTTTCTCATTGGGCAATTAGCATTTGACAACTGGAATAAAATGCATGTATCTATGCCGGGAAGGAGGGCGGGGGTTCTGAGCATTCCTTGTCTAAGAAAACCCTTCAAAATCTATGGAATCACCATCAGTCAGTGGTTCTCAACTTTCCTAATGCTATAACCCAGGCCCGTAGCCAGGATTTTGATTCGGGGAGGGGGGGCTGAGTTTGATTGGGGGGGGCTGAGTCTGAGTGAAAGAGGGTCTACCTTAGCAAACCTTTTGTACTGTTACCCCAATACCCCCATGCATATGGGATATATTGAGCATGGTGATCAGATCATGATATGAATAAACATAACAGTTTTAATAATGCACCAGTAAGGCCTTTTCGCAGACCACCATGAGAATTTTGGGGGGGGGGGGCTGAAGCCCCCAAAGCCCCCCCCCCTGGCTACATGCCTGCTGTAACCCTTTAATACAGTTCCTCACGTTGTGGTGACCCCCAACCATAAAATTATTTTCGTTGCTACTTCATAACTGTAATTTTTCTACTATTTTTCTACTATTATGAATTGTAATGTAAAAATCTGATATGCAGAATGTATGTTCATTGTTACTTCTCTTTCTTCCTGAGATTCGGCCCTGGAAGGGCCACTTGACCCCTCACTAAGCCCTGCCCTCCCCCAGCCCCCCTTCCTAGGCCCCCCTCCCTCACCTTCTCACCTCCTCCTCCCTTTTCCCTCTTGGCTCCAAAGGAAACATCACCTATGTCACTCCCCTCTCTTCCTCCTAAAATCACAGAGGAGATGGAGGGGGAGGGGCTGAGTGACATCACCACCTTCCTCTGCAGAAGAAAAAGAGGCCTTTGGGAAGTGAAGAGGGTGGGAAAAAGTTAGTGGTATCTCAGTTCCTAAGACCATCGGAAATATGTGTTCTCCTATGGTCTGAGGCAACCCCTGTGAAAGGGTCATTCGACCCCCAAAAGGGTCGTGACCCACAGGTTGAGAACCGCTGCCATAAGTCCACATGCAGCTTGAAGGTGCACAGCTCTACCTAGGGTTTCCAGTCATGTAGAAAGCTTTCAAGAACAGAAGAGATCCTCTTTAAACAGCCACTCTTCACATCAGGAGAGCCACTACGGAGGCTAGCCCACTGTCCTCCATACATTTACTTGCACCACTTTAAAAATATGAAGTGAGGCTTGCAGCTACATAAAATTGGGAGAGACAATTGTTACAGAAAAATCCAATCACACATATAGCTTACTCAATACCTTGAGGAAAGCATCAATTTTTCCCATGAGAAATGGAGCAAGAGCAATAGGCTTGAAAGCTGCCAGTAATGAGAAAACATTACTGGATGACAACAGGAGGGCTGTTGCCTAATTATAATCAGTGTGTGCCCTCTGATAATTAAATTAAAGAGAGCTTTCCTTAGGGGACTTGGGGTACATAGATATGTTTTGGAACTGATATATTACCAACCTAGTCAGATAACCCACTAGGTAGGTACTATTACGAATGCTAACAAGAGCTCATTCTTCATTGAGTCCCCAAGTCATTCCTCATCCAACGGACCTTGTTTGGATGTTTATAGGTTTATATCCAGTAAGTATTGACCATACACAGAGTCAAGCTAAAAGACCTAGAAATTCCAAGAAAAGTGTTCTCTATAGCAAAAAGACAATTTATTTACTTTCACAGTGGTCCTACACCCATAAATCCACTGAATATGGTGCGTTGAATGTAATGTTCTGAATCATTAGATGATTGAGACAAACCAGAAACAGATGTTTTTAATTAATTGCTCCTAATAACTAGTAAGTGCCATTCTTTCCTTTCCTTTCCAATTGCAGAATCCCTCCTCAGCCCTCTTCAGGATATTAGTCATCATAATAAAATGCCACAATCATCAAACATTTTTGGGGATGGGGTTCAATAAGTAAGATGACGGTTGATTTTATGTTCCAAATTTCCAATGAGATGCCACCTTTTCACTGCATTTTTAATATTATGTTATAATGTAAGAGTATGATGTTAATTGGGTTAGAAACACTGGAATGTTTTTGTTTTGATGTCACAGAGCTATTTTTTTGCACACTGGAGCAACTCACATAAGCTAAATTTACTCCACATAAAGAGTTTTTAAAGCCACATACTTTAATTAACTATAAACACATTAGTAAAGAAAATACAAGGTAATATTTGATGTTCTCTGCATTTAAATAGGGTGTCCAAAAAAAGATAAAGTATCTTAGGAAAACCAAGGACAGTGTGAAAATCAAACATCCAATCAAATCATTCTGAGAAAAGAAATTTGCAAATACTATTATGAAAATCTTTGGTAAAATGGGTGTTTCCATTGCAATTTAATTGAAGAAAATAATATAATCCCTGAGAAAAAAGAGTAACGTTTTGGTTGTTAGCGGTAACAATATTTATTGGGTTGTGTTTATTCATGTCCATTAATTAGCCTTCCAAAAATGTACTAAAATATCAATTCCTCCCACATATATTCTGTAATGATACAATGGATTCTCTATTTTGCTTTCCCCAAATATAAATATCATATGGTAGGGTCAAGCTAGCTTAAAATTTCTAAAGCTGTGCACTACATTCATCAATTGTGACCTCAAATGGATGGAGGTCACCCCCCAGATAATCAGATTCCGATGACAAGAGGTCAACATGACATCTGGCTCTTCTGTCTGCTGCTTGCCTACATGAGTGAGCATGCATCTCTACCCTGTCAGAACATCTGAAGCATTTATAGTAATCAGAAGAGTCCCACTGAATTCAAATTGCTAGGTTAAATGGTAATTTAGAAAAGGGGCTCCTTTTCATTCTTTAACGCCCAACTTTGCGTCTGATGAGGACCGCAGCATTAATTTGTGGCACATAAATAACTCAGATTCTTGTGGCTATTGCTTTCTGTTTTCCTGATTGAGCAAAGCAGCATATCTTTAAAAAAATGCATGCTTACAAACCTAGTTGTTGGCAGCATTGCACTGAGAAGCATGTGTAAATGAGAGTTCACATGGACACTTGCGTCCTTGCCTCAAACCATTTCAAGGTCACCACAAAGCAACAGAGGCTTCTCAAGATTGGTCTTAGTAGTGAGTGGCTTGTGCTGGTTTGAGTGGAAAAGCAAAAATCCCAGTGATGATGAATAATATGCCCATCTTCTAGAGCTGGCAAGAGCATTTTATTTTAAGGAAATTACTCTTATTTTAAGAATGCTGCAGTTCAAAAGAACTCGACAGAATGCATGTGCTCAGCTTCAAAATATCCTCTCCTTTTTAAAACCTAAGTAGTAAAAGAAACAACTGCCATCATTTAGTAGCCCTTGCTCGCTGATAATACAATAGGAATGACACAATCTTCCTTCAGCAAATTAAGATAGAGGGGGAAAGCTAATTATAAGTACGGTATTGTTATTATACTAACAATAATGAAATGGACTACTACATTGGGAACATAGGTCATAACTGCTTTTTGGGTTTTCTCATAATTCAAATTACTTTTCTGTTTCGGTTGAGGGCTTTTTTTAAAAAATCAGGGTTTTCTTCAAGCTCACAGGCAGGAAATACCAACCAAACAACTGAGATCAGAAACTTTATCCTCTGAACAGAAAGGAAGAGCCACAATTCAACTTGAATACGTTCTCTGTATCTTTCAAGGTTTAATCCCCACATCATCAGCTCTTTGGGATCAGCCTTGAGAAAAAGGTAGACTCAAAGTTTACTGCTAGTATCTGTAATGGCCATGAACTAAAGGCTCTTTCGATTGCGTAATGAGTGGGAATGATAATTTCAAATTCTTTGTATTTTGTGGCTAATAAAGCACTGTATTACTCATAAACCTGTCATTGTCATTCAGGCTGTCATGGAGGGCTTGTGTAGGAGGGGAGAATCTTTCCAAACATTTGTTTCTCTGTAAATTTAAATATCTGATTTTTATCCTAAAACAAATTGTGCCCCTGTGCCCCTGGGTGTATTATTTTATTAGGCTTGTGCAATCTGGGTAAACTGTGATCCATTTCAGTGTCCTAGATTTTGATGGGGGTCCTGATCCCTTTTTTGGGAGCCTCTCAAATTCAGGAAGACAGAAATCTATTTTTGATCCAGGAAACCGAAAGATTTATTTTCTATCCAGCCCATTATGGGGGGGGGGGGGGGGACACAAGGACTTCACAGGCACCCCCTACCTGTCCTTTTAGGCATCGTTTGTCCTTAAATCCTTCATTAAGACCTGGATTGAAAGTATCAGTTAAGATACCACTCTTTCTGTGATCCTTTTCCTTCTGTCTGTAGGGGAGACTGGGTTTAATGCTTAGTTAAAGCTGTCTCTAGAGGAGACAGGTGCTGCAGGCGCACACTGTGCTCTTTCTCTGCAGTACACAGCTTTCCAAGGGATTTTAAGTAGACTTCCTTACTTCACAAGAAAGGAAGGGCAACCAAGCTGGAGCTATCCTACTCTGGGCTTCCTTTAAAAAGCCTCTCTTGATTTGCAGGCCTTGGAATGGAGCCTTTTCCCCCTTGCGCTGCCTCCCTCCCGCACTCCACTTGTAACCAAAACCAGTTTTTGACAGCCACTGTTCTCTTACAGCCAAAAAAAACATGGAGGCTGAGCCCTTGCCGTTACAGCCAACCGAACAAGCCGGACCAGCTGGATTAGTCAAAGGGAACTGGCCAAATCAAAACCGTGCACAAGCCTATGTTTTATTTAAGCTGTCATTACCCCCATTAGAAGCTGTAGGACCCAAATACATTATAACTGCTCTCAGTATACTGTGTAGCCCAGCAAAAAAATATCCTTGCTGAGTGTCTCCTTGCACTCATTCCAGTGTTACATTTCAGAACAGCGCAAAATATCGCAATTACACCAATCTTTGTATTCTGTGCTCAAGGAGAAAAAGAGAGCAGCTTTTCTCCATTTTGATTATACAATTGCATACTAACAGACATTATGTTGATTTTTGTATTGATGCCCCAGATGAGTTGTTCAGAATCGGCCTCCCTCCCATCTCAATGTTACAAACCTTTATGGGTTTTGCCAGAATCAGACCACAGCAAACAGCAAGCTCAATCATTACCAGGCACACAATGAAATTATATTTACCAAATCCTTGTAAATATTTCTCATACAATCTTACACTGAGATTTGAGTTCAGTAATGTTTCTTTTCCAAATATACCATAACTACTGAAGAGTAAACAGAGTCTTCGTGTAAGAAGCAAACAGCAGATAGTAAAAAATAAGAGAAGGGTGAAAACCCACTCTTCTGCAGCAACTTCTAAAACTTCTCAAATTTGCAATTATTATTGCTGTTCCTGCTATTGTTCTTATAAAATTAGAAAGTGTTTGTCCTTTAACTGAGAGATCATTTCAATGCTCCAAATATTTTCTTTCTGTGCATTATATAGTTGGGGAGGGATCTAGAGTCTGTCAAGAGTTTGACAGAGTTTTTGGAGCCCCTGTTAGTGCAATGGGTTAAACCCTTGTGCTGGCAGGACTAAAGACCAACAGGTCGGAGGTTCGAATCCAGGGAGAACACAGATGAGCTCCCTCTCTCAGCTCCAGCTCCCCATGTGGGGACATGAGAGTTGCCTCCCACAAGGATTGTAAAACATCAATCATCTGGGCATCCCCTGGGCAACATCCTTGCAGATGGCTAATTCTCTCACACCAGAAGCGACTTGCAGTTTCTCATGTCTCTCCTGATACAGAAAAAAAAAACCAGAGTTGTTTAAATGATTTCCTTCAAGACCAAGCACTCCCAAATCTCATCCAGCCTAGGTTGCTTTGTATCTTGGCTGGATTTCCTGCTGAATAGCTTGTACTGTGTCCTTGACCTGTGACCTGTACAAAACCGCTTCTGCTCTGCAGATTCCTATTTAATAACTAGCCATTATGCAGCCTGGCTTCCTTTAAAAGCTTAGTAGACAGATATATACAAGCATCACTCTACTGAATGACATTCATCTTACTCACAGGCAGTCTTTTCATAGCTCTTAATGAAACAGAATGTCCCCAGAAGGGGCTATTCTCTATTGTTTCTGGAAATTTAAATCTTACCATTAATTCAGACTAAAAGGGAACACTTCCTCACTCCTCTGCAGAGAGTTCAAAAAGCAATTAATTTATAGAACAAGCTAAAATGTAAGATTTGCAAATACTGATCAATAAAGAAAAACAAAATTCTTCATGTCAGAATGAAATACATCTTTAAAACATCTTCCAATATCCCTTTGTTGCATTTAAGTTTGATTACACAGCTTTGGAGCGTTATCAGCAGATACAGATTAAATATCCCTTATCCAAAATACTTAAGTGTCAATGCATTCTGTATTTCAGACCATGGAATACTTAAATATACATAATGAGATATCTTGGAGATGGGACCCATGCCTAAACACAAAAATTAATTTATGTTTCATCTTATACACATAGACTAAAGGTAGTTTTACACACAATATTTTTCATAATTTTGTAAATGGAACAAAGTTTTGTGTAGTGTTTCAATAACAAAGCAACCGTTTAGTATCTCAGCCACCCAAATGAACAATTTTGGATTTTGGAGTTCTTGATAAGGGATACTCTGCCTGCAGGCATGTAGCCGGGGGGGGGGGGGGGGGGGGGGGGGGGGCTTCAGCCCCCCCCCCAATTCTCATGGTGGTTCGCGAAAAGGCCTTACTGGTGCATTATTTAAACTGTTATGTTTATTCATATCATGATCTGATCACCATACTCAATATATCCCATATGCATGGGGGTATTGGGGTAATGATACAAAAGGTTTGCTAGGCTAGACCCTCTTTCCCTCAGACTCCCCCCCCCGAAACTCAGCCCCCCCCGAAACCCCCCCTGAAATTTTTTTAGCCCCCCCCCCCCCCGAAACGAAATCCTGGCTACGGCCCTGTCTGCCTGTAATATTTTACTTCATAAGCTACATTTCCAAGTGCTAAAACACTATGCATTAGTCTTAAAACATTTTTTTCTCAGAATTCCTTTAGAGCCATCACATACAGCTGTCAAAATTGAACTTTAAAAAAATCTGAAGTGAAATAACGACATTTAATATTTTCCATTTTAAACGCTAATGTGAATTTCACCTCACAAGAGAATATTGTTTTTTTGAGCTGCAACTCAAAGGCTTTGCTCGCTTTTTTTTCAAAAAAGGGTCTAAATTGCCTTTGGATATTGCTTTTATTTTGCCTTCAGTACTGGCAGTGAATGGATGAATAATTCAACAACAGCCCACATCCTATGTTAGTCTACACGTGACATGTTCGCTTAAACAAGACAGAAAATGTGGGTAAAAAGGGACCTAAGAGCTACTTTAAAAGGTGGGGAAAGATTGACTTACCACGGAAAAGGACACTCGGAGACTGCTAGCATAACAACCAAGAAAGGAGGGAGACGCGTTTACACAGGAGAATAATGCTCAATCTACTTTAAAACAGGTAGGAGCAGTTTTCCTGTTTTCTGATGGTTTTATGGCATACCTTGCTGAGTGAGCCAGTATTTAAAACACTGCGACTAGGATAAGAAAGACCCTACGTTTCCAGACAGGAACCCAATACCTACACTCTACCAAGGCACACATACAAAAAGTCCTAGGTCAAATGACAATGAAGATGAAAGATTCTGTTATTAGATCTGATTCACATTCATAGGTGTAGAGGGTAGTGTTCCATGGAGCTAGGAGAGATTTGCTGTTAATAAATTATCCTGTTATTTAAAACCTTTTAAACAACTACAAAAAAACCCTGTAGTGTCCTCAAAGTCCACTGCTAGATAGGGTCAACTAATTCCAATTGTTCTAATGATAAAGGTCACCTTTTTTATTAATAGCTCTATAAATGTGGCAATCAATATATCATATCAGAAACAGGAATCATGTGGCCTCAATAGTGGCCAAGCTTCCAAGAGATTCTGGGAGCTGCAGGCCAACAACACCTGAAAGGACTCATGATTCCCACCATGCCAAATGTTTACACATTATATTATTATTGTGTGTCATAAGCATCGCATAAATAAGTATAAAACTGATAAAATAAAGGAAGCACAAGTGGCTAAATAATTTTAGACCAAAAACAGGCAACAGCACCACATTGTCCATAGCTTTAACAATTCTTCCTCTGTGTATGAGGCAGGGCATAATGGACAAGCATACAGATGCGGAGTTGTTTGTTCCGCTCCACAATCGCACAAGGTGGAGGATTCTTCTACGTCAGGGGTCCTCCAACTTTTTAAACAGAAGGCCAGGTCACAGTCTCTCAAACTGTTGGAGGGCTGGATTATAATTTGAAAAAAAATGAATTAATTAATTCCTATGCACACTGCACATATCTTATTTGTAGTGCAAAAAACACTTAAAACAATACAAAAATTAAAATGAAAAACAATTTTAATAAATATAAACTTATTAGTATTTCAATAAGAAGTGTGGACCTGCTTTTGGGAGATGAGATAGGATTGTTGTTGTTGTGTATTTTCAAGTAATTTCAGATTTAGGTTGACCCTGAGCGAGGGCCAGGTAAATGACCTTGGAGGGCCGTATCTGGCCTCCAGGCCTTACTTTGAGGACCTCTGTTCTAGGTAGTGCCATTTAGCCAGGTTGTCTTTTGATCTGCCAACACCACGTCTGAGTCTTTTCAGGGACTTCCAAGTTGCCCATTCTTGGTTTGCCCCTGGAGGCAGACCCTCATGGGAGGCCATCCAATTGGGATTGCCTGGTTTAGCTGCCCAGAGGGATACACTTGCTGTTACTGGGGGGAACATTAAGAGGAGTGATGGTTCTCATGAAACTTTTCCTTGATTTGAGTCTACTGGGAGGAGGTTGATAGCCATGCAGTGGGTGGTTTTCACAGTATTCAACCTTATTTCTCTCACCGTTAGCAGCAACTTCCATGAGATTTTCACCATGAGATGGATGCTGATGTTGCTTTCAAATGAGAGTGGTATCCTACAGTTTTCTATTCTAAATGGTGTCACAAGGAAAGTGCCCAAAAGAGTTGACCCAAGACAATTTTGTTGTCTAAGACAAAGATGCATCACTACCCCATTCAAACTATATAGGTTGGTTCAACCACAAGACCTCAACCAAGTGAGACAAGGTCTACCACCACATCTAAGCCGGGGGGGGGGGGGGTGAATTAGGAATGCAGGCCAAACCGCATGTCACAGATAATCTTTACTGCCATTTGCTAACCTTCAGCATCTCCAATTTCACAAAGTATGGAATAGGAACCTCAGATTTTTATTTATTTTTTGGTATGCTTTAAATGTTGAAAAGACTTCTCTACACCCTCCAGGTCAAGAAAAGATGTGCTTTTATATTTTCTGCAATTTCAAGCAGTTAGACACACCCTGAAATGGCAAAATTGCCCCCAACAGAAGGGGAGGAAATTCTCCTGGGTCTGGCTGTATGCGTGCGTGTGTGTGTGTGTGTGGAACCTGATCATGCAACACTTACCCACTGCTATGCCTACTAGTAGAGTCTGAATTCTGTTTTCCCAATTTTACTATCTCTCCTCTTTTGAAAGAAAATAAAATATTTGAAGAGGGGAGGGTAGAAGAGTTGCTAAATACCTTTTGACTGGGAGTGCATGGACCTATCCATCTGGAAAAGTTCTGAGTGATTTGCACTTGCAGAACTCCACAGAGTCCATTCTGCTTTGCTGCCTATGAACTGCAAGCTACTGAGATGAGACAGCTAGTGTTTACTACTTCTGTTTGCTCAGAAACAGATGAGCAAATGGGAATGTGTTAAAAACCACCCAATGTTGCCCTTTGGGGCAAGATGTCCAATATTGTAAGAGGAAAGACATTCCCAGTATTTTCAACATAAGAATGAAAGAGATAGTCTGTTCAAGACATTGCTGACAATTTAATTGGATGCAACATCATGGAAAACAAAGCAAAGTCTACAAACTTCAAAATTTGCAGATAACACTGGGATAAATTTGATTTCCTTGATTTTGTCAGCAGATAAGTCACCAACATGGGACATGAGAGAAGCCTCTCACAGGATGGTAACACATCCGGACGTCCCCTGGGCAATGTCTCTGCATGCAGTCAATTCGCTCACACCAGAAGCAACTTGCAGTTTCTCAAGTCGCTTCTGACACAATTTTTAAAAACCTGAACATGTCTGGAATAAGCTTTCTCTCTGTGCTCATATTGCCATAGGTTATGGCAATATGACCTCATGGACCATCCCACGCCAGAGCGCCCTGTTGGCCGTCATCTCCCCCAGCTCCTTCAGAGTCAAGCCAGTCACTTCAAGCATACCATCCATCCATCTTGCCCTTGGTGGGCCCCTCTTCCTTTTTCCTTCCATTTTCCCAAGCATCATTGTCTTCTCTAAGCTATCCTTTCTTCTCATGATGTGGCCAAAGTATTTCATCTTTGCCTCTAAAATCCTTCCCTCCAATGAGCAGTCGGGTTTTATTTCCTGAAGAATGGACTGGTTGGATCTTCTCGCAGTCCAAGGCACTCTCAGAACTTTTCTCCAACACCAGAGTTCAAAAGCACCTAGCTTCCTTCGCTCAGCCTTCCCTATGGTCCAGCTCTCACATCCGTAGGTTACTACAGGGAATACCATGGCTTTAACTATGCGGATCTTCATTGCCAGTGTGATGTCTCTACTCTTCATTATTTTATCGAGATTGGACATTGCTCTCCTCCCAAGAAGTAAACGTCTTCTGATTTCCTGGCTGCAGTCTGCGTCTGCAGTAATCTTTGCACCTAGAAATGCCATAGGTAGGTACACCTAAAAAAAAGTGAAAGGTCGGGCAACTGGAAATAAATCCAAGCCCCATGAATGATAGTAGAGACTGGAAGGAAAGCTTGTTTGTTTGTTTTATTTAAACACTGAAACGAAGGGTCATGGATCCTAAGCAAGGAAAAATTTCAAAAACTGAAGGTAGATTAAATGGACAGTATTTGTCCTGTGCATAGACAGAGAAGGGACTGGTTCAAAAGATTGATCAGTAAGCCATCTAGATCCTGGGTCCTCAAACTTTTTAAGATGAGGACCAGTTCAGTCCCTCAGACTGTTGTGGGGATGGGCTATAGCTTGAAAAAAAAAATGAACGAATTCCTATGCACACTGCACATAACTTATCTGTAGTGCAAAAAAAAAAATGAAAGAAAAAATACAATATTTAAGATGAATAACAATTTGAACCAACATAAACTTACCAGTATTTAAATGGCAAGTGTGGGCCTACTTTTGTTAATTAGGATTATTATTGTTGTTTCCGATTTAGGGCCATCTTAAGTCTAAAGTTGAAGGTATGGACTGGGTAAATGATCTTTGAGGGCCGCAAGCAGCCCACAGACCTTAGTTTGGCAACTCTTGGTCTATCAGTGGTTCCCATTCTTTGGTCTTCCAGGTGTTTTAGACTTCAGCTCCCACAATTTCTAACAGCTGGTAAACTGGCTGTGATTTCTAGGAGTTGAAGCCCGAAACACTTGGAGGACCAAAGGTTAGGAAACACTGGTTTAGATGGTCCACTTGGGTGTGCTTTCAGAATGACAGCTCCTAATACTCCTGTTATATGTGAATTTTATCTAGGGTTATTGCTTCCTCCAGAAACAATATACATGAGCAGATCGAAGAGTCTGTAAAATCAAGCTGGATTTTTTCACCTTTTCTTACCATCCCTCCCTCTAATATTCTGGATCATAATGCAGCAAACTAGTAATATAAGAGGACTAGCAGTTTTCATGGCATGCTTCACTGTGTCTCTCCTACATATTGACTTTTTCAAATATGACGTTTAGATCAATAACATAGACTCCTAATCTCTGCCTCTCTAACTTTTCAATTTAAAAGCAGTAAGTGTTAAGCATATATTTTTTATTGCAACCAGAAAAAGCACTACTGTCAACACCATTTTCTGAAACGTTGGTTTTAAGAAAGGGGCGAATGTTTTCTTCTGAAGGTATATTAACAGAATGTGAAAAGAGCAAGCTGTATGTACAACTTCCTGCACAAGGTTTCTCTTCAATTTGTGAGAAAGAGAAACGACAAGAGATTTGCCCTAGGAGAGCATAGAGGCATTTGCTGTCATGAAACGTACAGTTAGGAAACACAGCGAATACCACAGACAGGAAGGTACAGTTCACTCTGCTATGGATGAAAGGCCCAGCGCTTGGAGGTCCTGATGCACAGCCAGGGATATCTCATTTCTCCCAGCTCTCGCTGATATATACACACACCGAAAAGTTGCCCTGAATATATACAGTGTATGATAACCAGAAATCTTGTCAGCAGCCTACAGCAATAACACTGCTGTAGCCCTTTTTATTATATATTTTCCATGGTCTACTCATTTCCTGTCTTCCAGTGCTCCTGTACTCTTACCTAAAATGTACATTTTGCATACTTTTAATGACTGTTCAATTGCTGCACACATAATTGTCCCTGTGCGACGTCTTTGCTCATATTCATGCCTTTGTTTATAAATAACACAAAACCCTTTGATCCATGTTTTCAAGCAGCAGCATGACGTCTTCTACATTAGCTCAGATAGTAAGAACAAAGTAATATGCTACAGATACAACTGAGTTAGCGGTGACGCTGCACTATTTCTGTCCCCTAATCCAGTGAATTCAAGGCAATTTGTAAGAGGAATCGGGGGAGGGGACTACAATTTGATCAAATGAGCCAAGATGTTTTCCAAATCCAGTTTTAGGTAAAGGTTTCCCCCTGACATTAAGTCCAGTTGTGTCTGACTCGGGGGGAGGGGTGCTCATCTCCATTTCTAAGCTGAAGAACCGGCATTGTTCATAGACAGCTCCAAGGTCATGTGGCCAGCATGACTGCATGGAGAACAGTTACCTTCCTGCTGGAGCAGTACCTATTGATCTACTCACATTTGCATGTTTTCGAACTGCTAGTTTGGCAGAAGCTGGAGCTGACAGTGGAAGCTCATGCTGCTCTCCGGATTCGAGCCTACGACCTTTCGGTCAACAAGTTTAGCAGCTCAGTGGTTTATCCCACTGTGCCACTGTGGGCTCCAGTTTTATAAATCCAGTTTTAGACCACTTCAAATTCCCACAGCCACTAGTAGTTAATACTCCGATGCTCTTGTTTCAAAATGCCTAATGCAACATTACTAAACATTACAAAAATGCACCCAATGTATTCTATATCTTAAAATAACATTTTCTATTATAAGGACAATTTACTCAATATTGCATTAACATATGATTCTAAAATACTGCAAATAAGATTTATACACTTTTAGGGAACTCCATACCCTCTCCCTCTGAAAGCCACAGTGTTAAACTTCCTTTCTCACGCCATTAGAACAAGTTGCTTACCTTTAACTGCAGTTTTTTGAGTGGTAACCTGTGAATTCACACAGCAGCTGCAAAACCTAACTTTGGAAACTTCTATAACTTGAGTGACTTTTTGGTGGGCGACCTTTTGTGCCTAGTTGATGCCCTCACTTCTTTCCCACACTTCTGTTGTTGGAACTACAATCTAACTATTTTGGAAGTTGCCTTCCAAAGTTGAAAGTTGGGTCCCATTCTGGAAGAACGCTAGCATACAAATACAACAAATACACACATACATATATACATAGAGACTGGTACTTTCATACGACTTGAACAGGAGAGCAGAGCAGGACACCACATAGAGAAGAAAGGGAAGTGGGATGGCTTCATGGGTGGCCACTTAAAGAAGCACAGTTTACGCAAACACTTCCTTTCCTTCGTGGTTTCTCTGGCACACATATATGGGAAATTTGCAAAATGTTCAACCAGAAGGAATGTGCATCATCCCAGGGGACATAAAACATATCTCCCAAATGCTAGATCAGTTCCCCATCTTTGTAGTGCTCCGCGTCTGGTTTGCAGTGTATTGTGAATTGTTGGGTTTCATCTCTGACTGCACAAGTCTCCAGCTCTCAATGAGTAGTAAGCCTAGATAGACTGATGGATTCCTCCCCAATTTCCTCTAGCTAGTTCATTTTAAGAAGGGGTTAGGTAGGGCCAGGGGGTTGCTATACTCATCTTCGCATGCCACTGTCGCCTCCCCCTTTGAATACCTAGGAATGTGATCTCTTCAGAGAAACTTTAGAGGGGTTTTTTTTTATTGCCCTGGCTGGCCATGTGGCCTGTCTCCATTTTCTGGCCTCTTCTCCTTTTGTCTTCTCTAGAGCGAGGAAGCATCTTGCCATTGTCTAAGGCAAGATGTAGTAGATATAGTTACTTTTATTATTTTTCCTTTTTCTTATCCTTAGAAGATAGCTCAGTGAAGCTAGTTAGCTCCAAGAACCTTTCCAATCAAGAATGGATTTCTTTTATCTTTAACTAGCTGTTCCCTGCCACGCATTGCTGTGGCCCACAAGGGGGTTCTGTGTGGGAGGTTTGGTCCAATTCTGTCATGGGTGGGGTTCAGAATGCTCTGTGATTGGAGGTGAACTATAAATCCCAGCAACTATAACTCCCAAATGTCAGGATTCTATTTTCCCCAAACTACACCAGTGTTCACTTTTGGACATATTGAGTATTCGTGTAGAGTTTGGTCCAGATCCATCATTGTTTGTGTCCACAGGGATCTCTGGATGTAGGTGAACTACAATTCCAAAACCAAAGGACACTGCCAACCAAACTCTTCCAGTATTTTCTGTTGGTCATGGGAGTTCTGTGTGCCAAGTTTGGTTCAGTTCCATCGTTGGTGGGGTTCAGAATGCTCTTTGATTGTAGATGAACTATAAATCCCAGCAACTACAACTCCAAAATGACAAAATCAATTTTTTTGAGTGAAAGACATACATTGGGTTGTTAGGTGTCTTGTGTCCAAATCTGGTGTCATTTTGTCCAGTGGTTTTTGAATTCTGTTAATTCCACAAATGAACATTACATTTTTATTTATATAGATAAACATATTATTTTTGATCCTATGAAGTTGAGGATCTGCAATCCTGTTCCATCCTGTTGAATGGAAGCTAGTCCTTGCTCACTAAACGTAAGTTTCTGCTGCTATATTTTTGGTGGAATCACACCCCCAGGGAGGGTTATTTTTGAGCCTAACAGCTCCTGATTCCCAACATGAATATCCACGGTTGTAATCACATAGATGTCCCCGGTGGCGCGGTGGGTTAAACCGCTGAGCTGCTGAACTTGCTGACTGAATGTTTGAATCCATAGGATGAGCTCCCACTGTTAGGCCCAGCTTCTTCCAGCCTAGCAGGTTGAAAACATGCAGTGAGTAGATCAATAGGTATCGCTTCAGCGTGAAGGTAACAGTGCTCCATGCAGCCATGCCGGCCACATGACCTTGGAGTTGTCTATGGACAAAGCTGGCTCTTCGGCTTAGAAATGGAGACGAGCACCAACCCCCAGAGTCAGATACAACTGGGCTTAATGTCAAGGGAAAACCTTTACCTAATCACATAGGAGCTGTACACATATCTTCAGAGTAACACAATGAAAAAAGCTAAAGCAACCACCACAGCCCTTGTGGAGATATACTCCAAGACTAGTGAGGCCAAAATTCTTCATTGTTCGGCCACAACCACCCTCATTGTTCAAGCAGGCTGCTCATTCTGTCCCTTGATGAAGACAGCTTTCCAGTACTGGAATGTGTCCACATGGCCATTTAGGGATGTGGGTGGGGAAAGAATACCTGGGAAGCATCTCACTGATATTCCTCAGTCAAGAAAAGAGAAGAGATGCCACGCTTCCAGTTTTCCAGTGCGTATGTAGCTGAGCTTCTTGTCCCTTTTTGCACTGAAGAAGCTTCTCACATAAATCTGAAGGTTCTCTGTGGTTTTTGTATTCAGTGTAAGTCCAGAAGTTCTCAGTAATGGATAAAGAATTTAGGATGTACTATTTGATTTGGACTAGCTTGATATCTGGGTTGGTGTAGGTTTTTCGGGCTATATGGCCATGTTCTAGAAGCATTCTCTCCTGACGTTTCACCTGCATCTATGGCAAGCACCCTCAGAGGTAGTGAGGTCACCTCCTCCAGTTTTAGCAAATGAAAGAAATTGTGGGAAATGAGGAGAGATTTCTCTAAACTATGAGGGGTTACTGCCAAAAGACTTCCCAATTTCTAGAACAGAGATGCATGGGTCTCCTAAATCCTTCTTGTCATATTCATAACATTCCCCAGATATATATTTTTTAATTGACATAATTTGCCACTGAAAATCATTCACAGATCATTAAAATCAATGGAATAGTCAATATGGTTCCTTTTCGTTCAACTTAGATCATCAATAAGAAATTAATTAAAGCTCCATAAAGTACATTTAAGCCTCATTTCTCTATAACTAACAATTTAATAATATTTAACAAGCATACGTGTGTAATTTTATTTGTCAATAAGAGGGAATGATTTTAGAGCATTTAATAATCCACAAAGAATTACTTTTTAATGTATTTCAGCCAATTTTAATCTATTTAACATGCACAGAGTTAATTTTATGTATTTTTAATTGTTTAAAAACCTATCTCCTACAATAGGCACAACAATAGAATATTTAGCCAGCCTGATGCTTGCACACACACATCTGCATTGTAGAAGATTTAAAAGATAGGCTACACAAATGTTGTGTGAACCCCTTTGTGTGGGTCATAGAACAGAAACCACAAAGAATTTCAGAAAATGTATTGTTGAAGGCTTTCATGGCTGGAATCACTGGGTTGTTGTAGGTTTTGGGGGCGATGTGGTCATGTTCTAGAAGCATTCTCTCCTGACGTTTCGCCTGCATCTATGGCAGGCATCCTCAGACCTCACAACCTCTGAGGATGCTTGCCATAGATGCAGGCGAAACATCAGGAGAGAATGCTTCTAGAATATGGCCATATTGCCCAAAAAGCCTACAACCCAATTTTAGAAAAGAATGGATCAAGTCACTCCCATGAAATGTGGATTAGATTAAATATGAGCTCTACAGCAGTGAAACAAGCTTTCCACGTCTTATACTCATCGGCCTTGCTTCATGCAGGTGGGGTAAAGATTCGGGGAACAACAGCTGGTAAGCAATGCACAGTGCCCTAAACCAGAACCACTAAAAAAGTAAATTAGAAGTGGCAGTTGCCTTTGAGACCAAAATTTGTTCCGGCCATTTAGAACAATGACGCTGCTGCACTAGAAAATGGATTAGTCTGTCTATATGATGGATTATAGCTACTGAACACCGCAACTAAAACAGCCCATTCTTTTGCTAGTAAAAGCAAAGTGTGTGTGAGAGAGTGAGTGAGTGTGCACTTGCCTTCACACATTGCCTATCAAACTGAGGTACTATATATATACATGCTTTCAAGTCGCTTGTTGACTTATGGCCACCCCAGTGAATATCATGAGGCTTTCTTGGGCAAGGAATACTTACAGGTGGTTTTTCAGGTTTCTCTCTCTAAAATATAGCTTACAGCACCTGGTAAATGTTGGCAGTCTCCCATCCAAATACTAAACAGTGCTGACCACTGTTAACCTCCAAGATCAGGTGGAATCTGGTGCCTCTTTGTTTTGTGTTTTTAAAAAATCAAGGTAATTAACAAGAATAAGTTACTATAATTTGTACCAGGGGGTGTATCAAGGAGTGAGCATATAAATGTACTGTAGTACATACAACTGCAAGATGATTGCGTACATTAAATGATCTATTAAATGAATTCAAACTACAAGAAAGGAGATTCCATCTGAACATGAGGAAGAACTTCCTGATTGTGAGAGCTGTTCAGCAGTGGAACTCTCTCCCTCGGAGTGTGGTGGAGGTATCTTCTTTGGATGCTTTTAAACAGAGGCTGGATGGCCATCTGTCTAGGGTGCTTTGAATGCAATTTTCCTACTTCTTGGCAGAAGGTTAGACTGGATGGCCCATGAGGTCTCTTCTAACTCTATGATTTTAAGATTCTATGAATATAAGAAAATCTGACATGTTTCCCTCTTATGAAAACAAAAGCTAGATATACAGATGTTTTACTTTACTTTTCTTTCTTTCTTTTTTATTTTTCCTTTCCTTTTTTTTTGTTACAATGCTTTTCTTTTTAAAATGATCTAGAATGTGGAGCCCCAGTGGCACAATGGGTTAAAACCCTTGTGCCGACAAGATTGCTGACCGACAGGTCAGTGGTTTGAATCTGGGGAGAGCAGGTTGAGCTCCCTCTGTCAGCTCCAGCTCCCCATGCAGGGACATGAGAGAAGCCTCCCACAAGGGCGGCAAAACATCAAAACATCCG
The DNA here is from genome assembly GCF_025583915.1 of Anolis sagrei ordinatus. NCBI lineage: Eukaryota > Metazoa > Chordata > Lepidosauria > Squamata > Anolidae > Anolis > Anolis sagrei. Next base: position 160,568,763 of record NW_026844366.1, on the reverse strand, counting down.
GGTGTCCCCTGGGCAACATCCTTGCAGATGGCCAATTCTCTCACACCAAAAGCAACTTGCAGTTTCTGAAGTCAAAACACGAAAAAAAAAATAGAATGTGAAACTTCCTTCTCTTCTTCATTGCTCCAAAATATCTATACCCTAAAGTCTGAAGAGTTGCAGAGAGCTCACAAAAATACATTACAATTAAGACATGGAGCATTCAAATCAGCAGGGCATTTGACATTGATTTCAATGGGATATAGGTTTCATCTGAATTATTATTACAGTAAGACTTTATTAATTTATTTATTTACCGCATTTGTATACCACCTTTCTCATCCAGAGGCGTCTCAAGGCGGTAAACAGTCGGCAGCAATTCGATGCCATAACAAATATCTGTAAAAACAAGATCCTCAGCATCTCCTTACTAAAATCGTTGCATCTGCATCTGCAAAAGCTTTGTGCCCAGCCATACTGCAATTATGTGAAACCACTGATACAAAGAAATACCATGAATTACATCACTTCTAGCCCAACCATAATATAGAGTTGTGTCGGAAAAACTAGAGATTCCTAGAGGGGTAGGTGAAAACACGGGAATGGGTTCTGTAGTTGTGGGGGTCTCCATTTAATTTTCTTTCCCTAAATCATTATTGGCATGATTGAACAAACATTAAAATTACTCATGAACATCTGCTGTCACAGATAAAACACATCCCAAGCGCCAACCTATACATTTTTATTATTTCCTAAGAGCAGAATCTTTCATTGGATTTTATTTTTATAACTCGGCGCCTGAGTCAGAAATGAGTCACCAAATATTATGGCTTCAACTGTCACAAAAGTTGCATAAATTATCCTAAATCATCTTGAAAACAACTTTATATTGTACTTTTCAGGTCAACTTCATCCGTGTTTTTAGTATTTAATTAACAGTTTCGCACTACAGCATTACTGATTCCAAGCTCAGTAGTACTAAATGATGTGTCTGTATGTAGCAGTCACACAAGAGATACCTTGCAAGTTACAATCAGATGTAATTCTACCTGCACTAACATCCTCCTTAATTTGTCACAGCAGCTAAATTAAAATTTGCAAATAAATCTTGAAATACAGTAGTAGGCCAACAAAAGAGTCCTTAATCCTCACAAGGCCACCGAGCCCTGTAAGTCTTACATCCTTAGAGGAAGGACTTAATTCTTTGAGATTTCAACCTGCAACAGAAGTAAAACTCTTTCACTGGACTACAATTGGGAAACTTCACTTATACAGCACAGTACAGATATTGGGGAAAGTAATGCTCTCTGCCAAATAAAGGAGCATTTTGCTTCACACAAGACAGGAACAACTGGATCTCAATGGAAATTACTTTTGTGTTACTATGAAATGTTATGACCTGTCTTTTATTACCCTTTGTCCTTAATGTATTTAAAACAAGTATCTCAATAAATCTTCAAGGAGTTTTACAAAAGCAGCCATAGAGTCAACAAGAAAAACCTCTTGGGATGCTAGGTTTACTTTGACCCTTTCCACTCAGCTGTACAAAATCCACATTAAACTGGGTTTTAGCACAGTGCATTAAACCGCCAACTGCAAAAAATCCTGCAGATCAAAAGGTCGACAGTTCAAGATTGGGTTGGGGTGAGCTCCTAACCATCAGTCCAGCTTCTGCTCACCTAGCAGTTTGAAAACAGTGAGTAGATAAATATAGATACCACTTTGGCAGGGAGGTAATAATGTTTTAATATCCTTTTTATGGTTTTATATTATGTGTTAATGTTTTTAAACGTTTTATGGTGTTTTTGGGCATCGAATCGTTGCCATTGTCAACCGCCCTGAGTCGCCTGAGGGCTGAGAAGGTTGGTATACAAATACAGTGTGTGTGCGTGTGTGTGCATGGAATCCATGCAGACCTGCTGGCGATTCGACCAGTAGAGCATCCAAGGACAAAAAGCTCCTCAGCGTGGAAGAGCAACACCACCCCCTGTGGCCATAGTCAAGCAAGCCTCCAGATGTCGGAGATGGAAAAAGATGGGAAGCCTTTACCTGTTTATGTAGTGTCTGTCTTTGTATAACAAGATTGAATGTTTGCTGTATATGTGTACTGTAATCCATCCTAAGTCCCCTCAGAGAGATAGGGCAGAATATAAATAATGATTATTATTATTATTTGAAACAAAACAAGATGAGTCCACAGCAGACAGTCTGCTGGCTGTTGTATTGGATCACCTTGACTGGCTTGTGCCAGAGTCTTTGCAGTTTGATCTTTAAATCCTCATATCGTGACAGCTTTTCCAGTTGTTTCTCTTCAATCCTGCTGTCACTTAGGATTGCAACATTGACGATCCATACTTTGTTTTTTAACACGATCATGAGCTCAGGAGTATTGTGCTCCTATTATTATTAATTATTATTATTATTATTATATGACAGTGTGGACTCAGATAACCCAGTTCAAAGCAGATATTGTGGATTATCTGCCTTGATATTCTGGGTGTATGGATGGCCCCTTTGACACACACAAGTGTGATAAAACAGTAAGATGCATTTGTGGATTCAGTGATTTCAATGCAATCTCTCTTCCTTTGACCATCAGCAGCACTTTACTACAATTTGGAGTATCTTGATTGCCATTTTCCTCCAGAGCACCCATCATAATTTAGTTCTCAAAATAAAGAAAGGGATTACTGTAGATTGCAAACCATATTTCAATTGCGAGCATTCCTTTGCTAATGTAAACTCATAAGCAGGATGCTAACAATTCCCCACTTTCTTCTAAACCTCAGCTAAAGAGAATGTGATTGGATGGTACACAAGTATTTACAGAGAAAACAAAACAGAATGCTACATTGCTTTAACACTATCTGGAGGTGTTAAGAAAATACCATACGAAGCATAAAGGAAAATAGAAAAATACTGGCAGGGAAGAGAAGATATGCATAGTCTTCTCTACTGCAAGAGTCTGAGGTGGCAATAGCAATGCTAATTGAATTGACTTAGTCGCCAATGCAAATTGATGCACATTCTGACCTTGCTACTGTTCTTTTTTTAAAACTCAGGCTACTTTCCTCTTCTTAATTAATTGGAATTGTCCTTGAGGATAACAAGAAAGGGACAGAGACAGAAAGAGAGATATTATGCCAAAATTATTATCGAGTCATCTAAGGATACTGAGATTAGTGACATCATGCACTCTGGGAAAACATATGTAGACTAAGCAGATTTTTTTTTTTGAGGAAACACACACATATTGAATGAGCGCAGAACAAGCAATTAGGGCCTTTGTTTCCTTACTCTTGTCACAGCTAAATGAACAGATCAATAAAAGCATCTCTGAATGTGTGTATCTTGCTTCCATTTAAATCTCACTGAATCAATCATTTTGCTTTACTTTGGATAGCTTGATTGATAAAACAAATTGCTTTGGACCGTTTCAGATTTACTGCACAATGAAGAAGTTAACAAAATTATTGTCAAGTAATTATAGACTTTCTGTAAGGAAAGCAGAAGGAATAACATTGTCTATTGTGTCATCCACACTGGAGCAAATTATTGTAGCCATCCCTCCATTGCTATAATATCTGATCATGTACAAGGGATAGGAAAATGTGCCTGTGCTCAGCATAAAGATTTCTGTGCATACAATGTTTACGTATGTGCATTCCTCTGCTCTAGTGGTAACCATACACCAAGACAGGGATGTGTATATCTGCATAACAATCATGAACTATCTGATGAATAAAATAACACATTTCCCTCTGTACAGTAATGCACACTGAAATGTGGTATTAGTGTTTTGGATTGACACCAGGACATTCCAGATCAGGATAATACTGCCATAGTTAACACACTATTGTGTAGTGTTATTTATTTCCATACAATAAGCCAGCATGGTGCAGTGAGTGGTTTGAACACTGGACTAAGATTCTGGAAGAGCCATTGAAACCCACTGGATTGCCTTTGGCAAGTCATGTTCTCTCTGCTTCATAGGAAAACAATGTTGGGGCATGTAAGAAATCATTTAGTGAGTGTGTTAACTGTAAAATGCAAAGCACAAAGCTGATTGGTTGGGCCACGCTCAGGGAGCTAGCTGAGCCTGGGAATTTTGACAACAGTTTCATGTTTAGGCTGAGCTGTGCAGGTGATTGCAGAGAGAGAGAGAGAGAGAGAGAGAGTTCTTGCTTCGTGAGCTGCTGGAAGAAGTTTTCCACATGGACACCGAAAGACCATTTATATCTCTCAAAAGGACATTGTGTGAGTCAATGCAACTGATCTCATGATTGTAAATATGTTGTCCTGCATTACAAAGAGTAAACTTCTTGTACTTTATAGATAATTGGCATATTTTCTTTCTCTGGCAAGACAGTGCGTGGATTAATAAAAATGAACTATGCCTGATTTTCATTACACCAACAAACAAGGCAAACCCTCTCTGACCAAATCTTGCCAAGAAAACACCTGAAATATTTACTTTAGGATCACCATGAGTCAGAAATGACTTGAAAGACAGGCAGCAACAAACATGAATTTACAAAGTTCATTTTTTCAGCATCTGTAATATAATATTGGTCACATAATTCTCCTACCTGCCATGGCCTCCTCAAGCTTCATGCAGAATCATCAAGACCTAGGACCTTAAAAAGCAAGAAATGAAGACTGAGCCATACTTACAGCAGACCAATTTAAATGTAACATTTTATATGGTATACAGTATTCATTCGGAGTACAATACCTTCCTAATAATATTAAGCTGAAGGGCAATTGCAGAATTGATATAAGGTGCTGACACGCCCTTCAAACTGCACCCTGAAGACAATTATATGCTCCTAGACCTTGAATACTGATGGCTAAACTCCAAGAGACAACTGGGGGTGCATAAGATGTTATGAAGTCCTTAAATCCAATTCTGAGTATTATACAGACTCACTTTGCCCTGCTTGATTTTGATCTTGAGTACCGAGCTACCTATCCTTGACTATGATAACTCTTTGGTTTTGATCTTTGCTTCCTGCTCCGGAATCTGATCCCGAACGAAATTCCTGGCATGACAGCTGCATAGATTGGGCACGACAGCTGTACGGCTCTAAACAGCCTTCGACCTCATTATACGGTGCTAATTTAGCTGTCACAATACAAACTTCTCTTTCTATTAAAAAGCAGGTACATCAATGGACACGACTGGACTGCCTGTTTATGAATTATGTTGGTACTTATTCTCAGGAGCTAAACCTGAATTCAGAATTATGAGCAGCAGTATGTGACATGGCCCACCTTATTGAGGGATGACAGCCACAATCCCAGTATTCACTTCTCCATGAATACTCAATTGCCAAATGCTGGATTTTTAGAGTGTGCAGTACAGCTGCAAAGCAACAGAACAGGATTTCTTTTGAGCTGTTAATGCTTCCACTAAGGCAGCAGCAGAATTGTACTGCGAGCAACCTGGGATCCTATGGTCAAGCTGGATTTTGCATCATTTCCAATAATAATTACCAGTGCCTGGATTTTAGTGACAAATGATTTTGCAAGAGTGCTAACAAGATTTCGGATCTGCATAGTGTTATTTTTGTCGGTGAGGTAAGCAGAAATGACTCAGAACATTGAAGAAATTGTGTAAGATGCTGGTTCGCATCCCTCCTATTTTTTTTTTTACTCTGTCTGCAAGGAGACAGTGACTCACCAATGCACTTGCTTAGCATACAGAGGAATGACTAATTGTCCCAAAACTGGTCCAAAATACTGGCTCACAGAACCCATTTCCCATTATAATAATAGATGCAGTAAGGGGAAATATACTCCACAGAAATTGTACTAATAACAATCATAATACAACACCCATTACAATCTCTTACAAAATAGATCAGACAACAGATCTCCAAGGACAAAAGAAGATTATGTCGATTGCAGATTAAGTAGATTCAGCGTTGAAGCAGGGAGAGACGAAAGTAAAAAATAAATCACTACAATCAGAAAATAGTTGTTTTCTCTACTTTAAAACAAGATTATAATGATGGTGTCTCCTTCCCAGTACTATCTACAGCAAGAGACATTTCACAGAAGAGACAGCAGTCACTAAATCATTGGCAGTAAAAAAAGATGTCAAGCGGCTGCCAAGCACAGATATGAAAATTAAGAGTTTTGTGAAGATTATCATACAAACGTACTAAACAAGGCTTATCCCTCTAACACAGGGGTCCTCAAACTAAGGCCCTCCAAGGTCATTTACCTGCCCTCACTCAGGGTCAACCTAAGTCTGAAACGACTTGAAAGCACACAATAACAACAACAACCCTATCTCATCAGCCAAAAGCAGGCCCACACTTCCTACTGAAATACTAATAAGTTTATATTTGTTGAAATTGTTTTTCATTTTAATTATTGTAGTGTTTTAAAGTGTTTTTTTGCACAGTGAATAAGATATGTGCAGTGTGCATTGGAATTCATTCATGTTGTTTTTTTTTTTCAAATTATAATCTGGCCCTCCAACAGTTTGAGGGACTGTGACCTGACCTGACCTCTGCTCTAACGCATCCAACTATGGATGGTGATGGAGTTGCATTGAGGCGGGGGAGACATTTGAGTACCACAACTTCACTATAATCACTCAAATAAACAAACAAATTTTGTTTGCTGCCAACTGTCCTCTAGGGCAGCGTTTCTCAACCTGGGGGTCGGGATCCTGGGGGAATCGCGAGGGGGCGTCAGAGGAGTTGCCAAAGACCATCAGAAAACACAGTATTTTCTGTTAGTATGGGGGGGGGTTCTGTGTGTCAAGTTTGACCCAATTCTGTCGTTGGCAGAATTCAGAATACTCTTTGATTGTGGGTGAACTAAAATACTCCCAGTAACTACATTTCCCAAATGTCAAGGTCTGTTTCCACACTCCCAGTCAGGCATGTAGCCGGGGGGGGGGGGGCTTGAGGGGCTTCAGCCCCCCCCCGAAATTCTCATGGTGGTTCGCGAAAAGGCCTTACTGGTGCATTATTTAAACTGTTATGTTTATTCATATCATGATCTGATCACCATACTCAATATATCCCATATGCATGGGGATATTGGGGTAATGATACAAAAGGTTTGCTAGGGTAGACCCTCTTTCACTCAGACTCAGCCCCGCCCCCCCCCCGCCCCCATCGAAATCCTGGACTCTCACATGTCAAGGTCTATTTCCCCCAAACTCAACCAGTGTTCCCATTTAGGCATATTGAGTATTTGTGCCAAGTTTGGTCCAGATCCATCATTGTTTGAGTCCACAGTGCTCTCTGGATGTAGGTGAACTACAACTCCAAAACTCAAGGTCAATGCCCACCAAACCCTTCCAGTATTTTCTGTTGGTCACGGGAGTTCTGTGTGCCAAATTTGGTTCAATTCCATCGTTGGTGGAGTTCAAAATGCTCTTTGATTGTAGGTGAACTATAAATCCCAGCAACTACAACTCCCAAATGACAAAATCAATCCCCCCCCCCAACTCCACCAGTATTCATATTTGGGCGTATCAGGTATTTGTGCCAAATTTGGTCCAGTGAATGAAAATACATCCTGCATATCAAATATTTACATTACGATTCATAACAGTAGCAAAATTACAGTTATGAAGTAGCAACAAAAGTATTTTATGGTTGGGGGTCACCACAACATGAGGAACTGTATTAAGGGGTCACGGCATTAGAAAGGTTGAGAACCACTGCTCTAGGGGATATACAGACACTTTCACCAGATTGGGAATTTTAGGTCATTTTGAGGCAAACTATTTTTTAACTCTTTTGAAGAGCACCTTAAAGTATTAGGAGCAAAAAAAATGGGGAGATTTTTTTTGGGGGGGTGGCCATTAGTGCCACAAAAATAGTCCTGTGAGATGCTCTCTAAGGCATCATTAGTGGATATTAACTGCTCAGTGTGTTCAGAAAATAAAGGGTCTACTACCACTTTGACTCTCAGTCTATTAACTTCCATGAGATTTATTGCATATACTGCAAGTTTAGGGCTTTCATAGCTGGCCGAGAATAGCAATAAAGTTTTATTTCTATGTCTAGCATTTTAAATTTCACAAGAAAGATGCTAACATCTTTGCTTTCTACCACATTCCATGTCTGTAAGTTGTTTATCAGGATGTGAATCAAAGCAATGAAAAGAAAAAGAACTCTCATGGTAACTTTAAGACTAACCATTTTTTTCATTTTATTTCATATCACTGTTGGGTTGCTGTGAGTTTTCCGGACTGCATGGCCATATTCCAGAAGCATACTCTCCAGACGTTTTGCCGGAGTTAGAGGTTGACTTGCCTCCTTTGATGGAGGGTGCATCCACACTGTAGAATGAATGCCGTTTGACATCACTTTAACTGCCATGGCTCTATGCTATGGAGTCATGGGACTTGTAGTTTTACAAAGTCTTTGGCCTTCTCTGCCAAAGAGCCAAAGAGTGCTGGTGCCTTCGGGGGTTCCATAGCATCCATTGCTATTTTTTACTTCTTTGTAACTGATTGATGTAATGTATTCCTTATATTTAAGTAAGATTGTTTATGTTTACGCTAATTTCCCTTTTAGCTGCATATTACATTCTTTTATTGTTAAGCATTATTTTTAGACTGCTTTTATGAGTGTTAAAGAGTATCTTAATGTGTTTTAAAACTGTTATATCTTTGTATTAATTGGTTTTTATTTGCTCATCACTTCAGGAGCCCCTGTGGGATGGAAAATGATACAGAAATACAGATTGGTCATCCCTTAACCAACATGCTTCAGTTCAGAAGTATTTTGTATTTTGGGGGAGAGGGTGAGATTTTGGAATACAGGTAAGTCCTCAAGTTACAAACAAGAAGGATATACATTTCTTAGCTTTGGATTGCATAGGGAAGGGTTAAAACCCCTGTGGTATTTGTTTTGTTGTCTGTGCCCCTGTTCAGAAGATTTCACTTCACTTTCTGTCCCTGTGAGAATTGAATATTGAAAAATTGGCTTGTGATGGAAACAAGGATTAGTGCTAAAGCTTCAGTGGAGACACCTTTTTTCCCATCATAACTCTCCCAGGAGTTAATTTCCCTTCCGAGGAGTAGATTTATCTCACTTCCTGTTGTCTCACCCCTGTTCTTAACTTTGAGTCATTTGTACGTTGGATGTTTGCAACTTGGGGCCTACCTGTATTATGGATTTTCACATTTGATTATAGATACACAATGAGATATCTTGGACATGGGATTTAATTCTAAAGTCAAGACACTGTTAGAGCACTATTGATTGTTGTTTGCAACCCTGAGGTAAACAATGTTGTTGGCAACCCTAAGGTAAACAATAATGGTTTTGAGGTTGCTGGTTTTTGTTGGTTAGTTAGTTAGTTTGTAATATTTGTCCAGATGGGGTTTGCTTCTATCTTCCTCTTAGGCTAAAAAAGTCTGACTTGTTCCAAGGTCACCAGTGGGTATTATGGCTGAGTAGGGATTTAAACTCTGGTCTCCAGAGTCGTAGTCCACTACTCAAACCACTAAACTGCCTTGCCGTGTTGACTTTTGATGGAATCCAGAAAATTGTGGTTTAGTGGAGGACATTTTGAATTTTTGTCAGTGTTGGATTTCACTGAAACAACAAATGAAAGAATTCCACAGAAAGTTGCCATGGTAGTCAAAGTGGAATATAATGCTATCATAGTGTAACCCAGGCTTTAGCGCAGCAGGTTGAACCGCCAGCTGCAGAAAATCATGCTGATCAAAAGGTTGACTCTTCAAGCCCAGGTTGGGGTGAGCTCTCAACTATCAGCCCAGCTTCTGCTCACCTAGCAGTTCGAAAACAGCAATGTGAGTAGATAAATAGGTACCACTTTGGCGAGGAGGTAATAAAAGGCACCCATGTGGACATGCTGGCAATTTCATCAGGAGAGCATCTAAGGACAACAAAGCTCCTGAGCATGGAAGATGGAGAGCGACAGCACCCCCTGTGGCCGGAGTCAAGCACAGCCTCCAGATGCCGGAGACAGAAAAAGATGGAAAGCCTTTACCTTTGTTTATGTGCTATCTGTCTTTGTTAATTGTAAAATGGTATTGAATGTTTGCTGTATATGTGTGCAGAATATTATATATATTATATATTATTATTAATGTGGGTGCATCTACGGCAGAATGAATGCAGTTTGACACCACTTTAACTGCCATGGCTCAATGCTATAGAATCCTGGGAGTTGTAACTTTGCTGAGACACCTACACTCTTGGGCAGAGAGCGTTAAAAACCTTGTAAAGCTACATCTCCCATGATACCAGGGCATTGATCCATGAGAGTTGAATTGGTGTCAAACTGCATTCATTCTGCAGTGTAGATGCACATCAATGCTAGCTGGGATGTTCCAACTGGCTCTATTAATATGAGTATTAGGCCATTTTGCCACTCGAGTGAGCCTTTTTAATTATCCTGGAATGACAGGCAAACGAGATTTCCTTCCTAGGCTTTATGAAGGTCACCCTTGCAGAATGATGGCTAAGCAGAGGTTTTGATTCCAGCAAGCCAAGTGATTTAGTGCCCAGAGTTTTGCTAATAATTCCATCACAGCACAGAACTATTCTGAGCTATGTTAAGAACAATATTCATTGGAAATACTTTATCACATACCGCATTTCCATTGCCGAATCTGCGGTTTTGGCGCTTGCCAATCCCTCATTCTTTATTACTGGAGCACTGGCTGGTATGTTCATTAACAACCTATTGTCGTTCATCCAGTGAAACTGCTAGTTTTCACCAGAAAGGTGGAATTCTGCCAAGTACTCTAAACAGAAGATGACCTAACATTATTCCTTATTATGAAGACGGCTTCTGTACATTACTGAGATAGCAGTTTTCATTTTAACTACGGTGAGATCTTTTTTGGCTCCACCGCAGGATAAAGCCTTTGGAAATGCTGAGCACAAGATATTCTTGCAACCTAATAATATCATTTGAGACCGTGCCTTAAAGTACAATACAGAGGCACACTGGTTGTAAGAATTCATTTTTGCATGACACCTATGGTTTGGCAAAGGAATATTTGGCAAAGGAAGCAGTGCTGATCCACTTAGTGATTTCAGAACTCATTAGAGAAGCTTTCCTCAATATCATGCCCTACAGATCTTTTTGAGTACGACTCCCAGCATGACCCACCACTTGCCTTGTTGATATTGGAAGCACAAAAAGCGTCAACACTTGCATGTACTAATTCAGGGCAGAGGGAACTCCAGAATGCTAATTAACTTCCATGGGAGTTATAGCATTTGGAACCTGTAATGGTCACCACCGTGTAGATGGGGGCAAGATACATTTTTGCCCTATTGTATAATTTTTTTGTCTTGGTTTTCCTATAGGATTAACATTTAGTGAGATATAAAGACATTATTTCAAAAAAGGGCATAAAAAACAGGAAATAACAACTCTTTCATCATGACTGCTATAACCTCTTGATTAATTAATAAAGACAGACACATTCTGATGAACACATTCATCAGGCTGTATCGTGGGTTCACCAGATGTGGCCATTTCATGTCAAATTCACTGAGAATGTGAACAGACATTAGGGAATGTCAAGATTAGGGGGAAATCCTTTTCCTCCCTTCAAACAGCAGGGAAATGGCATCGTTTTGTGTTCAGACAAGGCCTCCCTATAATTCATGAACACAAAGCGTGATCAGACAAATAGGTTTTTTTAAAGACTTCTATTAATTTATGATATGTTCATCACTTTGATGTTGTCAAGGAGGGGCTTTGGGGATCTCCACTCAGAAGAAAAGTAAGGGGGTAATAGCATTTTGAACTAATATTACATATTACTGCATGACAAGGAGAATCCTTGTATTGTTTTTTAAATGTTGTGAGCCACTTTGGGTCCTGTTTAGGGAGAAAAGCAGGAGGCAAATAAAGAATTATTATTTTTTGAAACACAAGATGAGTCCACAGCAAACAAGGTCACTCTTCTGGCTGTTGTATTAGATCACACGTCGGACACTTCCCAAGTGTCTAGGATTGTGTGATGTATCGGCGAATAATACGTGCAGATCCCAGTAAGGTGGCCTTCTGCAGCTGACAGATGGTAATTTTGTCAGCGCCAATTATATTTAAGTACAGGCCAAGGTCTTTAGGCACTGCACCCAGTGTGACGATCACCACTGGGACCACCTTTACTGGTTTGTGCCAGAGTCTTGGCAGTTCGATCTTTAAATCCTCATATCGTGTCAGCTTTTCCAGTTGTTTCTCTTCAATCCTGCTGTCACCTAGGATTGCAACATCAATGATCTATACTTCATTTTTTAACACAATTGTGAGGTCAGAAATATTGTGCTCCAAAATTCTGTCTGAATTGGGAAGTCCCAGAGTAGCTTGACATGTTCATTCTCTGTAACTTTTTCTGGCTTGTGATCCCACCAGTTCTTTGTTGCAGGCAGATGGTTTTTGTGGCACAAGTTCCTATGAATCATCTGAGCAACGGTGTTATGCCTCTGCTTGTAGTCTGTCTGTGCGATCTTCTTGCAGCAGCTGAGGATGTGATCTGTTGTTTCATCTGCTTCCTTGCAGTGTCTACATTTGGGATTTGTCGTTGACTTTTCAATTCTGGCTTTGATAGCATTGGCTTTAATGGCTTGTTCTTGGGCTGCCAGAATCAGGCCCTCCATCTCCTTTTTCAAAGTCCCATTTGTGAGCCACAGCCATGTTTTTTCTTTGTCAATTTGGCTCTCAATTTTTCAGAGGAACTGTCCATGGAGAGCCTTCTTTTGCCAGTTTTCTCTTCTGCTCTGGATTGTGTTTTTATGGTATTCACTCTTTGTCTTTTGCACTTGAAGCAGTTTACTACTATTGACTTCCCTCGATGTTGGTTCTTTGTCACAGGCAGATTGTTATTATTGTTATTGTTGTATTATTATTATTATTATTATTATTATTATTATTATTATTATTATCCTCTATAAAACCATTATGTCAATTTACCAAATTACACCACTTGATGGGAGACAGTGCCATGACCAAGACCCCAAGCTGAGATGAGATCTTCCCAATGTAACTCTGGTGCCCTTTCCACTGGATCATGATGGATCTAACAATACATAGACATCCTTTGTAGAAGAGTACAATGCCTCACTCTTAAGTGGTTGTTTTTTTAAAATGCTTGTTTCATTTCTGAAACAACTTAGCACATTTTACAACCAAATGCAAAGCTACAACTCTTATTAATGTATGGGAATCTTAAAATCTTGTTGCATAAAAGGTTTAGTGCTATTCCTGCCACTCACAGCTAAAGGGAAAATAGCTTACCAGGAGACAAAAAAATCCTAAGTGATTTCTATAACTTCATAATACAAATCTGAAGGGTTGCTCTGGCTAAGAAGCTCTAAAAAGCAAAGTGGAATTACATATTCTTTGGTACATAGTCTTCAATTGTTTATTTTATAAACAAACATAAGGATCAAATCTCCATTAAAGATAAGCCTCCTTGTGATAGTGACTAGAGATGAACTTTTCTCTTGCTGTCTCACAATGTTCTTTTGATTTTCCCTGTGATGTGGTAACAGGAGACTGGAGCAGAATTCAAAACGATCTTAACAGATTAGAGAGATGGGCCAAAACTAACAAAATGAAGTTCAACGGTGACAAATGCAAGATGCTCCACTTAGGAAGAAAAAACGAAATGCAAAGATACATAATGGGGGACAATGCCTGGCTCGAGAGCAGTACGTGTGAAAAAGACCTTGGAGTCCTCGTGGACAACAAGTTAAACATGAGCCAACAATGTGATGCGGCGGCAAAAAAAGCCAATGGGATTTTGGCCTGCATCAATAGGAGTCTAGTGTCTAGATCCATGGAAATCACGCTACCCCTCTATTCTGCCTTGGTTAAACCACACCTGGAATATTGTGTCCAATTCTGGGCACTGCAGTTGAAGAGAGATATGCAGCTGACACTCAGACAGCTGAAGCCACTCCTCATAGGGCTTGTTCTCCAGACCCTTGATCATTTTAGTTGCCCTAATCTGGACACATTCCAGCTTATCAACATCTCCCTTCAATTGCGATGCCCAGAACTGGACACAGTGTGATTGATTCCAGGTGTGGTCTGACCAAGGCGGATCATAATAGAGAAGTAGTATCATTCCCCTGGATCTAGACACTAGACTCCTATTTATGCAGGCCAAAATCCTATTGGCTTTTTTTGCCGCCACATGATGTTGGTATCAAAAGGTCTCGTGTTGCAATTTTTTTCAAAATGCAATACAACTGTTCAGTTCGCTCCTGACATGATAAATAAATACATGTTGCAAATGTTTCTGCACACACACAAAAAAGAACTTATTGGGAACTAAGCTGAATTAGTCTTGGTTAGCACTTGGATGGCAAACTGCCCATGAATACAAAGTAGTGTGGGCTATATTTCAGAGGAAGAAACTGGTAAAACCACCTCTGAATATTCCCTGCCTCAGAAAATGCAATGAAATTCATTGGACCACTATAATTCAATAAGCAACTTGAAGGCACACACAAATACGCACAGATGCTAATATAGTGAACATGATTCGGATAAATAATTTTGGTATAATAGTTCATAATTATTATACAATGAAAACTTTCAAGGTCCAGATCCTAGTGCATGCTCAGTGTCCAGTCACTCACAGTACGCACCTATACAAATTATTCAGAGATAAAGGGTATTAAGTATAAGCAACCCTCAGTCAAAGGGAAATGTGTACTGCAGCTCAAGTAACTTAGGTGCAAAATGAGACATATGGTGTAAGAAATAGCCAAGATAGCCTGGTTCTGCAGAATTGTTTTCCTGTTAGGGAACAAAATTGATGCTTCAACGCTTGAAAGGACAGAGCACTGCAGTACATTGTGAGGTAATAACTTCGTAGATGATGCCAAATTATACTGAGGGCTGAAAATTAAAGCAAACTATAAAGATCTCCACAATGATTTCACAAAACTAAAAAGATAGGGAACAAATCAGCACGCCAGAGTCAAAATAAGTAAGTGCAGCTATAGCTCAATTAACTAAGAAGATGCATTCTTTCTGGGCATGACTTCATTTACAGAAAATTGTATATGAGAGGCAGAAATAACTTGGAAACAATAGAGACAGCCTTCTACACCACAAAGGGCAAAGCAGTTTAAGATATTTCGGCAACACTTCAATTGGCTTTTGTTCAACACGAAACATATAAACATGGCAAATTAACCACATCGAGTCATAAATGAAACATTTTGAATTTTCTAGAAAATACTTAAAGCATTTCTTGCAAAGTTCATCCAGAGATAATTCCCACCCCCTTTCTCAATCAGCCTTTTTCTTATGATTTTGATTGCCTAATTAATACATCTTTTTCAGAACTCTGGTGGTAGCTGGTTTTTGTTTTTTATTGTTTTTTTCATGTAAGGAACAACTTCAGAAACTACAAGTTGCTTCTGGTGTGAGAGAATTGGCTGTCTGCAAGGACGCTGCCCAGAGGGCATCCAGATATTTTGGTGTTGTGGGAGGCTTCTCTCATGTCCCCGCATGGGGAGCTGGAGCTGACAGAGAGAGCTCATCCACACTCTCCCCGAATTTGAACCTCCGACCTGTCTGTCTTCAGTCTTGTCGGCACAAGGGTTTAACCCATTGCGCCACCGGGGGCTCCTGGTGATAGCTGGTGAGGGAGGCTTATTCATTTCTACTTTTTCTCTATGCATTGCATCCTCAGCAAGGCATTCTGGAAGCAACAGCGATTTATCCAGGCTGATATCCAGGCTGTCACTGACACTGATTTATGGTGACCGCATGAATGAAAGACCTTCAAGTCACCCTATCATCAACAGCCATATTCAGATCTTACAGACTCAGAGCTGTTGCTTCCATGATTGAGTCCATCGAACTGGAATGCGTTCTCTCTCTTTTGTTACTGCTTTCTGCATTACCAAGCATTATTTTCTTCCAGCGAGTCATGTCTTCTCAAAATACGGTCAAACTATGACAGTCTCAATTTAGTCACCTTGGCCTCTAGGCTAAATTTGCTCAAGGACCCAATTATTTGTCTTTATAGCAGTCCCACATTAACCATAGAACTCTTCTCCAGCACCACATTTTAAATAAGTTTAGCTGTTTCCTGTCAGCTTTCTTAGCTGCCTTTTAGGTCCTAGTCTTCCTTTGATTTCTTGACTGTAGTCTCCATTTTAATGCTGAACTGTAAACTTTCATTTCCACTCTCTTCCTTGTCTTTCTTCAGCAATCATTCCAACTCTTTGCTAATTTCTGATAGTACTTACTTACTTAAGTGATTCCTCGTACTCCAAGGATGGTGGTCCTCCAAGTTCGGTGTCCTGGCGGTGGGTCCATAGGTGACTGTGCAGCCCTATTCTTGATCTGCAGCTTCTCCCACAGTAAGGGCATTGGTTTCCAGGTGGAAGGTGGTCCCGGTCGGGGTTGGCTTCATGCGCCTTCCTCTTGGCAAGTTTCTCTCTTTCGCCCTCCATTTGTACCTCTTCCAATTCTGCAGGACTGCTGGTCACAGCTGACCTCCAACTGGAGTGCTCAAGGGCCAGGGCTTTCCAGTTCTCGGTGTCTATGCCAGAGTTTTTAAGGTTGGCTTTGAGCCCATCTTTAAATCTCTTTTCCTGTCCACCAACATTCTGTTTTCCATTCTTGAGTTCGGACTGGAGCAATTGCTTTGGGAGATGGTGGTCAGGAATCCAGACAACATGGCCAGTCTAGCAGAGTTGATGGTGGAGGACCATCGCTTCAATGCTGGTGGTCTTTGCTTCTTCCAGCATGCCAACATTTGTCCGCTTGTCTTCCCAAGAGATTTGCAGGATTTTTCAGAGGCAGCATGTGACGTCTGTAGACTGCCCACGTCTCGCAGGCATATAGCAGGGTTGGGAGGACAATAGTTTTATAAACAAGCACCTTGGTATCCCTACGGATGTCTGTCCTCCCAAATTGGGGAGGCTCCTGAAAAACGGATCAGGACTCTCACCGAAATCCGGGTCACATAAACAGATCACAGTTTACGTGGATTGCACAAGCCTATTGATTTCTATAACTGTCAACCAAGAAGCTGAATGTGGCCAAACTCACCTCTGAGACAGAAATTTATAACTGCCAGTCATCATATAACCTGCATGCAGCCTGGAGGTAGGAGTCATCTGTCTTTTGAAGCCATCAAGTCCCTCTGCTATTTGGCAATTTAATTTGAAGCTACTGTGTTTCCTGAGGGATTGCTGGGGGATTTCCTGGCATTATCTGACAGCATTATCTACATAGCACACGGCTGTCAGCAACTTATCACATGGAAGAGACAGCTAAAAAATGTTCCTGATAAAAATGTTAGTTTATTACTTGTAAGAACTGATAGGACAAAATGAAAACACAGCTGTAATTTATCCCCCTTCCTCTTACTGATTCATATGCCCATAACTTAGCTAAGTGCCAAAAAATCTTAGAGAGACAACTGCATGAAAGCTTGACATTCAGACATCCATTAGCTAAAACTGTAGGTTGAGAGTACAGCAATAGTATTAATATTCAAATTGTAGGCACTAGTGAAAGGGAAAGGTGCTGCATTGTGTAAGCCAATTTCACAACAGGAAGCCTTGGTAGAATTCTGTCTTAAGATGAATTGTTAACCATCTCACCACATTTACTAAATTCCACTGAGTGCTACACTTAAAATCCGGGAAGCCGCTCTTGTTATCACATTAGTTTGGCTTCAAGTGTAGGATAGAGCATTCTTTGTATATTTTAAGCGTGAGAGCCAGCATTCTTTTAAAATGTTTCATGAGGTGGTGGAGAAGTGGATTTTTCAAAATCATCTGGATGTTTGGCCATTTCTGTAATATGATGGCATTATTTGCTCCCAGGTTTACAATGAAACGTTTCCCCAATTTGTGGGAGGTGAAATTGTGGGAGGAGGCAAAAGTTCCCTTGTTAGGGAAAGCATTACCTTTTGCTCACTGAGTTTTTACTTTGCCAGAACAATTTCTTCTAAAAATAGCCTTTCTGGCTCCTTCCCTTCATTTCCCTTCCTTCTGTGATATATCTGTATCTTGTGTGGCATGGGAAAGCTGGAAGAAAAGGATTATTATTATTATTATTATTATTATTATTATTATTATTATGCCATGTCTCCATGCTGTGCAGTCCTAGGAGTCATAGTTTTCCAAGGTCCATGCCCTTCTCTTGGTGCATTTACAGTATGGAATGAATGCCCTTACACCCCACTTTAAATGTCCTGGCGCCATACTATGCAGTCCTGAGAGTTATAGTTTCCCAAGGTTCCTACCATTCTCTTGGACCCCACTTTAAATACCATAGCTCCATATTATGCAGTCCTGGGAGTTATAGTTTTCCAAGGTCCACCCCCTTCTCTGTGGGGCAGCTGAGAGAGAGAGGGATAGGGATAGAGAGAGGTAAAGAGATAGGGAGCGATGAGCAGGGAGAGGGATGGTGGGTGGGGCCAAATCTTTGCAGCATGAAAGAATACTGAAAGAAAACTGAGAGACATTTAGCAATGTGATAGAAGCAGAGGCGGCCCTAGGTAATTTTCAACGGTAAAAAACCAGTATTTTGGCACACACACACCCCCCAACCAATCACTGATATATATTTTCTGTTCGTCATGGGAGTTCTGTGTGCCACATTTGGTTCAACTCCATCATTGGTGGAGTTCAGAATGCTCTTTGATTGTAGGTGAACTATACATCCCAGTAACTACAACTCGCAGGTCTATTTTCCCCCAAGAGGGCCTCAAGAGCGCCCCTGGGAAAAATCAACTATACTGCAAATGCTTACTTCGCATAATGGGTTGAGCCGCCCCTGGATAGAAGGTAGGGAAAATATCAGTTTTATTAAAAACTGAGTAAGGCTGAGCTCTTCTCTGCTCTCCTCTACCACACACTTCCCTGCCTAATGTGATGAAGTGGTAATAAAATACTATTTCTTTCCTGTCATCTTTCTCTATTTCACTGAATTTCAGCTGTTGTGTTCATTTAGCCAGCATTTTATTAAAGCAAAAAATGATGATTGGCCAGTCTCTCCTTTCTTTTTTAAAGAAATAAAAATATTTTTTCCACTAAACATTGGTGATGTTTTAGTTCTTTATCAAAAAATACAACTCTTCATCAAAGGAGATGAGGATAGATTTACTCTCACAACCCTCTGTCTCCAGGGTCCAAAACACAAACTCTTCTGTATTTATTGTAATAATTACCTTTCCTCCAATTTCTGTCATTCTTCCTGAATTGTGTGTACTTTCTACCATGAGGAACTCTTTACTTTAGGGGTTCAGAGCACTTCCAAAAAGATTCTGGATTTTAGAGAAAAGAAATGTGTTCTTAGAGCAAAAATATAACTATACTTTTAGACAAAACATGCTCTTGCAACTTTACTTTCCTACCTTAATTCTAGTTTGGGGAGAAAGATCTAAATATGTGTAAAAAAATACTGCTAGTAATGATGAAATGTGCTACAGTACTGCTGGAAAGATAAAGTGTAAAGCACTATTCAAGCCGGAACTTCCATATCAGATATCACATAAATATCTGATACGAAGAGACACACCGCTCACAGTAATGGCAATCTTCCTTTCAGCTCCCAGATGAGCCTCTTGTCTCAATCCTTTCCCCATCTCTCGGTGTTTCAGTTAAGATTTTAAGGGAATATGGAAGATGTAGAAATCAGGGGAGCAAACCCCCCTATCCTCACAAAAATACCACTTCCTCCAGTATTCAGCCAACTCCACTGAATTAAGTATATTCTGTGGATATTTCTATTCGTATGAGGCAATGTCTAGATCTAATACACTGAATTTTATAAACTATTTTCAGACTCAATTTTGAAGCTTGATTGTACATCAGGCAGTTACTACTAATGTCCACAACTGGGGTAGTGGAAGGAATGTTTCTGCACAGCCTTTTTGACCATAAGGGTTGTTGTTTTTGTTGTTGTTGTTGTTGTTGACTAGAACAGCAAGAGCTGTCTACCCTTCTGCACAAGTGTGCAGACGCATGAGCTCATACACATTCACTCTGCCTCATCTCAACATACTCCCATGCTTCAGAAATTTCCATCAAGATTGCAAATGCAATAGCTGTGAGGAAAAGTGGGTGGAGTGCCACTGTTTATAGGAGCTGCACAGGAAATAGCCAAGGGTCACATGTGGTCCTCGCAGGAACACCTAAGCATGCGAGAGTTCAAAAGTGGTAGGTTAAAACCTCAAACCATGGCTGATACTGGATGATAAACTCCCTCCTGGGTACACAGAAGACTGGGAGACATGGAAAGCACTGAACAGACTGTGCTCTGGCACCACGAGATGCATCGCCAATATAAAGAAATGGGGCTTCAAAGTGGAGTCCACAACATGCAAGTGTGGAGAAGAGCAAACCACAGACCACTTACTACAATGTATCCTGAGCCCTGCCACATGCACAATGGAGGACCTTCTCACAGTGACACCAGAGGCACTCGAAGTAGCCTGCTTCTGATCAAAGGAAATTTAGTATAGTGCCATGTTTTAAACTTTGTTTATGGTTTTTATACACTGTAACTGTATTCTCAATTCGTTTCTGACGTGATAAATAAACATGTGGTCCCAAGGCTTTAGGTTGCACAGGCTAACTTAACCAGAGCTTGATGATGTGACTCTTTCCTTCCAATCAATTATAGGGTAGCATTTTGATAACTGGGTTGTTGTAAGTTTTTTAAGGCTATATGGCCATGTTCCAGAGGCATTTTGATAATTCTTTAACTGCTATTTATGCTGATGGTACTCATCTCTATTTCTCCGGTTCGTGAGTTTGTCATCAGTATCTTATTTCAATAATTGGCTAGAAGACAGCCAACAGGCTGAAGATTTATCCTAATTGGATAGCGGTAAAGAGATAAGAAATATGATCAAAGAAGTTTTTGATGTTTATTTACTGTTAGATTGTATATAATATGAAAAAATAAAATAAAATATATATTATTAAAAAAAACCAAGGCAATATATACAAAAAAAAAGGATAGAGGTAAAGTTGCTAGAAAGGGCTTTTGTTCAAAGAAATGCTCTTTCACCTATTATAAACAAGACTGCAGACCTCTTGAAAGTGCAGATTCACAGAGAGATGACTTCAAACCATCAAACCTTCTCCCTAGATGTCTGTGTCATGGTGGTGGCACTGAGGACCTTTTATCGACTTTACAGAGATCAGTAGGTGCACCCTTCCCTGATCAGGAACAGAAACATAGTGGGAAATGTCTAACCCCTGAAATGCAGGAAACTGCAAATAAATATCTCTGAAAGGTGCCCCCCACCAATATTTCAAATGCTTTTTGTCTCATGCAACATATCATCTTTTCTGTTTTTTGATGCCTTTGTATTGATGTGCTCTTTTTTCTACTGACCCCAAGAAGATGTTCCTCATATTCTATGAACATAATTTAGTGCACAGCCTTGCCTTTGCTGTCACAAAGGAGGAGCATTTTCTCCTACCATGTGAACTACTTTCAATAACTGACAACATCTTGCTTATCGCACCATGTTCAGAAGCATACTCACTTGAGACACAAAGGTTGGTCTTCTTAACAGCATCACTTACAACAAGAAACCCCCTTCCAAATAAGATTTGGCAGTCCTTTCCCTCTTGAATTTAGAGGACCACTATGCACTTCTATATTATTAGTTGTTGACATTGGGATCCTGCCATAATAGAATACAGTTGGCCCCCCAAAGCCATAGATTTTGCACCTATGGATTCAACCATTCACAACTTGAAAATATTTCCGGCCAAAATAAAAAATGATATTTGATACAAAGTAGGAAAGTAAAGTTGACACCATTTTACAATGCCATTGTACATCATTGGAATTGAGCATTTATGTATTTCAATATCCATGGTGGATCCTGGAACCAAACTACAGAGGACACCAAGGGCCCACTTTATTTAAAGTTTAGTTAAGCAGCCATATTCAGAAATTGTTGATCCGTTAACTGCTTAGATGGAGAGATATAAAGGTTCAAATCCATACTCATTTGCAAAGTTCCCTGGATAACCCCAACCTAATCCTCCCCATCATCAAGTAAATTGTGGAGAAAGTCTCTGAATTCCTTTTCCGACAGTAGGGAGAGATTAAGGACAAAGCAAAGTGAGATGGACCCAACCTACCAAATGTGTTTTGAGGATATAATAGGATATAAATGCTCCTTTTTGTGTAAAGGAAAGGCTATAAACAAAACCGGTAAATAAATGAAATAAATTAAATTGGTACTGTTTCATTATCTGGACAGAGGCCACCAGGGGATGCTAGAGAGAGAAGAATAGTCCATTTTATGGGGGGGGGGGAGTAGGTTGAAGGAAGAAAACGATTTACCCCATTTCCCTGTTATTTCCCACCCACTCCAACCCATATCCCTATCGTGGAAACCACCCTAGTTTCTGATATGAAAAGGGGGAGGAGGAATAACCAGCAAAATGGGGAAATGGTTTTCCTCCTTCAACTCCCTCTCCCCCCCCCCCCCAATAAAATGGACTATCCTTCTCTCTGTAGCACCTCCTACTGGCTCCATCTAGATAATGGAACAATACCATGAAATCTTTCTTATTATTAACCCAATATTATGAGAGAGATTATGTCARTAAATTTCCAAATGTCCTCTAAAACCAGGACATTTCCGCAGGTCTACAAACACATGGAACACAGCTGTTTTCACATATGTGACCTTGGGCAAAACCACACTGAAACTTCTGCTTTAGTTTCTCCATAATCAAAATGGAAATAATAGCAACAGAAAGAGCCAGGTGTAATGGAGACCAGAATTCAAATTGCAGCTTGGCCATGAAATCTCACCTGGAGACCTCCGAGTACGTCCCACATACTCAGCCCTAGAAAAGACTGTGATAGATTTGTCTCAGGGTCGCCATTAAGTGGACATGACTTGAAGACACACAATGCAGTAGAGTCTCACTTATCCAACCTTCGCTTATCCGACCCTCCGACTTATCCTAGGTTCTTATCTGATGCCCCCTTTTCCTCCAGCATTTCCCCTTCAATTAAAGAAGCGCTCCCCAACTCTTTCTCCATTCCCAAAAATGAAAAAGGCAAGATGAGGAGGAGGAGGAAAGAAGGGGGGGGGGGGAAGGCAGCACTGGAAGCGGAAGCGTCCTCCCTCCTTCCCTCTGTGATTTCCACACTCCTCTTCCGCACCCGGGCACTCCCTGCTGGGCCGCTCTAGTCCCGAGGCATTGCCTTGGCTTAACCCTTTGAGTCCCTGTTGTTAGTATTAGTATTCGAGTGCTATGTCAGACAGGCAGCAGTAGGAGACTCTGTATTATCCAACATTCTTGTTTATCCGACGTTCTGCTGGCCTGTTTATGTCGGATAAGTGAGACTCTACTGTATTAACAATGACCTATGACATTGTCCCACTATGCACACAAACACAACAAATTCAAATAGTATGCACACAATGAAAGAATATGAGGAAGTAGCATTAACTAACAACACAGATGTATTGTGCCTATCCTGTTGACTGTTTTGCACTTTAAAAAATGGGGACGAGTGGTGTCAGTTATTATTTGCTTCTTTGTCCCAGCAACTAGGCATTTGACTAGCATCTAGTAAAACCTAATCAAATTAAGATTAGGAAACCTCAATTACATTAACCTGAGTGTTAAATTTCACTAAACCCAGCAGGTCTTACTTTTGCATACAATTGTCTTTTGTATCTGCTGTCTCTTCCTATCATCAGCTTAAGATAAATTTGGACTTCAATGGCTTCCTTTCCCCCTCCTGCAGTTGTTTAAAATCAACATCTAATCAGATGAAGAATTCTAGGGAACTCAAAATATGATTCAACATCTGGGGATGTGGTCTGGGTATTACAGAGGCATTCCCTAACAAAGGAGACTGCTGTGCTGCAGGACCTAATTGCCAGGGGTGACCAATTACATAATAATTAGCAAATCCCCCTCATTGCCATTAGGATCAATGGATTCTACAGCAAAAACTGTCAAGCAGGGAGCCTTTTAAAAGCTATGATGTGGAAGGAAATAAACAAATGATTATAACATGACAAGAGAACAAAAGAACGTATGCTAGCAGCAGAGACAAAAGTGGCTGGTGAATGGCTGCTCTCTAATAAAACTCAGGAGGTCATCCGTATTTTCCAAAGCACGAGCAACTGCTGTAATTGGAGTCACTGTAATATTAGCTGTCAGTTAACCTCCACCTTGTGTGTACTCTGTGCTTTTTTGAATACACAGGAATTGTTTAACTGCCTTCACAATATTTGTTCGGGAAAGATAAGAGTGCTTCAACAAAGAGGTCCTATCTTCAGGATACAAGACATAAGCAAAGGGGGGCGGTGGCAGTGGAAGAGACTCCAAATATATTATTTCATCTCACTCACACACACTGATGGAATGCTGCAGCTGACAAAATATGTCCTGACAAAAGAGCGGTTATGTGCATACCCTTCCATTACTATTCAATTATACTGACTCTATGGGAGGGATATTTTGTCTTTACAGACAAAAGGTTAAATGTACCATACATCATGAATATTGCCCATGTGCTTCACGATTAATACAATCATCAGTTTTGTTTCCAATCACATTCGTTTCTAATCACATATTTTCATGCACCAGTCTAAAAGAAGCAAAAGTGATTATTGCATTAGTCATGAACATAAAAACACAAGAATTTGTCAACCAGAGGAATACATATAAAATTCTTATAATAACATAGTTTAATAACAATGATGCAATATCCAAATATTGCAAAGTCAGACTGATACAATGAAAATACCCAAATATTGCAATGGTAGACTGATACCCAAATATTGCAATGTTAGACTGAGACAATGAAAATACCCAAATATTACAATGACAGACTCATATAATGAAAATACCCAAATATTGCAATGTTAGACTGATATAATAAAAATACCTAAATATTGCAATGTTAGACTGATCCAATGAGAATACTCAAATATTGCAATGTTGGACTGATACAATTAAAATACCCAAATATTACAGTCAGACTGATAAATGAAAATACCCAAATATTGCAATGTTAGACTAATATAATGAAAATACCCAAATGTTGCAATGTTATACTGATACAATGAAAACACCCAAATATTACAGTCATAAATAAATACCCAAATATTGATATGTTATAGTGATACAATGAAAATACCCGAATATTGCAATGACTGATACAATGAAAATACCCAAATATTGCAATGTTAGACTGATAGAATGAAAATATCCAAATATTAAAGTCAGATTGATACAATGAAAATACTCAAATATTGCAATGTCAGATTGATACAATGCAGCACAACAAGCAACCGCAGCCTTAAGACAAGGTCTCATCTTTAAATGTTTTATTTATTGGCATTTCTGTCGCACTCTTGAGTTTTAAAAACCAACTAATTGACAATTTCAAAATATGTTTAGTGTAAGTGTTCAATTCTATACTATTGTGAATTTCACAAGTATAATGAAGTTCCTGAAAATAATCCTCAAAGCTCCTCACATTTCCCTTCTCGCTTTCAAAGAATAATGAATTTTGCATTACCACTGCCACAGTTCATCATTGCAGGCTGTCAACCGAATGTGCCATAAACCAAGCATGAATTCAATATATTGATTTTAACAGAAACAGATGTATACAATATTCATCTCTAATGTCTATTCTTATATACAGTGTAAAAGATTTCTTACAATTTTGTTATTTAGCAGACAATAAGAGTCTCATCACAGTCAGGCCTCCAGATCCTGCAGTGTGACTCTGATCAGTGTCTTAGGCTAGATCTACACTGCCATATAATCCAATTTTGGATTGACTGCTTTAAACTGGATTATATGAGCCTACGCTGCCATATAATCCATGTCAATGCAGTTAATCTGCATCCAGAAACTGGATTATATGGCAGTGTAAATGGGGTCTAAGGGAAATTGGCCAAAGAGTGGCACCAGAGGACCTAGAGATCCCTGGAGAAAACACTGTAATCAAACAACCAAAATCACAAAAGTCAAACACACAAATGTGGAGGGCCAACTGTACTTGATAGTCAATGGTAGTGGCTCCCACATTAACAGAATGGTAAATCCACTCTGACTTTTAGTCTGAACTTGAATGGTGATATCCCAATTTCTGAAGCTACTTGTGTGATAGGATTCTGCCATTTGGGTAACTCATTTAAAGTTGTCAACGATTTTCATGACCAGAATCACTGGGTTGCTATGAGCTTTTTTGGGCTGCATGGCCATGTTCCAGCAGCATTCTCTCATGACATTTCACCTGCATCTGTGGCTGGCATCCTCAGAGCATCTGAACCTCTGAAGATGCCAGCCACAGATGCAGGCAAACTGTCAGGAGAGAATACTGCTTGGACATGGTCATACAGCCCAAAAAACTCACAGCAACCTCATTAAAAGTTCATACTAAAAGATAAAGGAGATTCACCACCACACTGTTGAAAAGTATTGCTTTCTTTTTACGATAACGTAAACAACACCTCTTTAAAATTCAAAAATAGGCAGGCAGGTTGCAAACAATACAGATCTCTTGTTATCCTCCTTTACAAGAAAATTTAGGGTTTTGTTATGAAGAGGGGAAAGAGGACATCAATATTGTCAATGACCATGAACTGGGGAGCCAACAATTAAATATCGTATTTATTTGATTCTAAAATGCCATCGAAGGTGAACTGAGACAAACTCCCAAAAGAGCAGTGGGCTTTTTGGTGTGTCCCAGGCTTGGTTCCCAGATAACCTGCACACATACCTTACATATTTGCCAAAAAGTATGGATGGCTGACTTATCACGGGAAGAAGAGGTCTGTGTGGTAGACTACCAGCTATCCATGCCTGCTTGTGGCAAAAACCAACACCTTGGTTGGCTTCTTTTGCACCATTTTGTAACCTACCACACCAGGTCTGTAAAATCCCCATGAAAGGAAACTGGGGAAAGAAAACACATGGACACAGTGCAATGATGCCACTATAGAGGCAATGCCTTTCTCAGGCCCCTTTTACACTGCCATATAATCCAGATTATCAAAACAGATACTCAATATTATCTGATCCGAACTGGATTACATGTGTCTATGCTGCCATATAATCCAGTTTGTGTTGGAATTTGTGTTGTCGAAGGCTTTCATGGCCAGAATCATTGTGTTGCTATGAATTTTCCGGGCTGTATGGCCATGTTCTTCACTTGCCTAGTTTCCTCACTTGTCTAGTTTCCAACAAGCCTCACAACCTCTGAGGATGCTTGCCGTAGTTGTGGGTGAAACATCAGAAGAGAATGCTTCTGGAACATGGCCATACAACCCAGATATATAAACCCCACTTTCTAGTTTCCAACAGACCTCACAATCTCTGAGGATGCCTGCCATAGATGTGGGCAAAACATCAGGAGAGAATGCTTCTGGAACATGGCCATACAGCCCAGAAAACTCACAGCAAACCTATCTGGAATTTATATGGCAGTATAGAAGGGGCCATAATAATAATAATAATAATAATAATAATAATAATAATAATACTTTATTTGTACCCCGCTACCATCTCCCCAAGGGACTCGGTGTGGCTTACATGAGGCCGAGGCCGAATGCAACAATACAAGCAATAACAACAACAGTACAAGCAATTAAAATAAAAACATAGAAACTTAGACTCAACTTGTAACATGCATGCCAAAAAAACAAAAGCCGGCCACTACTGTTTTCTGTACAGTTGAGTGGATATGCAAAGCAATATTTTGGAGTAAAAAAAAAACTAAATTAATCCTCAGCCATCTTATTATTTGACTGAGAATTCTGGTAAACATTACAAAACGCCCACACAACAGTCTTCTTTAAAAGCCTCTCCAGCTTTTTTTTCAAACATTGAAATACAAATATCATATCTAAAAATAATACTCAGTGCATTCTATGATGCATATGACACATAAGACCATTTGTATGTAATTTTATATAAGTTAAATGTACACAAAATTAGTTTTGCAAAGTGCAATTTGTTTCCTCCTATAATTACTGTCAGCTGCGTGTTCCCCTATTGACCCCTTTTTAAAAATAGCCCCAAAAAGTGTATCATAAAATATTTGCAGGCTGAAAAACACTGGATTATTTACAGTCATAAAACTATCATTTTTTAAACAATCCCAAGACTTTGCTTTTTTTTTACATCACATCAGTCATTTCCATCTTTGTAAATTATTCTCTAATTACGAGTTTTAAAATAAAGATATATTGCTCTTTTAAACTGCTGTTGGTTTTTTTAACTGATGGTGTGTGTTGTATTTTACTATATTGTTGTTCTTCACCTTGATCCATGGGAAGAGGTGAATAAGAAAATATTATTGTTAAGTGTTATTAGACAAGTGTCTAATAATACTCACAATAGACAATAACCATACCACGGCTATTTTTTTCATGCCAATGATTGTGATGTTGGGCTGGATTTACATTCCCTATACCCAGGATCTGATCCCAGGTCTTCTGCTTTCAACTGGATTATATGAGTCTACACTGTCAGATAATCTGGGATAAGCAATTAATCAGATAATCTGGGATCAGATTCTGGGATATAGGGCAGTGTAGATCCAGTCTCATAAAGATGAGCCTTAAAAAGTCAGCATTATCCCCTGAATAGGAAGACCTATTTAACATGGATAGATACTACAACCCTACTTTTAAGGGGAAGGGAATGTAAATCCATACACAGATTGTAATGTAGGTGACTCAGGGGAATTTTTAGCAGAGGTATTAATTTTTGAAACTTCAGATATGTTCATTTGGCATCTAAGGCTGGATCTACACTGCCCTACAACCCAGATATCTGATCCCAGATTATCTGCTTATCCCAGGTAGTGTAGACTCATATAAAGCAGTTCAGGACCAGAATTGTCTGGGAGAAAGTCAGAATATAAATAATGTGATACGTGGTTGGATACAGCAGTAAGGTTTCCCCTTGACATTAAGTCTAGTTGAATCCAACTCTGGGGAGTGGTCCTCATCTCCATTTCTAAACCAGAGCCAGAGTTATCTGTAGACACCTCCAAGGTGGAGCCCCCGGTGGCGCAGTGTGTTAAACCCCTGTGCCGGCAGGACTGAAGACTGACAGGTCGCAGGTTCAAATCCGGGGAGAGGTGGATGAGCTCCCTCTATTAGCTCCAGCTCCTCATGCGGGGGCATGAGAGAAGCCTCCCACAAGGATGATAAAAACATCAAATCATCCAGGCGTCCCCTGGGCAACGTCCTTGCAGACGGCCAATTCTCTCACACCAGAAGCGACTTGCAGTTTCTCAAGTTGCTCCTTACACGACAAAAAAAAACCTCTCCAAGGTGATGTGGCCAGCATGACTGCATGGCACACAGTTACCTTCCCGCCAAAGCGGTACCTATTGATCTACTCACACTTGCATGTTTTCAAACTGCTAGGTTGGCAAAAGCATTTCCTAGTTTATAATATCTACATAATTCTAAAGTCTTGCAAACATACAAACTGGAAGCATAGCTGATGATTACTGTTGCCATTTGGGAATGTGATAATTATGTACATTACACTGCCTAGCTACATTTAAATTGAATAAAAGAGCAATGGAACATTACTGATGTTTCTCATTCATCAAATAGTTTCTGGTAATGCTTTGCTTTAGATCTTAACTAGAAGATTGTATAACTCGTGTAAAATAGATCAGGCAAAGTCAGCAAAGCAATATTCTGAGGACAATAGAAAACAAAGAAAAGCCATATAAAAATCCATCTGCAATCAGTTGGGCTGTTGAAACTCCAAAATTGCAAATATTTTATACTAAGAAAACAAAAGGCAAGACACCCAAAGAAAACCACCAAAGCCCTCCTTGTGCTCTCATGCTATAGCCTATGGAAAGTTTTAACTTTCACAACCAGCCCCTGAACAAACATTGAACAAAGAGCACACATCCTGAAATCCTCACTTAACAACTCACTATTGTTCTAAATATTAATGCCTTTTAAATACCAGTCTAATTGTCATAATGTCATTGCTAAATTCATAAAAGCTCTTTTCTTCCACTTTATGTCCCCCCCCCCCAATAATCTTTTAATGGTTTTGTTTATCTTATGGATTAGATTGGCCCACCTTCTACCTATATATTCTTTCTATGGTAAGCTTTGTTTTCTATGCTGTGTCACAAAGCCACGCTGGAATTAATACTCTCCTCAGTTTTCTCAGGTAAAGGTAAAGGTTTCCCCTTGACATTAAGTTTAGTCAAGTCCAACTCTGGGGGTTGGTGCTCGTTTCCATTTCTAAGCCAAAGAGCTGGCGCTGTCCATAGACGCCTCCTAGGTCATGTGGCTGGCATGATTGCATGGAGCACCATTACCTTCTTGCCTGAGCAGTACCTACTGATTTACTCACATTTACATGTTTTTTTTTACCTGCTAGGTTGGCAGAAGCTGGGGCTAACAACGGGAGCTCACCCCACTCCGCAAATTCGAACCACTGACCTTTTGGTCAGCAAGTTCCACAACTCAGCAATTTAACCCGCTGCATCACTGCGGTCCCATCAGCTTTCTCAAGTTACTTCCTAAAAGGTAAAGGTAAAGGTTTCCTCTTGGCATTAAGTCGAGTCGTGTCTGACTCTGGGGGGTGGGTACTCATCTCCATTTCTAAGCCAAAGAGCCGGTGTTGTCCATAGACACCTCCTAGGTCATGTGGCCAACATGACTGCATGGAGCACCGTTACCTTCTTGCAGAAATTGTACCTATTGATCTACTCATATTTGCATGATTTGAACTGCTAGGTTGGTAGGAGCTGGGCTAACAGCGGGAGCTCACCCCCACTCCCTGGATTTGAACTGCCAACCTTTCAATCAGCAAGTTCAGCAGCTCAGCAGTTTAACCTGCTGTGCCACCAAAGCACCATCAGTTACCTCCTAAAAACATGGCATTAATGGTTTTTCTCTGTATGCTCTTCCCAACAGATATCAACAAGAGAAAAATAAGGCTAAAGACTGTTTCAGAAAAGGTTGCTTGTGCTTGTGGACTTTTGCAGAAAGAGAAGAGAAATAGAAATGCAGCCTTTTAAGATGACCCCACAAATTTCAAATAGGAGTCCAACAAGAAACCCAAAAGTTACGTGGAAATGTATAAAGGCATCTTGAATGAGAAATTTTGTTGGACAAACATCCAAAAGACAGGAGGGGAATCCATCCTGTGGCCAATTCTGAAGTTCCAGATCCTGATTTAACTAAGTTGAGATATAAATGACCTTCCTGAAGCCTTCCTTCTCCTGCTGTATGTGGTTGGGGAATAAACTAAGGCCCCTTGTACACTGCCATATAAAATCCAGATTATCTGCTTTGAACTGGATTACATGACAGTGTAGACTCATATAATCCAGTTCAAAGCAGATAATCTGGATTATTTAGTTTTGTAATCTCGGTTATATGGCAGTGTAGATCCAGCCAAAGAAGCATAGTTGAGCATAGTTTTAACTGATATCCAAGCCAGAAATACTGATTAGGTAAAAAGGTAAAGGTTTCCCCTTGACTTAAGTCCAGTTGAGTCTGACTCTGGTATGTGGTGCTCATCTCCATTTCTAAACTAAAGAGCCTGCATTGCCTGTAGACACCTCTTTGGTCATGTGACCAGCATGACTGCATGGAGTGTCATTCACTTCCTGCCAAAGCAGTACCTATTGATCTACTCACATTTGCATGTTTTCAAACTGCTCGGTTGGCAGAAGCTGGGACTAACAATGGGAGCTCACCCTGTCCCACAGTTTTGAACTGCCAACCTTCCGGTCAGCAAGTTCAGCAGCTTAGCAGTTTAACCTGCTGTGCCACTGCAGCCCCAATACTAATTAGTTACTGACAAACAACACAAGATATAAAAGTTAACTATAAAGCATGCCATCATTGTCTGATGATAGGGAAGTAATTAACTCTAGTTTCTTGCAATGATGTGGACCATGTGGCCCCATAGGTGTTGCTGGACTGAACTTAATCCTCAGTCACCATTGGCTCTGCTGACTAGGGCTGATAGGAGTTGCAGTCCAACAAGACCTTTAGGGCTGTATGTTGATCAACCCAGTTTCAAGGGTCAAGTGTAATAAGAAACTATATTCAGCTATAGTTTCCTAAACAATTACCAGGCTTATATGAGAGGAAGGGAAAAAAAGCCATGTAAAGGCACAGAAGGCTCATTCATAGCTTAGCATACTGACATATTGTAAGTTCACATAAGGTGACATATAAACCCAGCACATTTCATCACCACCTTACATGAATTTACAAAAGCCATGCACACAACACTATGGAACTTATGTCGGTTTCTGCAGCAACACAAGGATTAAGGGGGACATGCTGTATCTAGAAACAATAAATTACAATGGCTTGAATTCAATGGGCTTACAGTATACATGAAAAATGTCAGGTCTTCATTTTGTTCAAAGTCCCTTATTCTGCAAAATCAGGTTGAAAGGAAACATACAGAGAGGAAACACTCCAGTTGAAATCCTGAGCAAAAAGCAAGATCCAAGTCAATCTGCTCACCTTGAGGAACTGGAATAACTCATTCCAAAGGCAAAGGTTGGATTGCTGGGTCAACCCAACTACTGGAAATACTGTATACAGTGTTCCCTTGCTACTTCGCAGTTCACTTTCCGCGGACTTGCTGTTTCGCGGTTGTTGTTTCTTTTAAAAAGAATTTAAAATATACAATCAGCAAGCGTAGATGCTTCCTCCTTCTCCTCTTCCTCCTCCTCCTTCCCTGACAAGGCTTTGCTCAGCCCACATTTCCCTAGGCGCCTCAGAGAAGAGGAGGAGCAGGAGGAGGCCTTCCTGCTGGGCTCCCATGTGTGGCCCCAGGTCTAGGCTTCTGTGTCCAAGTTGAGCAGGCTTCCATGCTGCTGCTGGTACTACCATAGCAGCACTGGGCCTGAGCGAGAAGCAGGACAAGGTAGGCATGGCCCTGCTTTAGCGACCCTTCTGCTGCTGCTGCCCCTGTGCCCTGCCCCTGCCCTGCCTATGGAGGAGCCTGGCCTGGAAGAGGAAGGTCATGAGTGAAGGAGAGAGTGCACGGGGGTTTGGGAGGGAGGGGACCAGCGTGTAGGGAAAGAAAGGCGGGAGAGGAGTCAAGCTTGAGATTGTGTGTGTGTGTGTGTGTGTGTGTGTGTGTGTATATATATATATACACACACACACACACATATATATATATATACACACATACATACATACAATCTCAGTTGCTCTGAGTTGCCTTCGGGCTGATATGAGCGGGGTAGAAATAATGCAAATAAATAAATAAATATAGCGTCCCTACTTTGCGGATTTTCACTTATCACGGGTGGTCCTGGAACGTAACACTCGCGATCAGAGAGGGAACACGGTATGTGCCTTCAAGTGCCTGTCAACTTATGGCGGCCCATTACTTTCATAGGATTTTCTTAGGCACAGAATACTCAGAGGTTGTTTTGCCAGCTTCAGCAATACCAACAAACAACAAAAATTATTTATCTACCGCTCTATCTCCCCGAGGGGCCTCAGAGCAGTTTCCAAGTAACATCATCAATACATACGAAGTAAACAACATAAAAATAAAATTAACAAGACAATATAAGAATAAAAAATCACAACCGCACTTATATATTTAAAATGATCCTGCAATTTAAAAAGGCTGGGCCGAGGCTAGTGCAATTTGTAGAGGACCTGGGAAATTAGGTGTAATGCTCCTTCCTCTAAAATAGCCTACAACACTGGGTATTCTTTGATAGTTGCCCATCCAAGCACTAACCACATCTGACCCTGCTTAGCTTCCAAGATAGAATAGGCTCTGTAATTGTGACAATCACTCAACAAGAATGAACTATGATTACCTTCCTCTGGTATTTTTTTGTGTCAATTTATCTCAAAATCACTTCTGTCATTCACTTAACACAAACATTCTCATTAGATTTTCTAACTGTAATCTGCATGAAGGCAAATTTTAATTTGCCATGTCATTTAATACAGCCTGTCAATTATTCAGATCACTTTTCACTATTATTCTGGTTGCTAATTGCTTACAGAATAGCGTTGGCTACAAGAAAACTTCCCAACATTGAAGGAAGGGGTTGGAGCAAAGGAAATAATTAAATTCAAATTGAGTAAAGCCTTTTAAAACTTCAGGTGCAGTCCTGATCTATGTATCACAAACATTAACAACTTACAAGCTGGGTATCTCATACTGATTATTTATTCATGGCATTTCTATAGCAATGAATATAATAGCATTCTACGCAGTTGCAATTAAAAGCACATATAGCAAAACAGAACACCAAGCGAAACAATGTAAAAGTAGTTTTAACTAATTGGAAAAATGAGAACACATGAACAGTAATATGCAATCGGAGAGAAGGAAATGTTTGCTACCACCTAGGAAAAGCCTGTCTGAATAAATATTTCAATAGGCATTTGAAATTGGATTATTTTTCACTCTCAAATTAGGAGAAGGTAGAGCATTACTAAAAGGCCTTCTCTGGCAAGACCAGCCTTCATAATATTGAGTGATGGCATTCTACTCGTTGTTTATGACAATTAGACCTTTTATAGATGCTAATATTTAGAGCAAGATGCTATTTAAGACTGTTATAGTGCAACTTTGTTGGATCAGTATGCTAACTGCAAATCCTAAAAGCATTTTTAAAGACGAGGGCAAAAAACATTAGTGCTACATGGTTTGTGGAAGTAATAGAGGTGTCTATCACAACTTTCCGGTTTTAGTCCATTCATATAAAATGGAACACTATGTCAGGAATCCCAGAACCATTTTTATTTTTATTTTATTTTATTTTATTTTGGGAGGGGGGTTCAAGATTGTCACAGATCATGGTGAATTTTGTGTTTTTATACGTGTGTTTTTATAAAAGAGTAAAATATTTTATAAAACAGTAAAACTGGGGCCGCGGTGGCGCAGCAAGTTAAACCACTAAGCTGCAGAATTTGCTGGCTGGAAGGTCGGTGATTCAAATCCATGGGACAGGGTGAGCTCCTGCTGTTAGCCTCAGCTTCTGCCAACCTAGCAGTTCGAAAACATGCAAGTGTGAGTAGATCAATAGATACCAGTTCGGCGGGAAGATAACGGCACTCCATGCAGTCATGCCGGCCACATGACCTAGGAGGCATCTATGGACAGCGCCAGCTCTTCGGCTTAGAAATGGAAATGAACACCAACCCCCCCAAAGTCGGACTCGACTAGACTTAATGTAAGGGGAAACTTTTACCTTTTACCTTTAAAACATTATAATAATATCATCACCAACAAAAAGCAATTAACATGGTGACACTATGAATACAATAACAATATGATGGGAAGTCTTATATAATAGTTGAAAGCATAAAATCAATACTCAAGGCTAGGGAAAATATAAGATCCTGTTAAGTGAATACAATGATGTCTAAAAACCAAAACACTGCACACTTATAGTTCCACTATTAGTGCCACCCAGACAGTGAGCTCAACTCTACTATCTTGGTGGTCCTAATAATGGCAACTGATCATTCAGCAGATCCCAAAAAACGCTTTTGTACAGTGGCTCCCAACCTTTTTTTGACCAGGGACCACTTTGACCAGAGTTCACTCTCCAAGATTAGTACCAAAAGGGATACAAATCAGTTTTTGGTCAACTTTAGATTCAGTTTAGTTATTTGGGCTGCTGATTCAGAAAATTGCATTGGACAGACCACATCAGCTCTAGTTTCTGATACAGAACACATGCCATTCAGTAGTTGCCATCTTCTCAACAACAGAAAACCATATTTAATAAGCCTCAGCACTATAAGAGGGTTTCGTGAAACCAGTTTTTCTCGTTGGAACAATGTAGTAATGGTGAGGACACACACCATATTTTAGTTCT
Organism: Anolis sagrei ordinatus; assembly: GCF_025583915.1. NCBI lineage: Eukaryota > Metazoa > Chordata > Lepidosauria > Squamata > Anolidae > Anolis > Anolis sagrei. Next base: position 160,532,934 of record NW_026844366.1, on the reverse strand, counting down.
TGCAGACCACTGGTGGTCCATGGACTGCAGGTTGGGAACCACTGCATTAGAGCCTACCACCCTTGAGGCAGAAAATCAGGCTCCAGATCTGTGAAAGTTTCACAACTCTTTTGAACAGAAGTTCTCTTCTAGGTTTAGGGAGGAAAGGAATTTCTGGACTGGGTTGCTGTGAGTTTTCCAGGCTGTATGGCCATGTTCCAGAAGCATTCTCTCCTGACGTTTTGCCCAAATCTATGACAGGCATCCTCAGAGCTTGCCATAGATGTGGGCAAAATTTCAGAAGAGAATTTATTTATTTATTTATTTACGCTATTTGTATACCGCATTTATCAGCCGTGACCGGCGACTCATGGAACATGGCCATACAGCCCAGAAAACTCACAGCAGCCCAGTTATTCTGGCCATGAAAGCTTTTGGCAACACAGTTTGTGGACAACTAAAAATGGTTTTGAGGTGATGCAAAGGAGCAAGGACATTACTGAAAAAAAGTCAATTCTGGGGTTACATTTAATCCAATTAGCTTCTAATTTAGTTTTCTGCCTGTGTTAATTTATGCCAGAAATAAGACAATCCTCCAACAACAAAATTTTAACGTAGGCCTGTTTCATCATAATTCTTTTTCCATCTTTGCAAGTCAAGGTCATAGACAAAACTACAGTCAAATTAGGACAGAGTTGGTTATTAGAAGCAGACGATGGTTGCTATTTAACATAAGTATTTCACCATGATCCAACATGGGTTGTGTCTATGTTGTCAAAAAACTGCTCAACCTTTGAGATAGTGATAGGCAGTTAATTAATAACTGAGGGGGAAAATAAGTCTATCAAACATGTACTGAGATGCCAAAGGACCCAGAACTCTGTCACTGTGTGTTTTACTGGTGGCGGGACTGCTGACTGAAAGAACAATGGTTTGAATCCGGGGAGCGGGGTGAGCTCCCATCTGTCAGCTCCAGCTCCTCATGCGGGGACATGAGAGAAGCCTCCCACAGGATAGCAAAACATCAATCATCCAGGTGTTCCCTGGGCAACATCCTTGCAGACGGCCAATTCTCTCACATCAGACATGGGGGAAAAACTGGTAGAAAATACCGAGCCATTTCTTGCATCTATAATTCAATTTCTGCATTTTTGGTAATGCAGTAAAAATGTAAAGATTTCCCCTGACATTGAGTCTAGTTGTGTCTGACTCTGAGGGGTGGTGCTCATCTCCATTTCTAAGCCAAAGAGCCGGCGTTGTCCATAGACACCTCCAAGGTCATGTGGCTGGCATGGAGTGCTGTTACTTTCTCGCAGAAACGATACCTATTGATCTATGCACATTTGCATGTTTTCAAACTGCTAGGTTGGCAGAAGCTTGGCCTAACAGCGGGAGCTCACCCCACTCCTTGGATTCAAACCGCCGACCTTTCAGTCAGCAAGTTCAGCAGCTCAGCAGTTTAACCTGCTTTGCCACTGGGGGGCCTATAATACAGTACGACCTCCATATCTCTGGGACTGTATCCACATCTGATAAAGTAGACATTTTAAGGTCCTCCAGCATGACTCTATGGCATTCTCAGGATAGAAGTCCTTCATTTCAAATAGGGTTTGCTGTTATCCATGGTTTCACATATTCATACAAGTTTTAGATCAAATCTCCCACAGATACACAAGAGTCATACTATATTTAATAATCTTCAGAACCCATTCAAGCAGGACTGTGAAAGCAACCCCTTGAAAAAAGCTCAGACAGCGTTCCTTACAGATGAGAGATGGTTAAAGGCAAGTTCTACTGCAGTTTGCTTCACGACCTTTGGAAATTTGTTTCAATGAGAGAAATCCAAAAGAGGCAGCCTGGCTTCATTTACGAATTGCTAATAATAAAATGGAACTGATGTAGGTTACCAGGAATGCCTGCGGTGCTAAGTGGCATTCTGACACTCTGACTGTACAGCAAAACGCATCAAAAGGAAGAGTTTAGTATATGGTTTTGACCATATTGCGCATCAAAGCAGATTTCTTTTTCTGCAACAATTAATACCCCACATGACCCCTAGGAAATCAATACTACATAACACCCATGTATAAACATAATAGTGGAACAGTAGCAAAAATCGATTGTGTACTTTTGGACACCAACTTCCTTTGAGGCCTATTACTTGTCTTGCCCCTGGTTACACAATGGGTTAAACCCTTGTGCCGGCAGGAATGAAGACCGACAGGTCAGAGATTTGAATCTGGGGAGAGTGCAGATGAGCTCCCTCTGTCAGCTCCAGCTCCCCTTATGGGGACATGAGAGAAGCCTCCTAAAAGGATGGTAAAATATCAAAAACATCCGGGCATCCCCTGGGCAATGTCCTTGCAGATGGCCAATTCTCTCACACCAGAAGCAACTTGCAGTTTCTCTTGCCTTTTCCAAGACGCTAGGTTGAGCATTTCATTGGGAATATATTTAAAAACAGTATCAAGAAGGAAACATCTTCATTCTTCAGATAAGGGGGGAATAAATACAATTAAGTTTCCCAAGCCAATTCATTCCCATTTTGTCCCATCCCGGTGGAGTTAGTTATATAACGTCATGCCCTAATGCCAGCTCTGGGTGTTTAAGCTTCATCTGGAGGTTTGATCACAGCACAGAATCAGCATCGGATTACAACTTTTTAAGCAGGCACAGGCAGCTCATTGCGCCGGGAAGGTATCACTTCCCAGGCCCAGCTTTTTCTGATGACACCATGAAGGCTGTGCAAAAAAATATATACACATCTTGACTGCAAAAGCAAGGAGAAGATGAGGAGGCGATGGGAAGGAAGAGGAGAGGAGGGGGAGGAGGAAAGAGGAGAGGGAGGAGAAACAGGAAGGAGGAGGAGGAGAGGTAGAAGGAGATGAAGAAGAGAAGGAAGAGGCAGTGAAGGAGAGGAAAAGGAGAGAAGGGAGAAGAGAAAGAGGAAGAGATGTGATACTTAGCCAACAGAGAAGAGGTGGAGGAGTAGTGCAAGAGGAGGAAGAAGCAGAAGGGGGAGGAGAAGTAGAAAGAGATGAAGAAGAGAAGGAAGAGGCAGTGAAGAAGAGGAAAAAAGGAGGTGGAGAGGAAAAGGGAAGGAGAGAAGAGGAAGAGATTGTGAAGGAGAGGCCAAAGGAGTAGAAGAGGATGAGATGGGAAGGAGAGAGGGAAAGAAGCAGGAAGAGGAGGAGAAGAGAGGAGGAGGAGGAAGAGAGGAGAAAAGGAAGGAGGAGGGGAGGAGGGATGAAGGAGAAAAGGAGTGGGAGAAGAGGAATAGATAGTGAAGGAGAGCCAAAAGGAGAAGAGGAGGAGGAGATAGGAAGGAAGAGGAAGGAAGGAAGAAGAAAGAGGAGTAGGAGAAAGAGGAAGGAGGAGGAGAGCTTGAAGGAGATGAAAAAAGAAGGAAGAGACAGTGAAGGAGAGGAAATAGGAAGCTGAGAAGGAGTGGGAGAAGAGAAAGAGATGGTGAAGGAGAGGCCAAAGAAGAAGAAGAGGAGAAGGAGATGGGAATGAAGAGGAGGGAAAAGGAAGGAGGAGGAGAGGAAGAAGAGAAGGAAGAGGCAGTGAAGGAGAGGAAAACCAAAGGAGAGAAGGAGCGGGAGATGAGGAAGAGATGGTGAAGGAGAGGCCAAAGGAGAAGAGGAGGAGATGGGAAGGAAGAGGAGGGAAGAAGAGAAGGAGGAGGAGAGGAGGAGGAGGAGTGGTAGAAGGAGATGAAGAAGGAAGAGGCAGTGAAGGAGAGGAAACAGGAAGGAGAAGGAGAAGAGTAGGAGATGGTGAAGGAGAGGCCAAAGGAGAAGAGGGGGAGGAGGAAATGGGAAGGAAGGGGAGAGAAGAAGAGGGAGGAGGAGGAGGAGAGGAGGTAGAAGGAGATGAGAGAGAAGGAAGAGGAGTGGAGAAAGGGAAGAAAGAGGGAGGGAAGAAGAGGGAAGAGGAGAGGAGGAGATGAAGAAGAGAAGGAAGAGGCAGTGAGGGGGAGGAGAAAAAGAGGAGGAGATGGGAAGGGAGGGGAGGGAAGTAGAGGAAGGAGGAGAAGAGGAGGAGAGGAGGTAGAAGGAGATGAAGAAGAGAAGGAAGAAGCAGTGAAGGAGAGGAAAAGGAAGGTGAGGAGAGGGAGAAATGGTGAAGGAGAGGCCAAAGGAGAAGAAGAGGAGGAGGAATGGAAGAGGAGGAAGAAGCAGAAAGGGGAGGAGAAGAGAGGGAAGGAAGGAAGGAGGAGAAGCCCCTTTGGCTTTGGTATCATCCCACCCTGCTGTGTGCCACTTCAGCCTGGGTGGATGGATGGATGGATGCGGGAGTGTGTGCGCAGAACTGTCCATCCGTATCCGAGCGCTTGACTTTCGCATTGCCCCTCCGCCTCTTCCTGTGTCCCAGTTGGCATTCATGACTGCGGGTGTCTCTCTCTCTCTGTCTCTCTCTCTCTGTGCAACCCGTCAATGCACACGCAGAGGCGCAACCCCGCTGCCCCAAAGCCTCTCATGGCTGCGGCCCACACACACACTCAGAGTCATCATCCCCCTCTCCTCCCGGTCTGCTTGACCCGAGCTGCTCCGGATGGCCAGAGGGATGGAGGCAGGAGGCCTGGCCCTTTGTCATCCTTGGGCAAGGAAGGGGCCAAGGCAGGGCCACCCCTCCCTCTCCCCCTTTTCCACTCCCTGCTCTGCGGAAGAGGTGACGCCAGCTCCAAAACCCGGCCAGCGGAGAGGCAGCCTGTTTGGGGAGGAGAGGGAGAGCGGCAAGGGGCGCCCCCTCTTCCTCCCTTCACAGCTTCAGCACCAGGGACAGCGGCCAGAGGGGGCACCTGGGGGCCAAAGCCGCAGAAGGACGGCCCAGGCTTACCTGCGGGAGAGGATGGAGGAGGCAGGAGCAGGTCCTCCTCTGGCAGCAGGAGAAGGAGCAGGAGGAGCAGAAGGAGGCGGCTGCCCTTCCTCTCCGCAACACCCCCTTCCCCCCTCCCTCCGCGTCGGTGCAGTCTCTCCCTCTCCCTCCTTCCCTCTCTTCTTCCTTCCTTCCTTCCTTCACTGGCTCTCTCTCTCTCTCTCTCTCTTGCTCCCTCCCCGCAAGCTGGGCTCAGGCAAGACCCGGAGGCGTGGACCCAGCGCCGGCTGAGCCCGGAGCAGGACTCAGTGCCAAGTCATCCCTCCTCCCTCTCACAGAGAGAGGGAGAGAAGGAGGGAGGAAGAAGAGAGAGAAAGAGAGAGACTCCCTCTCTCCAGCACCCTCCCAGGCTCTCCCTCTCACTCACTGCTCTCTGATTCACAGAATTAGAACAGAAACTCCAAGAGCCACCCAGACTGCCATGCAAGGATACACAATCAAAGCCCTACCCACGGATGGCCACCCAGCCTCTGCTTAAAAACCTCCACCACCCTGCCAGGCTCTGCCAAACAGCTCTTACCCTCAGGAGCTTCTAAAGTCTAAGGCAGTGATGGGCAACCTTTTGAGCTTGGTGTGTCAAAATTCGCCAAAAAAACTGAACATAACTCAGGTGGGGTGTCACTTCGAAAAAAACCCTTAATTTTGTTATATTTACAGTTTAAATAACAAAAAAGTATAATTGTAATATATAACTATATTTAATAACCCAAAAACTAATTATTTAACTTACCTGCTTAGTGCAAATTAAGATGGCTCCCGCTATTTCTAATGGCGGGAAATGGCACCCATAGCACAGGTCCTCACCTCTCCCAGTCCCCCCGTCCCCCACTTATTTCAGTAATTATGGTCAATTAGAAATCATTGATACCCGCAGAACAGTAGATTGGATGATGGTTGCTGTAGTTATGTGGTTGCTGGCAATGGCAATCACAGGGGCCCCAGAGATGCGTCCCCCATAGCATTCCTCTGCTCCCTACTCCGCCGGCTGAAAGTGAGTTTAAAGATCCCGTAACAGCCTAACCGGAAGTCCCAGAACTAGATACTCTGTGCCGGAGTTCTGTTATTTTGGTCTACAGACCTCTGGCACAGAGTGTCTACACTACACTACAGCAAATGTTTCACCCTCAGCTACTGCACCTAGCCATGTGGGAACCGAGGATGAAACATCCTTCTTGGCACGAGGCCCCAAGCTTCCCTGTATGCGGCCACATGTGGCCGTGTGTCATCGAAAATGGCTATGCGTGTCAGTGCTGACACGCGTGTCATAGGTTCGCTATCATGGGTCTAAGGCATTCATGGCCTGAATCACTGGGTTGCTGTAAGTTTTCCAGGCTGTATGGCCATGTTCCAGAAGCATTCTCTCCTGATATTTCGGCCACATCTATGGCAGGCATCCTCAGAGGCCAGGCATGTGGGGGAGGGGGAGGGCTATAGAGGCTTTACCCCCCCCCCCCAAATTATTATGGTGGTCCGCGAGAAGGCCTTACTGGTACATTATTGAAACTGTTATGTTTATTAATATCATGATCTGATCACCATTCTCAATATATCCCATATGATGTTCGTTTGTGGGATTAACATAAATCAAAAACCACTGGACAAATTGACACCAAATTTGGACACAATGCACCTATCAGGCCAACAAGTGACCATCCCTCAAAAAACACTGAAAAACACAGCAGAAGAGACTTTAAAAGCAAAAAATAAAAAAATACATTGCGATGCATGCACAAAACTACATATATACACATATACACAAATATATACACACACAAAACACACATACGCATGACAGGGGACAGCTAGTCCATATAAATAAAAATGTAATGTTCGTTTGTGGAATTAACAATGAGTGACCATCACTCAAAAAACACTGAAAACACAGCATAAGAGACTTTAAAAGCCAAAAAATAAAAAATACATCACAACGCATGCACAAAACTACACATATACACAAATACACACACACACAAAACACACATACGCATGGCAGGGGACACTAATCCATATAAATAAAAATGTAATGTTCGTTTGTGGAATTAACATAACTCAAAAACCACTGGACAAATTGACACCAAATTTGGACACAATACATGTATCAAGCCAACAAGTGACCATCACTCATAAAAACACTGAAAAACACAACAGAAGAGACTTTAAAAGCCCAAAATTAAAAAATACATTACAACGCATGCGCGAAACCACACATGTATATATAATGTCATTCAGCATGCAATCAAAAAGTTTTTTATTCAGATTCTATGCCGCCAGTGGCGCAGCAGGTTAAACTGTTGAGCTGCAGAACTTTCTCACCAAAGGGTCAGCGGTTAGATTCCAGGAAGCGGGGTGAGCTCCCACTCATAGCCCCAGCTTCTGCCAACCTAGCAGTTCAAAAACATGCAAATGGGAATAGTGCAATAGATACTGCTTCAGTAGGAAGGTAATGGTGAGCCATGCAGTCATGCTGGCCACATCACCTTGAAGGCGTCTATGGACAACGCCAGCTCTTCAGCTTAGAAAGGGAGATAAGCTTCACCCCCCAGAGTCGGACACAACTAGACTTAATGTCAAGGGAAAACCTTTGCCTTAATCTATGCTGTTATTTCAGCACTTCTAGGAATGCCCACCAAAGTCACAGATATGAGGGTAGTGCAAGTAGCATCATCCCTCAAGTGGCAGCAGGAAATCCAGGCCTCTTAGTTGTATCCAAGATTGAAAAGCTATCTGTGCAATAACAGTCACCCACAAGTTTGAGATACGTTATCTTCAGCCAAATGTAGCACCCAAGAACCTCAAAAAAGTGAGTCTTTAGGGCTGGAAAGAAAGCCAGAGCAGGTTTTTGACATGAAAGAAGGCAAGAGTGAGAGGTGCAAAAATGTGTTGCCCATCAAAGCTTCACACTGGCTTTAGGCTCCAATAAGCAAGTAAATAAGCAAACATAAAGTAATGAGAAAGTGTTGGTTTCTAATATATGTTATTTCTTTATGCTTGTGGGTAAACAGTATTTCTTGTTGTTTCTTGGTCAATGTTGATGTAGAGATTGTCTGGTTTGCCTACTCTGGAACATGCAACGTATAATTGTCCTTCTTTAGGTGTCCCTTTCAAATCTGTGCTGCTATATCTGTCATATACATATGTGTGTGAATCATATATATCTATCTATATCTATGGCTAGATGGCTCTTTGTTTTTCAGTGTTTTTATGAGTGATGGTCACTTGTTGGCTTGATACATGTATTGTGTCCAAATTTGGTGTCAATTTGTCCAGTGGTTTTTGAGTTATGTTAATCCCACAAATGAACATTACATTTTAATACATTCCTTGTTATTAATTTGTTGTATTATTATAACCTTTGTCCATGTTTATTGCAGTTGAGAAAGCAACGGTATTTAGATACCTAAAATTATGGGTTAATTTTAGAAAGGAGTTATTAGATTATGCTTCAGATCTATACACTACATCTTTCCTGAGTTGTTTAATGGCAAATGATCTGATATGGCTTCTACGACACTGACCTGACAAGCCAATAAAAACAATTACATTTTGTAAGGTTAGAGAAACAAGACAAGGTAACTCTAGCAACAGCTTGCGTGGTTGTCATTAATATAACAAAGAATGACAGGAACAAATTATACATAGGAAGAGCAAAATAATTTTTAAAAGAAATGTGACAAAGGTTAATACTTTCCCCATCATTTGCTGCAAATGTCAAACAGCAGCCTCATTCAGCGCCTATTACAATTAATCCAACTGCTACAGAAGTGTAGGTGGCACATATATACTTATGCATCACACACTCCTAATAGTCCTGATAAATATCTACTCAAATATGGAAGATAATCATAATTAAATAGACAAGAAACATGGGGAGTGTGAAGATCTGAGGTCTGGTGTAGATATGGATGAAAATGGGTAAGCTGAAGATGGTTTGGGTTTGTGCCTCGCTCATTTTCCCACAAAATGTGTGGATTTTGAGGCAAGGCTTCAACAAAGTACCAAGAAAGGGGAGAACGAATGTTGTTTTGAGCACAGAGGGAAGTGTTGATATAAAGGAGGTGATAAAATCTCTAGCTCCAGCTCTGCAGGGAGACATTTCAAAGTCTGTCTCATCCCTGCAGTTGGTGGGAATTGGAAAGTGGATGCTTTAAAATCGCTTCAAAAATGTGACAATTTGGGGGGAAATATGGTAGTGTCTGGTTGGACTGCTATAATACTTCAACCTATACACACACACACGTGTGTTAGTTTGTGGGATTAACATAACTAAAAAACCACTGGACGAATTGACACCAAATTTGGACACAATACATCTATTAGGCCAACAAGCGATCATCACTCTGAAAAACACTGAAAAACACAGCAGAAGAGTCTTAAAAAGCCAAAAGAGAAAAAATACATTAAAACGCATGCACAAAACCGCATATATAGACAAACACACATATACACACGAACATGAATACACTTGAGATTATAACTGCAGGGAAGAAAATATTCCTCTTTCTTTAAACTACATCTGCTTGTCAGATGTCTTGAATGAAGTCAGTGAAACAGTTGAGTTCATTGTCTGATGGCAACACTTGCAGTATTTGGCAGCATCCTTGAATAAACAAGTCTATGCTAAATTTCTTTACTCGTGTTATGTTTCTGTACAGTTTAATACCAGTCTAAAGCATGGGTTTAATACAAGCATGCAGTGAATTCAAGAGCTGTTATTCCAGATTATATAGGAAAACCTTCATTCACAGCACAGTCAGAGAGAGCCATAATATATACTCACATTGAGGCAGAAGGGTCCTACTTATATTTTCACAAAATATCCCAATCTTCTTGTTGTAAGTAAAGGTAAAAGTTTCACCTGACATTAAGTCCAGTCGTGTCCAACTCTGGGGGGTGGTGCTCATCTCTATTTCTAAGCCAAAGAGCCGGCGCTGTCCGTAGACACCTCCAAGGTCGTGTGGACACTGACAGCATGACTGCATGGACTGCCATTACCTTCCTGCAGAAGCTGTACCTATTGATCTACCCGCATTTGCATGTTTTTGACCTGCTAGGTTGGCAGAATCATAGAATCATAGATTTGGAAGAGACCTCATGGGCCATTCAGTCCAATCCCCTACCAAGAAGCAGGAATATTGCATTTAAAGCACCCCTGACAGATGGCCGTCCAGCCTCTGTTTAAAAGCTTCCAAAGAAGGAGCCTCCACCACACTCCGGGGCAGAGAGTTCCACTGCTGAATGGCTCTCACAGTCAGGAAGTTCTTCCTCATGTTCAGATGGAAGCTGGGGCTAACTACAGGAGCTCATGCCACTCCCAGAAATCGAACCTGCAACCTTTCAGTCAGCAAGTTCAGCAGCTCAGCGCTTTAACCCACTGTACCGCCAATGGCTCCTTCTTGTTGTCGGAAGAGGTAAAATGTTTGTGATGTAATTACAAATTACAAGACATTCTTCACAGTAGGAACTATGCAATTGTGAATTACACTGCCATTGGATGGTGACATACTCTGCTTCTTCAGGACTCTTTAACAATGGTTGGATGGCCATCTTTCAAGACTGATTTATCTGTCATGGCAGGGGATTGGGCTAAGTGGCCGTACAATTCTAATAGGCAAAATAAAAGGAGAAACTATAATCTCATATAAAACCTATTCAGAAGAGGAATGATTAATTTCTGGCAAATATTTTGAAATTTAACAAATAAGGGCAAGGAGCATGTGGCCCTTTAGCTGTTACTGAAGTACATCTTCCATAATCCCCATGCTAAGTGAGCTGATGGGAGTTGGAGCCTAATGATGTCTGGAGAGTACTGGGTTCTCCGCCACCAGTTTTAAAGTAAGGATGCAACTACATTGCAGTCCAGGGTGCAAATGTACATATTTCAATAGAGGATGTGACTCCCTAGCCAGGTACTTATGACTCCTTAGAATGTGGAATTACAAATAAAACATGCATGATACTGAGACCTTGGTGGATACTTCCCATGAATGCACATGTGACATTATGCTTTACTGGTTATTTATTTATAAACTCAAAGTGTTATAAATAAATCTGTATGTTCACAGCTTCACTTATGTCAGTTTTTGGAACACTGACTCTGCTGACATCCTCTTTCGCCAAAGTAGAATAAAGCCTCTGATTGTTTGCCTTTATCCCATCTGTGACTCATTCAGTCCTATGGAAGCTTGACACACCAGGCTTCGAACCCACGGTCCTTGCAGTAGCTGAAATCACACAACAAAATTACACTTCCACAATTCCCCTGTATTGAGTTATATCAGTTAAATAGGTGTCAAACGGCATTGATTTTACAGTGTAGAGACATCCAACTTCATTTCAGTCCATGGATTGGTTGCAGCAGACAGCATGAGAAACCCTAAGTACTTGCTATTGCTTGAAAAAGATTTATTGAATCCCATTGCCCATTTACACTACATTTTCTTTGTTTTCTTACGTGAAATTGTACATCTGTCCAAATAGTGCCTGAGTGGGGGCATCTAGGAATTAAAAGTCCAAAGAAGAAACATTTCCAAGTTCTACAACTGGACCATTTACAATGATAACTTAGGTCAGTCTAATAATTCTTCCAGAGGGCAAAATAATTCCATGTTCCACTGTAGGATTTACTTATCTATGATTTGCAGAAGTTCTTTCATGAGCAATAGCTTGAATTTTTTTAAAGTAACCCGTTTTGTCAAGATCTAAACATTCCTTATCTCCACAGTGTGTTAACCAGAGAGGTTAAATACATCCACAATGCAAGGATTATGGTCTTCTCTCACATGTTCTTCTGGATGAAGAAACATCCTTTAATAGGCAGAAAAATATTGGGCTGTCAGGCAGACACCTCTCTGCAAGCGTTTGTACGCTCCATTTAATGTGATTCATTATGCATCTTAAAGAAGGGCAATCTGTGTACAATGTATATACATTGCAGACATAAACTCTAGTCAGGTATTAAATTTGTCAAAGTATATAGAGACAGCTAGAAGCCTGCACTCCATTTCTGTTCCCTGCTTTCGTAGTTTCCCTACATCAATGGGGAAGTCCTGAAGAGGAGCTTTGGCCAAATTCAATGAAAAGTAATTGCAAAACTGTATGTGATTTGAGACCAGATCTCCAAATCTCACAGAGCTCTGGAACCACATTCAACATAAGATACTATAGCTTCATGGCTTCACAAAAAAGGGCAAAATTGCTCTCTACCAGTCTGGCAAAATGGGGGCACGTATCCTTTTAATAGTAGAAGCTAGCAAAGTGGGGCAAACATTTAAGGGCTCCAATCATGCCATACGAAGGGTAGAAGATGATGGATATCCAAAAACATCCCAAAGAAGAATGGAAAGGTAACCAGATATTTATGTGCCCAGAATATAGTGTTATTGGATGGGCAAGACTTTTTCCTATCTTTTCCTATCTTTCACTTCACTTTCTTTGTTCTTGTGAAGCTAAGCAAGGTATAATGTCTAAAGCAGGGGTCCTCAAACTTTTTAAACAGAGGGCCAGGTCACAGTCCCTCAAACTGTTGGAGGGCCGGATTATAATTTGAAAAAAAAAAGAATGAATTCCTACGCACACTGCACATATCTTATTTGTAGTGTAAAAACACTTAAAACAATACAATAATTAAAAATGAAGAACAATTTTAACAAATATAAACTTAGTATTCTAATGGGAAGTGTGGGGCTGCTCTTGACTGATGAAATAGGATTGTTGTTGTTGTTGTTGTTGTTGTTGTTGTTGTTGTGTGCTTTCAAGTCATTTCAGACTTGGGTTGACCCTGAGTGAGGGCTGAGTAAATGACCTTGGAGGGCCGTATCCGGCCCCAGGACCTTAGTTTGAGGACCCCTGGTCTAGAGTGTTATTGAAGGCTTTCATGACTGGAATCATTGGGTTGCTGTGAGTTTTCCAGGTTGTATGGCCATATTCCAGAAGCATTCTCCCTGACGTTTCGCCCACATCTATGACGGGCATCCTCAGAGATTGTAAGATCTGTTGGAAAATAGGAAAACAGGGTTTATATATCTGTGGAAAGTCCAGGGTGGGAGAAAGAACTCTTGTCTGTTGGAGGCAAGTGTCAATGTTGCAATTGGCCATCTTGAATAGCATTTAATGGCCATGCAGCTTCAAAGCGTAGCTGCTTCCTGCCTGGGGATCCTTTTTTGGGAGGTATTAACTGATCTTGGTTGTTTCCTGTCTAGAATTCCTATTTTTTGAGAGTTGCTCTTAATTTGCACTCCTGATTTTAAAGTCTCCAACAGATCTCACAACCTCTGAGGATGGCTGCCATAGATGTAGGTGAAACGTCAGGAGAGAATGCTTCTGGAACATGGTCATACAGCCCAGAAAACTCACAGCAACCTATAATGTCTAGATGTTACCAGAACCTTGCTTTTTCTAAGATTTTTGCACCATTCATTCCATCATTTGACACAACAGATATTTTCAGCACCTTCTTCCAAAGTTTCCAGTATGATTTTCTACACTCTCTCTGAACCTGTGGTGGTTTCTATTGTTAGCATCTTATTATTAGATATGATGCATCCTCATCATGTTTTTATCATCAGCTAAGATGCCAAGGTGTAACACTGACTGTAATTAAGATTCAGCACAGTTTCAAGCAGCCTGCACAAAGGGTTTTTCCATGGCTGACATGCATTTTACTCTATTGGGACTGTTCAGAAACCCAAAATTCATTCCCAATGTGTTTCTGGGCCTGGTATGGGCACATTATCACAACAGGGAGCTGGAAGACAACATGAATATAAATAGTAAGAAATGCAGAAAACTGCACCAGTTGAATTCCTATGAACACTGCACATATCTTATTTGAATTGCAAAAAAAAAAACACTTAAAAACTATACAATAATTAAAATGATGAATCATTTAAACAAATATAAACTTATTCGTGTTGCAATTGGAAGTGTGGGCCTGCTTTTAGCTGATGAGATAGGATTGTTGTTGTTGTTGTGTGCTTTCAAGTCATTTCAGACTTAGGTTGACCATGAGCGAGGGGCGGATAAATGACCTTGGAGGGCTGTATCCGGCCCTCTGGTCTTAGTTTGAGGACCCCTGGTCTAGGGGCTAATAGAGAGGAAGCAGAGAATGGCACAAAGTTGGATACATTAAAGATGCATAGAATTACTGCAGTTTTGCACCACTTGAACTGCCATGGCTCAGTGCTATGGAATAATGGAAGCTGTAGTTTTATAAGTTCTTTACCCTTCTCTATCAAATGCCCTGTCTACACTGTAGATTCATGTAATGCAGTTTAACTGCACTTAACGGCATAATATGAGTCTATACTATACATATAATGTAGTTTCAATGCCCTGCTTTGCCCACCTTCCCACCTTTTGGAAGAAGAAAGAATAACAATATCCCCAAAGCGGAAATTGCCACTTTCAGCCCAGGCAAGCGCAAGATAGTTTTGAGATCTGTGGGAGTTCCTCTGTCCAAAAGATCACTGGTAAATAAAGGTGGACAAGGAAACTTTCTCCCTCTCTCCTGACCTTCCGGAGGAAAGTAAAAACCTGAATTTTTGAACAAGCCTTTGGGAATGCAGTGCAATAGTTAAATATGGATTCATGTGGAACGGAAAGGTTGCAGGTTCGAATCCGGGGAGTGGCATGAGTCTCCGCTGTCAGCCCCAGCTGCTGCCACCCTAGCAGTTCAAAAACACGCAAATGTGAGTAGATCAATAGGTACTGCTCCAGCTGGAAGGTAAACTTCCCACACTGAACCTCCACGATGAACAGAAAATACTGTGTTTTCCGCTGGTCTTTGGCGACCCTTCTGACACCCCCTTGTATACCCGCCCCCCGGGGTCCCGACAGCCAGGTTGAGAAATGCTGCCTCAAGGCCATCCAGTCCAACTCCCTTTGCCAGGGCAAGAAAAAGTAAAGCTCTCCTGACAAAGAGCCATCCAGCCATAGATAGATATATATGATTCACACACACACATATGTGTGTGTGGCGGGATTGTGGCGCAGCTGGCTGAGTGTCAGCTGCATTAAGATCACTCTGACCAAAAGGTCATGAGTTCGAAGCCAGCCCGGGTTGGAGTGGGTTTCCAACCAATTGTGTAGCCTGTTGTCGACCTTTGCAACCCGAAAGACAGTTGCATCTGTCAAGTAGGAAAATTAGTACCACCTTAAAGTGTGGAGAGGCTAAATTAACTAATTTATGAGGCCATAAAAAAAGACTCCAGCGCGGCGAGAGGACGCGAAACCGCGAAATAGCGCGAGAAAAACACAGCAAGTGCTCAATACGCGGGAGTAAGAGAGAGTCGGCGAGATTCGGCGAGATCTCGGCGGGACTACGGAATCCCGGCGAGAGCTCTGAACACCGCTGCAGAGAAGAAAGGAGAGAGGAGAGAGGAGAGAAGAGGAGGGATAAAGAAGAAGAAATAACGGAGGGAATAAGGGAGGAAGAAAGAGAACGAAAGGTCATGAAGAGTAAGTGAAAAGACAGACAACTAAAGCACGAATAGGACTGAAAAATAGAGTGGATCAACTGGGATAGGTCTATGATAAGGTTTTAAAAAGAAAGAAAGGGAAAGAAAGGGAAAGGAAAAGGGAAGGAAAATATGGGGAAGGAATATATGGCACTAACTGTACCCCAACTGTTAAAGTGCAATAGGATTGCGGTTATTGTAAAACTAATATAGATCTAATAGAGCTCCAAAAGAACTGTGGTTACTGTAAAACTAGTATTGACTAAAACTGTAAAGATTAGCCCAAGGAAAATACAACAAGGGTATTACTCTATTTCGGGGCATCGCTTGGTGGCCAGCTGTGCGCGTGCGGGCCATGGTGACGGATATACCTCCGAATTGCTGTAGTTAGAGAAATGTAATAAGACTGTAATGATAAGAAAATTGCTATTATGGACTTAAGATTAGGGAAATTATCATGAGATATAGAACTATATAAGGGTCGATACAGGAAACTCCGAAATTTCTACTTTTAGCAAACTCACTGGCGATCTATACAAATACAGTTCGTGCAGATTACAGTATTACTAAATTTATCTGCCTCACCCTCCCTAAAAATAACCATAACAGCTATTATCTGTGCCTCTTCTATGATGTTATTGTACTATTACATTGTAATGCTAGATTGTGAAATTGTTATATACGTAATATGATATTTTAACTACCCTTAACCGAAAAATTAATGCAAGAGCGATAGAGTGAGAAATATAATTAAAGATTATAGAACCATATATAGATTGACCACGGGGATCTAAAAACACTCATTAAACAGCAAAATATTTAGTTATTGGGATATAGATAACCTAATAGATATAAGAAAGAAAACTAAACGAAGGAACCAAGAGGAAACAAGAATGGCTACACCAAAAATCAAGAAAGATAAGGGAGATAAGGGAGATAAGGACAGGGACAAAGATGGAGAAAAAATCCTCACACAACAATCAGCAGGTCTAACCAAAAAAACATCGATCGCTGAAGAATCCATTATGAAAGAAATTTTAAAAGAAATTCAAGGAGTGTCAGCAAAGCAGGATGCACACCAAGAAGAATTAAAAAAGCTATCAGAAAAACAGGATGTGCACCAAAAAGAGCTACAGAAAATGAGGAAAGAAATGACAGAGGAACTTGGTGTAATGAAGAAAGAAATACAAGTATTCCAACAAGAGATGAAAGAACTAAAAGAAGAAAATAAGACAATGACGGGAAGACAGGAACAATGTGAAAAAAGATTAGAGGAACTGTCCGGGAGAAGCTTATTGCTGGAGAGACAGCAAGAGAAACTCGATGCTAGTGAACTTGAATTTCAACTCAGGTACAGAAACATAGTGGAAGAACCAAAAGAGGACATAAGACAGATTGTGATTGAGTTGACAGCAAAATTAATGGAATGTCCGGAAGAGGATATAGAGAAACAAATTGACCGTGTACACCGAATATCGACAAATTTTGCAAAAAGAAATAAAACAGATAGGGATGTAATAGTAAATCTTACCAGAAAAACAACTAGAGACGGGATCCTCAAACAGAATAATCAGCACCAACAGCAATACAAAGGTAGAAAAGTTATTATATTGAAGGAAGTCCCGCCAGCTACTCTACAAAAAAGGAAAAAATATCTATTCTTGACAGAAAAACTAAAACAACTAAATATAAGATTCCGGTGGGAGAAAACCGAAGGACTAATGGCAACATACAAAGGCGAGCGAATATGGCTCACCTCAGAAGAAAAAGCTCAAGATTTCTTTAAAAAATTACAAAAAGAGACAGAAAAATATCCAACGAAAGGCCAGAAACAAGGAGTAAAAAGAGCTAGACTAACATCTCCAGGAGGCACAACATACGTAAAAGAGCTGAAGGGATGGGATCCGGAGGCAGAAAAAACAGAAGAATCAGAGAACGGCACTGACAGAAAAGAAAATGGAGTGGAACCTTAAATGCATATCGATTAATATAAATGGTTTAAACTCACCCAATAAGAGAAAGAAAGTATTCAATAATCTGAGAAAGGGTAGCCATGACATAATACTACTACAAGAAACACACATATGCCAAAAGCATATAGCACATTTAAACCAAAAAGGCCTCAAAACCTTTGCTTCCACGGCCTCAAAAAAAAAGAGAGGTGTAGTGACATATGTGAAAGAATCATTGACAGCTAGGCAAGCCTTTAAAGACACAGAAGGCAGAATAGTAGGAATTATCGTAGAAAGAAATGGGTTAAAACTGCTAATATGCAATGTGTATGTACCAAATAAAACGAAAAAGAAATTTGTAAATAAATTGAAAAGTTTGCTATCAGATCAGGACTATGATGAACTTATTCTTGCTGGGGATTTCAACGGGGTGTTAGACACTATCATGGATAAAAGTCCAAGAGAAAATGAGAAAAAGAGGGACAAAGGGGGTAAGCTACCCGCCAATTTGCTCAAGTTAAAAGAGGACTTCTGTCTAGAGGATGTATGGAGAACGTATAATAAAAATGAAAGAGATTATACGTTCTTCTCAGATAGGCATAAAAGGTGGACTCGTATAGATATGGTATGGGCCACAAAAACATTAGTGGGGAGGATTAACAAGATAAAAATACTACCACGCTACCTCTCAGACCACTGTCCAATAGAATTAATCATAAACCACAAAAGAGGAAGGAAAAGCTGGAGATTAAATGAAAATCTATTAAGATCAGAAGAAGATATCAGGGAAAATACGGAGATACTAACAGAGTTCTTTAAATTAAATGACACCGAGAATATGGGAAAAAATATCATTTGGGACACCAGCAAAGCCTACATGAGAGGCATCTTCATTCAGCAAAACAACAGAAAATATAAGCAAAAGAAACAGAAGGAGACAGAAATCACCGAAAAAATGGAGGAGTTGGAGGGAAAACTTAAAAAACACCCGAAGAATAAGATAACCAAACTAGAACTGCAAATTCTGAGGAAACAAAAAGAACATCTGGATCTGGAACAAATGGCAAGAAACTTGCTCTTTTTAAAACAGGACCATTTCCAAAACGCTAATAAGCCCGGGAAATGGCTCTCCAAGAGAATTAAAAAGAAAAAAAGTAAACAGAACATCCTGCAAATCATAGATGGAGAAAAGAACCACACAAAAGATGAGGAGATAGTGGCCCAATTTTATAAATTCTATAAAAAATTGTATAAGAAAGACCCGATTAGTAGGGAAAAAATCAATACATATCTGGGTAAACAAAAAATAGCAAAAATAACAGATCAACAGAGAGAAATCTTAAACAAAGACATCACGACAGAAGAGATAGAAGATGCAATAAAGAAACTTAACACAGGGAAAGCGCCAGGACCGGACGGTCTCCCCGCATTATATTACAAAAAACTAAAAAACATCATAATCCCAAAATTAAAAACAATAATGAACTCTACCCTGCAAACTGGGACTATGCCAAAAACCTGGAAAGAGGCCAGCATTGTACTGATACACAAAGAAGGTACGGACCCTCTTAATGTAAGAAATTATAGACCCATATCGCTATTAAACAGCGACTACAAAATTTTTACATCTATTCTAGCAGAACGACTGAAAGGATTTCTAGGAACATGGATTAAGGAAGACCAAACTGGGTTTTTGCCAAAAAGAAAAATGAAAGACAATGTTCGAAACATCCTGGACATCATTGAATATTTCGAAAGCCATAACGAGAAGGAGCTAGCGATTATATCAGTGGACGCCGAAAAAGCGTTTGATAATTTAAGCTGGACCTTCTTCAAGTCGATACTTAAGGAAATGGACATCGGATTCAAATTCATGAATGCCATAAACGCCATTTATGTAGATCAATGCGCAGTCATCAGGGCAAATGGGCTGGAATCAGAAAGGTTGGCGATAGAGAAAGGCACCAGACAGGGTTGTCCTCTCTCGCCCCTAATTTTCATTTTGGCACTCGAAATTCTATTAAATGAGATCAGGGAAGATACCAGATTGGAAGGAGTGAAGATACAAAAAGAAACCTTCAAACTAAGGGCGTTTGCGGACGACCTTATCTGTACAGTACAAGATCCCCTTAACAACATCAATTTATGGATCGAAAAAATAGAAGATTTTGGCAAAGTCTCGGGTTTGAAAATCAATAAATCTAAATCAGTAATACTAACAAAAAATATTCCAGAAGGGAAGAAAAAGACGTTGACAGAACTTACTGGTTTACCAATATCAACAAAAATAAAGTACCTCGGAATATATATCACAGCGAAAAATTCCCAGCTATTAAAAAATAATTATGAAACAAAATGGAGAGAGATCAAGAAAGATCTACAAGAGTGGCAACACCTGAAACTCTCCTTACTGGGCAGAATATCAGTGGTCAAATCCAGGATACTCCCTAAAATGTTGCATTTGTTCCAGAACTTACCAATAATTAGAAAGAAACAAATATTCACGGATTGGCACAGGGACATTGCAAAGTTTGTATGGAACAACAAAAAACCCAGAATCAACTTTACCAACTTATCCGACGAAAGAAAACGAGGCGGATTAGGATTGCCTAACCTGAGGCTTTACTTCGAAGCCAGCTGTCTGGATTGGATCGTGGACTGGATAGCACTACGAAATAGAAAACTCCTGATATTAGAAGGCCACGATTTAAGAACAGGGTGGCACGCTTACCTATGGAACAACAAAGCGAAGGTAGAAAAGAACTTCCGAAATCATTTTATTCGAGCTGCACTTCTAAAGGTCTGGGACCAATACAAAATGAGGATGTACCCAAAAACGCCACTATGGCTATCCAATTTGGAAGCAAATCAAAGGAGAGAACTGGGGTGGAGGAGGTGGCCCACTTACAAGGACATATTAATAAAGAGGGGAACAGAAGTAATAATGAAATCACAAGACGAACTAAAAGAGAGATATGAATACCTCACTTGGCTACAATATTGGCAGTTAAAAGAGCTCTATATGAAGGATAAACAACTAGGTTTCATGGAAAATTCAACGGCATGGGACAGACTAATAGATAAACCAAAAAAATTCATTACAAACGCATATAAGTTACTTCTCGAATGGTTTACGGAGGAAGAACGAATAAAGGAGTACATGATTAAATGGGCAAGACTGGTTGGAAGATCAATATCGTTGGAAGAATGGACTGTAATCTGGAACACAAAAACGAACTATTCATATGCCTACGATATAAAGGAACACTGGATAAAAATGGTACACCAGTGGTACTTGACACCTACTAAACTCGCTAAATTCACGAGGACCACAAGTAACAAATGCTGGAAGTGTGGCACAGAAGAGGGGACCTACAAACATATGTGGTGGTCCTGCAAGAAGGTAAAAGCCTTCTGGAAAATAATCCAAGAAAACTGTCAAAAAATATTAAGAAGACACATCGCCCTTAAACCGGAGATATTTCTCTTGGGCCTGACAGGGGAAGGCTGGGATAAAGAGACCGATAAGCTGTTTATATATCTAATCACTGCCGCCCGTACATTGCTCGCAAGGGTATGGAGGACCAAAGAAATTCCATCGGAGGAGGAGTGGATTGAGAAGACAGCTGAAATAATGAACATGGATCACCTAACACAAATAATCTCCTCAATACGCAATCTGTCGATCTCCAACACCAACTGGTCACCATTCAAGACCTGGTTAGGAGAAAAGAATATAAAGGTGTTCAAACAGCCCAATGCAGGTCCCTCGCGTCTCAGCTTAAAGCCAAAATAGAATAAAAACATAGCAAAGAGTCATCAGAAAGTCTGAGACATACGGAAATGCTAAGTAAAAGTCTCTTAGAAATAAACAAGGAGCAAAATCGCTCAGGCTCAATCAATATACTCTATACAATACGCGCCCCACTTACAAAAACAAACACCTAAAGATCAAATAACAAATTAGGAACGCAAAGGCGGTACAATACTACTATATATGTACATATACCAGAATAGAATAAGGGACAAACATGAGATAGAGGAAAGAATGGATATATATAGGTAGAGAGGTACTAGGATAGCTCAAGATATAGGAATGCATTGGTATGGA
Source organism: Anolis sagrei ordinatus (assembly GCF_025583915.1). Lineage (NCBI taxonomy): Eukaryota > Metazoa > Chordata > Lepidosauria > Squamata > Anolidae > Anolis > Anolis sagrei. Next base: position 160,511,557 of record NW_026844366.1, on the reverse strand, counting down.
AGGAGAAACATGTATAAGTATAAGAAATAATAGATTACTACCTTAGAAAGAAAATCGACCGCAAAATAGAAGGAAAACTTTGGAAATCGCCAGTAGAAGGGGAGGAGGTCCAGCCACTACTTGCTGGCTTGGTTTTTAATGCTTCATGTTGTCAATGTCGGATGTTTGTCGCTTTTTATGTTTGTTAGTATATAGGCACCTATTATTTGTATACCTGTACACTTATGTGTATTGTTGTGTCTTCGTATTGTCTTTTATATTCAATAAATTAAAAAAAAAAAAAAAAAAAAAAAAGACTCCAGCAAGCACTCCAGTAAAAAGCATGCGGGGAATGCGGAAGTGCTTCATTAGTGTCGCAGATGGACGATGAAAGTGACAGCTCCCCTGGCGGCCAGAAAAAGTTAAATAGCCTCTGTCTATGTCTGTATATTGTATGTCAAAAATTGGCATTGAATGTTTGCCATATATGTGTACACTGTAATCCGCCCTGAGTCCCCTGCGGGGTGAGAAGGGCGGAATATAAAAGCTGTAAATAAATAAAAAATAAATATATGAGCGATATAGTAACATAGGTTTGTAAGGAACCCCTAAAGAAGGACAATTGTATGTTACATGTTCCAGAGTAGGCAAAGCAGACAATCTCTATATTAAATAAATAATAAATAAATATATGAGCGATATAGTAACATAGGTTTGTAAGGAACCCCTAAAGAAGGACAATTGTATGTTACATGTTCCAGAGTAGGCAAAGCAGACAATCTCTATATCAACACTGACAAAGAAACAACAAGAAATACTGTTTACCCACAAGGATAAAGAAATTACATATATTAGAAACCAACACTTTCTCATTACTTTTTTTTCCACATCACCAGAGTGGGCCACAGCAACGCCTGGCAGGCGATGGCTAGTACATTAATAAAATAATATTTTGCATGAAATATCAGAAAAGCAAAGGTGCCACTATCTCAGCCACTACGTGGACACTTTAGGCTTTTGGACGATTCCAGATTTTGGAATTCTGGGTAAGGGAGGCTCAACCTGTGCTTCTGCTTTGTCTTCTTTTTTCCTTCTTCTTCCTCCTCCAAATATCTACTCCATCAAATAAAACACAAAGAATTAACAGTGATTCATCCTAAAGCTGTGCTATATGGCCTTCTGAAGAGCAATTGTTCTCATATAATTACTCTTCAAAGACGGCTTCATGCAGAACAAATAAGGAATGGTTCCCACCAAAACCACATGTTCACCTGCTGTACTAACATCAGCAGCCCACATGGCGCTCTCATGTGAAACACGTGGGCAGCTCGCCGCCCACAAGATACAAACATTTGTACATGAATACAAAAGCCAACCCTCATCAATTTGCTGGTTCAGAGGAGAAGTGAACACACATTCACTTCTTAAACTTATTAAATTAGGTCCTTTGGCTCGACTGCTGAGCCCTTTCACAATGAATAATTTACAGCACTATGATCCTGCTTTACCTGCCATGGCTGTATCCTATGGGATAAATAAATAAATCTTATGGGAGGCTGGGATGTGCAGTTTGATCAAAAGCTCCAGGAGAGTCTAAATGTCTCTCCCAAGAGTCTATAGCAGACACAGGCCGGAGCGGGGTGGGTGGGTCAGGAGGGAGGAAGTCCTCCCCAATCCCCTCCCTCCCCTTTCCTCCCCTTCCTCTTCTCTTTCCAAGGCAGAAACTGAAGGAAAGACAGGAAACATTTGGATCCCTAAAGGGTTAGCTTTGGTCAGGATGAGATGGTGGACAGGAGAGAAAAAGTGTATTTATTGCCTTTCCCCTGACATTAAGTCTAGTCGTGTCTGACTCTAGGAGTTGGTGCTCATCTCCATTTCTATGCTGAAGAGCCGACGTTGTCCATAGATGCCTCCTAGGTCATGTGGCCAGCATGGAGCGACGTTACCTTCCTACTATCGAACTGCTAGGTTGGCAGAAGCTGGGGCTAACAGCAGTAGCTCACCCCGCTCCCCGGATTTGAACCAACGATCTTTGGGTCAGCAAATTCAGCAGTTTTACCCAAATTGTGACTAACCTTTAGAAAGCACCAAAAGTAAAATGATGGGCCTTCTATTGTCTTACTTTGTAAATAGTTACTTTTATTGTTCTATATATAGACAAAGTTCTTTGCTCTAAACATGCAGTGAAGCCAGAAAAGTCCCCTTTGGCCTTCCACTGTTAAAAATGTACAGAATCTATTGTGAAAAGTCGGCTTTAAAAAGCAACAATCGATAGGTAATCAATACAAAATTTGAGCCACATCGTACTTGGTCCTCCGCCTGAATCAGGTTTACAGTATGCAAGTGTCAAGTTTCGTCTAAATAAAACCAGCTTTGCCAAAATGTTATCAGTCGAAATTGGAAGGGAGAGGCACCATTATTGTTCTTTCAAAGAGCAATCCAAGGAAGGAAACAAGGCACAAGGGCTCACTGTCACCTGTCAAAAGAATGGCTCCTAACTATGCAGACTGGTAATGTGTAAATTCTAGATTATTATGAAGATCCTAGCAAAATTACTACCTTTCTGTGTTATTAAGGATTCCAAACTTCTTTTGAGGAGCTCCCAGGGGTGCAGCGGGTTAAACCACTGAACTGCTGAACTTGCTGACTGAAAGGTCCACAGTTTGAATCCAGAGAGTGGGATGAGCTCCTGCTGTTAGCCTCAGCTTCTGTTAACCTAGTAGTTCAAAAGCATGCAAATGTGAGTAGATCAATAGGCACCTCTCAGACAGGAAGGTAACGGCTCTCCATGCAGTGACATGACCTTGGAGGTGTCTACAGACAACGCTGGCTCTTCGGCTTAGAAATGGAGATGAGCACCCCCCTCCCAGAGTCGGACACAATAATAATATAATAATAAAAACTTTATTTATACCCTGCCACCATCTCCCCAAGGTGACTCGGGGCGGCTTACATGAGGCCAAGCCCTACAGCACATCAGTAAAACCGAAACAGCAAGCAAATAAATCAGTAGAATTAATATAACTTACATATAAACAATAACACAGAGAATTTAAAACAACTGGACTTAATGTCAAGGGGAAACCTTTACCTTTCAAACTTCTTCTCTTCTCCATAAGGCAGTTTTCTGTGGATCTCTCCACAGAAATTAATATAACCATTATAATAACTATCTCATTGAAAAGGTTAGCACACATTTCAAGCGTCTTGAAAAAAATCCACTTAAGTACCTAACTGCATTTATCAAGTTCAGCCACATTACTTTCTTTCTCACAATGTTTACATATTTCTTAATCCTTTTAAAATGCACACAGGCAATTGCTAATATCTTTCTATGTATACCATTTTCCTGAGACAGCATAGTGTCCTGGTTTGAGGATTGGACTAAGACTCTGGAGAACAGGGACCGAATTCCCACTTAGCCATGGAGACCCATTGATGGCCTTGGGCAAGTCACTCTCTCTCGCCCTCAGAGGAAGGCAAAGGCATACCGTACCGAGCCAAGAAGAACCCATGACAGGTTGAGCATAAGTCTAAAACAACTTGAGGGCACACAACAACATACTCTCCCTTGACACTGCAGCACAAAATTGCACTCACTGCTTTTCATTCCATCCTGAAAGTAGTCCAATCTATCCTCCCACGCCTCCCTAAATTGTAGCTATTTTGGTGCCTGCTGGCTTTCAGATTTGCCTGGCCAGGTACATTGACATTCTCCTTAGTGTGACCTTGTGCTCGTGAAGCACTTTCACAAATGAAGTGAACAATAAAGCTTCTGATTGCATGGAGTGCTCTGGTGCAATGTAGCCTCTTGGTGACTTTAGGTTAAGCAAGATACATGCAATTTTGTCAGAGGAAACAGACACAATAGCAAGTTTTGTGTGGTTCTTCTTTAATCTCCCACCTGTTTTGTTCTCTTCCTCTTTCAATTTGCAGTGTCTCCTCTACCTGTCTTTTGCCTCTTGACCATTTTATCTCCAGTTGATTGTTATCATTGTTGCTGCCTAATCTTTTCCCAGAAATGACACACGCTTCCTCATTCAACTTCCTCTCTCCTTAAAAATAGATTTGAGACTTAAACGTACATAGCAGATTTTATTTGTTTCAAATTAGAAATCTATTTAGGAAAAGTGAGAATAATATCCTCTTGGATAAATGTTGGAAAAGTAAGGAAGAACAGAAGAGTATCTGTCAGCAGATCATCTACCTACACTGTGGTAAGCATATATATTTGGTCCATTTTTGTTTTGCTGTGTTGACCACAAACATGTTCATCCAGCAGTACATTTAATGCAACGCAAGGCTTTGACAAGAAAAGAACTTCTAACTTAAATAAAACAACTAAAAACTGACTTAATATAACATTGTCTATCTACGATAATTTCTCAAAATCCTGGTTTATTAACTTTAAATATTATGTATTAACAATTTAGGTAAAGGTTTTCCCTTGACATTAAGTCCAGTAATGTCTGACTCTGGGGGTGGTGCTCATCTCCATTTCTAAGCCAAAGAGCCGGCGTTGTCCGTTGACACCTACAAGGTCATGTGGCCGGCATGACTGCATGGAGCACCGTTACCTTCCCGCTGGAGCAGTACCTATTGATCTACTCACATTTGCATCTTTTTAAACTGCTAGGTTGGCAGAAGCTGGGGCTGACAGCGGGAGCTCACGCTGTTCCTCGGATTCGAACCTGCGACCTTTTGGTCAACAAGTTCAGCAGCTCAGTGATTTAATCTGCTGCACCACCAGAAGCTCCTAACAATTTAGTCACCTATAAACACACAGGAAGAGAGGAAACAAATGCAACCCCCTTAAAGTATGTATTTACACATTTCTGCAAAAGTATTATTTTTACTTCAACTGAGGATACATGGGAAAAGGTAGCCATTGCCTTTTACTGACCGGACTTTGCATACCAGCCTTGTGTCATGAATGTTTTTTGAACTTCAAAATGTTTTTAAATCTATTTTCAGAGGGACAGAGGTTCCTTCAGAGGAAGAAGTGGACACAGACTCCACTACTGGATTTTATAATAGCTATATATTGGTTACACAGACAAAGTGGAAACATCACATGAACTCTAAAATTCACCCATAACCCATACTTTCACTCATTTATATTCACCATCCTTCTTCATTCAGTTGGTCAGGCTTCTTGGAAGGAGGCAGGTGTTCAAATGTTGCATTCCTCACAGATCTGGCACAGGAAAAAGGAAAAGAGTCACATTACGTAGCGATTTTGTTGTTGTTGTTGTTGTTGTTGTTGTTGTTGTTGTTGTTGTGCTGGCACAGTAGTGCCAGGAGATTTGAATTCCTTTTCTTGCACTCCTAGTTTGCATGAATCTATTTAAGTCATGCTTTTTGCAATCAGGTAGCTTCTCCAGGTTACAGTCATAGGGCCAGCAACCTGTCTATCATCGGTAGAATCTTTAGACCCGCCTTTTTTCCCAGGGTTTTGGAGGGAAAGGAGGACTTGGTTCAGTTTCACTGTTGGAAGCCTCTCTCTCTCCCACCTGCACAAAGGCTTCATTTCTCACAGCTTTGCTGGGGGGAAAAGGAAAGGATCCACAGCTTTTTCTGGGGGTTAAAGAAATAGATCCACAGCTCTGCTGTGGAGTAAAGAAATAGTTCCTACAGCCTTCGTGGAGAAACTAAAGGACACCATTCAGCTTGGCAGATCTACAGGAACCTTGCCTGGTAAGGGACCACTCGGGCTGTCCATAAAGCAGCTTGGAGCCGGAAGTAGGGGCCTCACGCCAGCAAGATAAAGAGAGATTGCCCAGAGAGGGGTCAAAGGATTTCCCTAAGGAAGAAAGGAACAGTTTACCACCAGTTGCCTGCCCCTTGTTGGCAGATTGAGGAAACTACCGGTTTTCCAAGGTTATAAAGTGTTTAATTTATTTGTTTGAAGATTTAAGCCCAAATAAAGAACTTTGTTGAACTTATCTCGAGCCTCAATTGATCTCTGTGTTGGGAAATCTAAAGGGCCCTTCAGCTGAGGCACCCCAGCATCCCGTTGGGCATACAGAGAGCACGTCCTGCAAACAGACATTATTTCAGGCCCAGCATGTGACATCACAGTCGTTGTTGTACTTGGTTGTTTAGATCATTCAGCTCAGATTTGCTGGAGCCTCATCAATCCCGGAACAGATGATGTTTAACTTATTTCTTAAGGTAACATTGTCTTTGGCTATGTAAACAGGGTTTGTTTACACCAAAAGTTCTCAGGCCAGTTTTCTGGATTTCTCATTAGAACTTTTCATGCTACAATTAATGAATTCTTCATCTCTTCCATGATGCCATTTTCAGGTTCCAACTTTAATATTTATTTATTTATTTACAATATTTATATACCGGCTTTCTCACACCAGCCTTGCCAGACCTTTATAGGCCCCAGCCAGACCCCAATCATACAATTTTCATTCAATTCATTCAGCACACTCTGCCAGATGGAAGAAGTTTAGGCCAGGTTTGACTGGGATCATACCTGGTATAACTTGAGGTACAGGAATGGTTGAGTCTATCATCTCATCATATTTTCTAGCAGGAGAAAAGTTTTATATAGACTAGCGGAGATGTATATTTGTAATTGTGGTAGTATTTGCAATTGAAACAGTAAGTGTAATTGAAACAAAAGAAGAAAAGCTGTAATTGTAAAGATTGTGAAAATTGTATTTTCATTTTGTATTGTATTTCTTAGAAAATTTGTTAGTAGGCTTGCTTTTTAATTAAATTTTGTTGGCTGTACTAATTGTGTTTATTAACTTTTTTAAAAATCCAACTAAGCTTTGAGTATCATTAACTGGAGTTTACATAGATGTTTATGTGGCCCTAAACACCCTTAATCAGGCACTAAATACCTTGATTAATCTGCATTTGTTACTGCTCTTTTGATGCGTCTGATGATCTTAGCTTTGCCTTTCCTTTTCTCATTTTCCTCTCCAAACTGTCAGGAAGTTCTTTTTAATGTTCAGGCGGAAGATTTTTCTGACTATTTGAATCCATGACTTCATTGTGTCTTGGTCTCCAGAGTAGCCGAACACAAGCTGGCCCCCTTCTTCTCAGCTGGACCTTCTTTAAACATGGTTCCTCTCTTGTCACCTTCTCTTGGTCTTTTCTTCTCCAAGACAAACCTCTCTATCTTCTTCAGCCACTTCTCCTCAGAGGGATTCATGGCTTCCAAACCATCAAATAGCCCAATGCACCCTTGAAAAATGGTTGTCCTTTGGGCAAGGAGCCTTAGGAAGAGGTGGCCACTCTCTTTGACCGGCCGGACTTGGGATGCCTGTCTGAGGAAGCAGAGTCCCCCGGAATGGAGCCAAAAGAAAACAGATCCAGGGAGTTCGGGCTTATACAATGTGATTGCTCTGCTTGATATAGTTTAATAGAACTGTCTGAACAATTGCCATATTAATTCTAATAGTAACTGTCCAAAAACAATATTATTTTAGAAATGGTAATCTTTTCAAAGTGACTAAATAAAGTTATTGAATGTTATTGCCATTTCCAGTGTAATCATGTAGTGTTCTGGTATGTTTTTTCACCCTTCAACAGAACTGATTTGGCAGGGATCGTTCCAATTAATCCTCTACCATCCTAGTTTTTCAATTGCTTTTAATAAGTCCAAGTTCTTTCTCTTCCCATTTTTCCCTCTTGTCCTCAGTTTTCTGCACTTGCTGCAAACTGTCTGACCTCCGAACCTCTGAGGATGCCTGCCATAGATGCAGGCAAAACATCAGGAGAGAATGCTTCTGGAACATGGCCATACAGTCCAGAAAACACACAACAACCCAGTGATTCCGGCTACAACAACACATAGTCACTGGTTGGTTGTAACTAAGGAAGACAAAAGTCAGAAAATAAATTTGAAAGATTTATTCAGTGGCAAATGATGAAGGGAGGGCACAGATTTAGCAATGAGATGTGAGAGCAGGAGTGTCTAAAGATAGAGGACTATGAAAATACAAATCGGGAAAGGATATTAAAGTAACATAAAGCACAATAGGGTATAATAGAAGTATAAACATAACAAGATTGTACACAAAAATAATTACCACAAAGAAATATAGTATACTCTTGTTATATTTATTCTTCCTAAATCCTTCATCTGCCTATATTAATTTAAACTAGAAAGGTATACCCAAGCACTCATAGTTTTGATTTTTGATTTTGGAGACTATTTCCAATCCTGATGGGGCCCAACATGGTAAAAAGTGCCTCCCTGGTTCACCAAAATCGGTCACCTTATCACTAGGTTGTTACATCCTGTCAATTCAGTTTCAACTGTACGTAACCAATGAATGAGCAACCTTCAAGAGCTCCAGTCATCCACTGTTCTCCTCATGTCTGGCAAACTCAGGGCTCTGGCTTCCTTCATTGTATCAATTTAATTGTAGTGTGGTCTTCCTCTTTTCCTATCGCTTTCCATCTTACCAAACTTTTCCGGTGCATCATGTCATATCATGAGATGTCTGACATACAATAATCTTTACCGATTGATATAATCACTCAGGCCAATGTAGATATTTAATTTCTTTTGTTAGAATTTTCTAACGAGGCATAATTTCAGCCAACAGCCAATTTCAGACGTATCTATTTACTAAAGTCCAGAATGAATAATTACAAGAAATGTTATACTCAGTTTTTTAATTATATAAAATATTTTTTATACAAAAGTGGAATTCAAAACTCAATATTTATTTTAAAAAAAGCTTGTCACAGAACTCTGCAAATCCATCACATCAAAAGTCCAAGCACATTTTCAGACCATTCGTTGAGGCTCCTGATAGATTTGTTCTGTAAAAAAAAAAAGCAAAGTGTCAGGAAGGTGAAAATGCATGTATTAAAAAGTTAATAATAATAATAATTATCATCATCACCACCATCATCATTATAACACTTTATTTATATTCTGCCCTTCTCACCTCGAAGGGAACTCAGGGCGGATCACAGTACACATACACGGCAAACATTCAATGCCGCTTCGTATAGACAATACACAGACAGACATAACAGAAGGAGGTGCCATGGAAGGTTGGGCTTGAGTACAGGGGATGCTGTTGCTCCATTCTCTATGATGAAGAGCCGTCAGGACTTCCTCCTTCCTTTTGGTCACCCAGCATTCTCTGATCTTCCTTCTTTATGGTGTTGTAAAACACCTCCCACACTTTTTTAGCGGTACCTAATTTCCCTAATCACAGCTAAAACTGTTTTCGAATTGCTTAGGTAAACAATGAGCTAGGGCTGACAGTTGGCTGCTCACGCCAACCCGGGGCTTCAAACTTGCAATCTTTTGGTTGATAGATCTTGTAGTTGGTGATGATTTATCAGCTGTGCTAAACCTCCAGACCCAAATTATTTCCAAGAATAGTCACATACACTCATAATGGAGAATGTCCCAACTTGTGATCTTTGTTTTGTTTTGGTTTTTTTGGTGTCAGGGGGGACTTGAGAAACTGCAAGTTGCTTCTGGTGTGAGAGAATTGGACGTCTGCAAGGACGTTGCCCAGGAGACGCCTGGATGTGTTACCATCCTGTGGAAGGCTTTTCTCATGTACCTACATGAGAAGCTGGGGCTGACAGGCAGGAGCTCACCCCACTCCCCGGATTTGAACCGGCAACTTATCTGTTAGCAGGCCTTCTGGCACAAGAGTTTAACCCACTGCGCCACTGGTGGTTCGGAACTTGTGATCCGAACTAAACTCACCAAACATTTCTTCCCATTCTCAGAGTTGCTCTGACATTTAGAACTTTCCAGCTTCAAAATATTAGGGAGACTAAACTTGAAAAGTTTATGATGCCTTTCCTTGGAACCTCTGACAGATCTCACTAAATATTAGATGCCTGCCAAATACGTACATGGAAAACGAAGGGCAGGGAGGGCTGCCTCCCTAAAGCAGTAATGGTTGACTAGGAGAGAATGCACACATATGCTATTTTTAAACAAAGGCAATTCTGCCTGAAACTAAAGTGCATGTGCCACAGCCTTGTACCTTCCCTGCTCACTGTGTGCCCTGCACTGTAACACAAGCCTCGGCAGTTGCAGGAAGATTTCCATTAACCTTGCACTATAGTTCGTGGACCAGAACTAATCCATTTTTTCCCTTCCACCCCTGGTTCTTTGCAATCTCTACTGGACTGGAAAGAGTGTCCTGGCAAGTATATCAATAATTTCCATACAGTATTCTCAAGTATAAGTAGAAATCTAACAAAATTCAGCAGAAACATTTTACTGTAGGATGCAGAGTTCTTTCTTTCCACCCCAGAGCCGCTGAAATGCTTTTTTCTTCTCCTAGATGCTCAGATAAGCATTAAGTAAACAGTGCCACTTTTAGGCTATGCTATCTCTCTTATTTTCTTTCATCTTAGTTATCCTTAAAATGTGAACAGTTCTCCAAAGTGGTTTTTTTTTTAATTACCACCTCCAATAAAGGTCAACGGATATGAAATATATAGCAGGCAAAACATGTTCATTCCCTGGAGATTTTCAGCAGTGAGAAAAGAAAGCAGCTTTGCTACATTAAGCAGACAGTACACTGCAAAGGGTCTCACTGGCAAGTTAGAATAAGAATGCAGCCCCATCCTGCTAAGGAAACACACAAAGTCCCCTTCTTTTGTAGGTCATAATCATCAAAAATATGTGAGAAATACATCTTTATCCATTTGATGAGAGATAGATTTGTTTTAACTTAATTTTGGTTATTTTTAATATTAGCAGTTCTGTTTGTGATATGACTTCCCCAAACATGTGCTGTTATGAAAACAAAATATTACAGAACCAAAGGCAGCTCTGGCTTGACAACTCATTTCTTTTCTGCTCAGTCCCACACACTTCCTGAAAGCCCCTAACATAGCAGCTATAACAACCCTGTGAGCCATCATTTATCCATGTTTAATGTATTTTAGACAGATTTCAGTTTGTTTTCTAGTTAAATACAGAAGTTTCTATGACTACGGCCAGAAATATGGATACAGCTAGGAAGTGAGTTAGTTCCCACCATTTCTTTTTCCCCCTATTAATACATTTCATGACCAGATTTAAAAAAAAAAATCATGAGGATCTTAACCTCAGAAAGTTTTAAAACAACCTGGCTTTCGGATGGTTGGGTGAACACATCCTTTGTTTCACATACATATGTCTTTTTAAAAATTGTGTATATAATTCCCTCCAAGCTATGTGTATCTGAAGTAGACATGAATGTCAAATTTAGACTTGAGTTCCTCTGCAAAATATTTAATTACGTATGCATATGCAAATGCAGGCATCCAACATTTTGAAAAAAAAATCAAAACCACTTTGGTTGCCAGTGTTTTGGATAAGAGATACTCAACCTGGATTAAAGCATTCACTTGCAAGCTAGGCTCGTACATTAGAAATTAAATCTAATGGTGCATTCTCATATAACTTAGATAAACAAGAACGAGCAACCACCAGTCATCCTCTGAATCGCTGAAGAATAATTGCAGTGGAGTAACACACTCTCTCAATATCAGTAGCATTGAAATAAAACATTGGGATTTTTTTTAAAGAAATTAAATCCCTGCTATGAGAACAAGACATGGGAAATCTCAATACATTCACCCTTTTTTAATGCAGAGGGCAGAAAAACAAGGAGAAGCTGAAATAGATGGAAAAGTATGCCAGCAAAGAGAGGAAAGGCTTGAATAGCACAGAAATACTTTTATGCCCCTGAGAAACATCACAACTTTAGATTCTGGCTGCATCTACAATAAAATGTTATCTGTTGTTGACCTCTCCCATTGATCAACAGATCTTCATAGAAAAAGAAGTCCTTCTCTAAATCTTATACAGGATGGATCTCCATTATCTGAAATGCTTGGGATCAGATACATATTGGATTCTCTGACATTCTGGAATACCTGTATTTGCATATACATCGTGAATGTAGGATGCATGGGGGGAAAGAGGGTTAGTCACACATCCATCACCCACTGAGTTTTTCCTCAAAAAGGCCTTGCTCCTATCAGCAATAAAGAGGGAAAAAGAGGGAAACCATGATTCCTGTAAAAAGCAAACATCCCAGATACATGGCCATGGTGGTCCATGCTCTTGCGACCTCCTGTTTAGACTACTGCAAAGTGCTCTACATGGTGGGATCTAGTTCAGGTTAAGGTAAGCATTACAAATTCCAGATTAGGAATGGTTGAAGTGGGCAAATTTCCTTGGATTTTCTCTTCCTCCCCAGTTACATGGGCTGCTTTCCTAAAAGGGCAGGAAGTTTGCCAACATCTGGGGGGAGAAATGGGGATTATCTCCTTTTTATAGGGGTTTTGTGTGTGCAGAGCTCCAAGAACCGCAGTCTTCCCTCTCCTCCTCTTTTATCTGTCAATTTTTACAGAGGAAAAACTCAGAAGATGCTAGTTGTATGACTAAGCTCCTTTCCTTGAAGGCAGAAGTGGGTGTCTAATAGGGGAAAATAAGTTTTTGGAAGCTTACAGATTTCCTAATAAGAGAGGCTCAACATGTATACGATTCTAGTGAGGGCAGGGGGCTAAATTCATTAACTTAAACCCTCCTTACTCTGGCTTCAATGAAGGAATGGAAGAGAGAAAGGCCAGCTCAGAAACCAGCAGTAGTGCATGTAATGCCAAGATATTTACCTGTTTGGTCACAACATCCTTTGGGATTTTGTGGGGTTCTCTGCAGGCAAATCAGATAGTGTCACCTTCAACTTCACACCATTCACAGTCTTCCCTTGTAACACTGCTATGGCATCACTAGCACTTGCTCTGTCAGCAAACATGGCATGACCCATATTTTCCCCAGGAATAAGGTAAACTTTTATAAAATTTCCAAATCGACTGAAACAAAACATTCAAGGACAAATATAGTTAGAGAGTTACATACAATATTGAAGTACTGTTTTATTTTTGAAGTCTCACTTGTAAAAAGCCTCCTATTACATTGTTACTTGAGTGGGTTCCCAAATATATTAAGTATGTTTTGTGCATCTGTGGATGGTGGGACTACTCTCAAAACCTTATGCTAATGTAAATCAATTTTAAGGTTTTATTTGTGGATTCCAAAATTTTGCTTTTAGATTAAAGCCAAAACCATTATTTTATTTTTAACTAGTCAGGTTCTACTTGTATAAACAACCACTAGTTGACTTGGAATGGCAGTGGGAAAACCCTTCTAAAAATCTAACATACAAGCATTTCAACACATGAAATTGAAAGCATCATCTGCAATGTCCCAAGTCAATTGTTGTAGTCATTTTCCACCAGTGCATACTCCTTTCTCTTTCAGACAAACTCATACAACTACAACTCCTCACAATCTACAATTATTTTTCATTTAGGTTCCAATCACATTCATTTTGAGCAGTTTTTTTTAATTGAAGTCAATCTTGTTGGGCGAGTGGGCTTATTAACAAAAGACCCTCCTCATAAACATACACCAGAGCAACTTATTAGCAGCACCGTGACCCAACACCAGTAGCCCAAAGTGATAAAAAGAATAAACTCACAGACTAATGTTATATCTTCCTTAGGAGGCTTCTCTTTATAGCAAAATAATATGGTTGCACTATTTACAAGAACAAGGTTTCCACAACCTTTCTTTCTCATGCAGATAAACAGCTTCACTCTCACTGAGCCTCTTCTTATACTAAATTTACACAAGAGCTTCACACAGTAGCTTTTTATACACAGCACCTTCACACTGGGGTTTCTCTCACCGAAGCCTCTCATACCAGGTCTTCTCACACCAGGTCTCTCACACACTGAGGCCTACTAACACTGAGGCATTCTCATACTGAGACAAACTAACACGAGAGCCTTCTCATACCGAGACTTCTCTCATATTGAGGGCAACTAACATTGAGATGTACGAAGCTTATATAGAACTGCAACTTTTGCTGAGTCCTTGCATCCATTTAACTCTTTCAGTGCTTGACTCACATTTTTGTAATTAAAAATACCTAGTTAATTTTTAATATTTCTGACACTCACCTTAATACATTGTCCAAGATATCTGGAGGTAAGGGGCGAGGGTCAAATATTATGAGAAGCCTTTCCCGCACAGGAGAGTCAGGAGGAGCTTTCCTTTTGATTGAAGGAAGCTCAGCATCTGTTTCAAGACGAGGAGGAACCGGGATCTCCTTGAAAAAGAAAGGGAACTACAGTCAAGACTCTGTTGAAAACCTGTGTGCCGTCCAATCAACTGTGCAGGTGCTTAGATATCTTCCCACCTCTAGCATGTATCGGAGCTTCTAGGCATCTTAAATGTTTTCAAAATGGTTTATTTCTCTAGTGTTTAAAATTATAGCTTCTTCCAACATGAGGACTCAAGGCAGAAGTAACAAAAGCAAACAAGCAAAAGGACAAATTAAGAATGCTGGAGAAAAGAATACAAGTTGGTTCAATCTAGTTATGTGTCTGATGAGCACAAGTGACCCAACAGAATGATTGCTTCCTTCTCCTTGCCAATACAGGGAGAGAAAGAGAGACTGTGTTCTCACAGAGGAGTATCTCTGATTGACATTAAATTTGTGTTTATGATCTGTCCCATCATCCAATCCTGATCTCCAAAAGACTGCTATTTGTTCTAATGATGATTTTGGTCTGTAGTTTAGGGAACTTTCAGGCATCTGTTCCCATTTACAATGTCTAATTCTGCATACGCACTCCATTTTTTGGTTGCTGAGAATTTTCCGGGCTGTATGGCCATGTCCCAGAAGCAATTTCTCCTGATGTTTCACCTACATCTATAGCAAGCATCCTCAGAGGTTGTGAGGTCTGTTGGAAACTAGGCAAGTGAGGTTTATGTATTTGTGGAATAATGTCCAGGGCGGGAGAAAGAACTCTTGTCTGTTTGAGGCAAGTGTGAATGTTGCAATTGGCCACCTTGATTAGCATTGAATAGCCTTGCAGTTTTGAGGCTTAGCTGCTTAGACAACACATTCCATTTTTGTGAAAAGATTTTATGCTGCTTTTCCAGCAAACAAACTGCAAACAACAACCCTCAACCCATAACGTTTTACAAATGGAAGCAACCACCTATGGATAAACTCATGATCCAAAATCTTTAGCTATTAAAGTTATCCAGAGAAAGGAAGAGAAGGGAAGAGGAAAATGGGTTATTAAGGATGACGGAGAGCATTATTTTTTCATTCTAAAGAGAGATGGGCAAAGTGTGCCTCATATCAAGGCTGTTTTGGTAGACCATTCAGACAATTCTTCTGACTGTAAAAGGAGAGGAAATTTACTTTTTAAATAGGTTGCAGTTACAGCTGAAAATATACAAAAGCAATTTTTGACAATCAGAACTGGATTTTTGGGCATTTTGGAGAGGTTTTTTATCCTTTTTTCCTTGGCATTTTGACAGTTCATTCAGCTTCATGAGAGTCCAATAGGCCAGTTACTTATTGATTATTACAATGGGGGAGTTTCAATAGAAACAACCAAACACACATAGACTACTAGATAATAATATAAATAATAATAATCACAATCATCATCATTTGTATCCCACCCCATCTCCCCAGAGGGTTTTTGATTAGTGAGTATATAGTGTGTGTATGTGTGTGTGTGTGTGTGAGTGTGTGTGAGAGAGAGAGGGGGGGAGGGAGGGAGAGAGGGAGGCAAGACTCAACACTTATTTATAGAATTTCCAAATATTGGATGTCCTTACAGAAGAGCCCAGAAGCTGAAGAACTGAATTGTCTTTCCATATTACTGATAACATCTCTGCATTCACCAGTTCTGTTGCCATTTCTTCAAAGAGGCTGTAATCCAAAAGAAAATAATATTTAAAAAAACAAATTTTGTATATGTATATCCTAACACTACTCAATTGTATTAGACAAAGATATTTACTTATTTATTCGTATTGCATCTTTCTCCCATTATGGGACTCTAGGTGACTGGTATCACAATTTAAAACGAAATGCAGCTTACCCCTCATCGAAGTAGATGAACACATTTATGCTGACCAAGCTTGGCGATATTTTCATACTTCATATGAATTCTAATGTAATCCAGCAGATAAAGTTAATCTGTGCCCACATTTTTTTCCAGGATATACTGTGAAAGGTACTGTATTTCTTAAATTCTAAAATGTACTGTTTTCCCATATAAACATCTCTAAAAATTGGGAGTGCCTTAGCATCATAGCTGTATTTTATGTAGTTTTGGTGATGGTACTGAATTTAGGGTGCGTCTTACGATCAACGGCATCTTACAATTAAAGAAACATGGCTGTTATCATAAAGAGAGGAAATAATCAAACACTTGATACATACTGCTGCATTGGGCATTTACTTCTGAACTCAACTCCCATCAGGGGAAGCCTTACTCAAAAACAAGATGTGAGTGCAAATTACTTCCAGCTTTCTGAAACACTGCCCAAGCCTAAAAGAGCTTTGGAGTAGGGAGCAGAAGATATTGCAAAATCCCCTTTGTCTCCTAGAGAAGTTTGGTTTTGTTCTGAATTGTTGGAAAGTAGTTTTTTTTAGGGGTTTATTACACATGGCTGGAAATCGCAATTACAGCAGGATAAAGCTGTCTATCACTGGCCCTTTTCAAAAAATGTCATGTCTCTCCTGTTGCTGCTTTGCAATTCAATTACACTATGTAACACGATTTTTGTTCCTGGGTAATAGATGTCATTTCCTAATTGGTTCTATCATAAAACACAGAAAAGGTTTATTAAACTGCAAAAACTTTGTTTCGGCGGAACATTCCTGCAGCACAGTTTGCTATAGTTTTTTAATAAATATTAAGTTGAGTCTCAAACAAAAATTTGTGGCAACCATAAAAATGAAGTTACTGGCATATAACAACTACTTTCAATGTAAGTACTGCACAATTAAACAAGAAATAATGCCTTCAAACCAGGAAATTTTTTTAAAATTTTGTTACATATTGTTATTAGTGGAGTACGCCCTTTCAATGAAAGGAGGAAAAATCAATGGCTCCCAATATTGCTGTTGTTGTATACTGCCGCTGGGTAAATTGATTCCCTCTACTTGCCATATTCTGTATGTCGAATGGCATGATTGCTATCTTTTCTATATCTCATTATTCCCAAACAGGGCGGGTTTGCTTGCACTGAAATGAAATAGCCCCCTGGGGATAGCAAAGACAGTCTTCAGGCCTACATGACATCTAATGCCCATAGTTTTGCTACCTCTCTGAGAATGGGATTTTGTCATACAATTATATTCAAAATTTAGCTTCATATAAAACCCAGAGAGAAACCAAGGGTAATCCCATTTTTGGTTACGTGTATTTTTAATTTTTCCTTCAAGTCACCTTAATTTGGCGTTTCAACAAAATCATCACATGTGCTGCAGCATAAAGGATCCAGCAACTACGTTCCAATTAACATTAGTAAATAATGGCACATTTTAATTTCTTTGTATGTTTCTTTTATACACAATTCCCTTAAAATAATTGCCCTTCATGATTACCAAACTTATTCAAGCATACTTAATTTAACTTTTATATTGTTTGGTACTCACTCAGTTTCATCAGTTTCATCTTCAATAAAAGTAACAAGCAGATGATTCCCAAAAGGATATTCAAAACCATTTAGTCTGTTTTTGGCAAAGACCGCTGATGCAACATTACTATATTGAACCATTGTATAGGCTAAGAAATAAATAAATAAATATTAGTAAAACTGGGGCAAGGTGCATAGGTGGCCATGCACCTAATGAACAACAAATCAAATTAGATTGGCCAACACACATTTTAGTGAAACAAATGTGAGACCTGTTTCCGGGTATATTTGACCTGCTGATTTCAAAAATTGCACCAGTTTCCCCCCATTAGCTCTAGTTTTTGAGATATAGAACATATGCCATATACCAGTCGCCATCTACAGAAAACCATGATAACCGTATCAAAGAAACTATTTATTTATTTATTTATTTATTTATTTATTTATTTATTTATTGTATTTATATACTGCTTTCCTCACCCCTTGGGAGACTCAAAGCAGTTTGCAACAAATAATGTCAAAATGCAATGCCTCACTCTAGAACTGATGCAATCTGTTGTTTATTCATTCAGTCACTTCCGACTTTTTGTGACCTCATGGACCAGCCCATGCAGATGCAGTCTATTCAATGTAATTTTCTGAATATGCACCCCAAATAACCCCAGAAACAGGCCCAAAAAACCAAAACACCAAGAAAAAAATACTATTGAGGCTGATATTTTTCAACACCAATTCAGTAAAAAGGGGCAGGTCCTTTCTTCTGAAAAAACATAACATCACCAGGTGATCAGCAAATAAATAAACAGTCAACACTACTTCATATCCTATCTTAATACAGAAAATCTGCTTTCATTTTAGGCTTTCATTTGCATATGCACAACAATGTGTTGGTAACACAAAAAAGTGACCATGACTATAACTTTATACCAGACAATAAGACCGTCTGAGACCTCCATCTGAGTGAACAATTACAAAATTGTTATGTAACAGTTAAGCCCTAATATTTCTTTGCTCATTGCTTAACAACTTGCTATGCTGCTGCAACTGGTTTATTTTTTAAAAAATTCTTGCATGTTTACACATAGAGGGTTTAAAGCAAGGGTCCTCAAACTTTTTAAACAGAGGGCCAGGTCACAGTCCCTCAAACTGTTGGAGGGCCGGATTATAATTTGAAAAAAACATGAATGAATTCCTATGCACAGTGCACATATCTTATTTGTAGTGCAAAAAACACTTTAAAACAATACAATAATTCAAATGAAGAACAGTTTTAACAAATATAAACTTATTAGTATTTCAGTGGGAAGAGTGGGCCTGCTTTTGGCTGATGAGATAGGATTGTTGCTGTTGTTGTTGTGTGCTTTCAAGTCATTTCAGACTTACGTTGATCCTGAACGAGGGCCGGGTAAATGACCTTGGGGGGCCGTATCTGGCCCCCGAGCCTTAGTTTGAGAACCCCTGGTTTAAAGTATACAATGGGAAGTAACACACAAGGGACCAACCAGTCTGCTTTAGGTATGCACTATGGGTTTAAAGTGGAGCTCCCATGAGCCAAAGGTAACCATTATCCCTGTCTGAGCCACCATCAATGCCTTTATACATACATCTAAGAGTACTTGTTAAATCTGGATAAACATATGGTTTACAAATATCCAAACACCTCCTCCCAATATCCCGCTCAGAAAGACAGAATCTGCAAATGAACACCTCTCTATTGACAATCTCACATGTCTCACATTGCCAAGGCAAATTGCTCTAAAATTCTGTTTCTCTTTAAAATGGAGAAGTCATGCATTTAGCTTTCAATTTGTTGCCTTACTGCGTTTACTGTAAAGTCCCTGATGAAGTTCACAAGCTTCCAACCCTGGGATGAGATCAAAGAGATTGAACAGTTGCTTTCGTTGCAATGGGAATTCTGATACTACTGATAAGCGTCTGGAGACAGATTCTTGGCTTCTGTTATCACTTGTTTCCAAGCTTGAAAGGTCTGGCAATTGTTCTAAAGAAACAAGAGTAAAACAATACTGTTGCAGACCGCAGAATGGCTGTGGGCTGCTTGTACTGAACAGAAACATCCACACATATGTTGTTCCGTAAGTTCTCCAATTATGATCAGCCTAAGTCTTTATTATTATGAGATATACTTTGATGTACTAAATATTCAGCATTTATGTCTTGGATAATAAATCGTTATTTCTGAACGATTTGCATACAATTCAGCTGTCAACTACCTTCCAACAGAAAGCAATAGTTACGTATCTCTGCTAGGAGTGGTTGCTGTTCTTAATATTTCTAAAAGAGCAGATTCTCAGACCTATCTCACAGTTTGCTCAGTACATACTTGAATTCTTTTGCTCTTCCATCATTTCTCAGGAATGCCAAGATCCCAGAGCAGTCTCTTTCTCCTCTAACTCAGCTAGATCTGTGCTTTCATGGACAAATGTCAATGATTTTGTTTGGAATTCATTTCTAGATCCACCATCAGTGGATCACATGCTTGTGCTTCTAGATCCCAACTGGGTAACGTTTTTGATTTAACAACTATAGTGACTCAATGGAGAAAAAGTCCACCTCAGCTCATTTGACTGACTTGAGCATGGTATCTACCATTCTATAAGATCTTAAGTGACAAGAAAGAACCAAGAGCTACTAGCTGTGGTCTACACATATTTCTTGCTTAATGATATATCTATCTGGTCTTTACTAGAGGAGTACTGTATTGGTCAACAGACCCTGGGCGCAGCAGGTAAACAGCTGATCTGCTGAACTTGCTGACCAAAACGTCGGTGGTTCGAATCTGGGGAGTGGGAGGAGTTTCCGCTGTTAGGCCCAGCATCTGCCAACCCAGCAGTTTGAAAACATGTAAATGTGAGTCAATCAATAGGTACTGCCTTAGTGGGAAGGAAACAGCACTCCATGCAGTCATGTGGACCACATGACCTTGGAGGTGTCTATGGATAATGCCAACCCTTTGGCTTAGAAATGGAGATGAGCCCCCCCCCCCCCCCCCGAGTTGGACACAAGGGGAAACCTTTAGATTTACTGTATTGGTGCAATTTCCATTACTTACCCATGAAAAACACAGTATTTGTGAATAAAAAGTGCCCTAAGAAGTAAAAAAAATGCAAAAAGTTGTGCTTTAACTACAGTATGGGTGGGTATATGAACACAATTTCTCCCTGAAATAAAAAAGAGGGGATCTGTAAAGAACACGCATCTTCTTAAGTGAGGAGCTTTCCTGAAATATCTGACTTCCATGCTGTGCTTGCTAATATAGAAACAATCTACACTTAAAAGCAAATGGGACTTTGTTCTAAGGAAACAAATATGTGACAGGGCTTCAATGTGCACTCATTGCTTGCATAGCACATACTAGGCCTATTCCCATGAGCCACATCTGTTATTGATTCAAAAGCTAGCTTTGAGAGGGATTTGAACCTTGTAAAGAAAAATGTCTTCCTTGAAACATCTTTTGTGGAAACAAGTATGATTTTCTACAGAATCATGATTTTAAAAATTTACAATTCTTCTACCTACCTGAAGAAGACATGGTGCTCCTTTGTGGTTGAGAGCTGTTTGTCTTCTGGCTTGTACTCTTGACATATCCATGTCCATGGGAATGAGACACATCAGTATTATGTTCATTCAAAGTTGCCGCATGACCTGAAGACAACAAACCAATAGACCTGGATTAATTCATTACTTTTCTCTAACGTATTCGGTCTTGTTGACCATGCTGCATTATTTCTTAATAGCAAGTAAGTCCCATAAATGTTCATGGAAAATAATAATAATAATAATAATAGTAATAATAATAACAATGACTGACGAAGTTTTGGAACACAATACACCAGACATCACGATTGTGGAAAAGAAAAAAGTTTGGATTACCGATGTCATCATACCAGGCGACAGTCACATTGAGGAAAAACAACAGGAAAAACTCAGCCGTTATCAAGACCTTAAAATCGAACTGCAAAGGCTCTGGCATAAACCAGTACAGGTGGCCCCAGTGGTCTTCGGCACACTGGGTGCTGTGCCAAAAGATCTCAGCCAGCATTTGGAAACAATAAACATTGACAAAATCACAATCTGTCAACTGCAAAAGGCCACCTTACTTGGATCTGAACACATCATTCGAAAATACATCACACAGTCCTAGACGCTTGGGAAGTGTTCGACTTCTGATTTTGTGATACGAAATCCAGCATATATATCTTGTTTGCTGTGACATATTGTGTTTTTGTGTCAGTAAAATAATAACAATAATATTTATTTATTCATTTTTATTTTATTTGTGTGTGTGTGTGTGTGTACGGATGGGGCGATAACTCTTTCATGACCCTAACCTTGATCTAAGGGGAGCCCATTTGGAATTGGAGCCCACACTTTCAGAATCTCTTGGCAATGCTTGTCTTAAGAACATAGTGCATACCTAAAGTAGACTGGTTGGTCCCTTGTGTGTGACTTCGCATTGTATACTGTTCACATAATGTTCCTTCTCAAGGGAAGGAATTGGCTCAGCCTAAGGCTTAGATAAGTCATACAAAGGAATTCTCCAAGATTAGAAAAGAAAGCAATACAGAATTCTCATCTGCATTGTTTCTTGCAGACTACTGGGCATCCTCCATAGTTGAATTTCCTTAAGATCTTTTAAAACGACACAAAATATGCCTTCAAACCCCAAAATGAAATTATCAGTATATATGTTACAGGGCAATGGAAATTTTTGCGACATACCTAAAGGAATCAGATTTCCCTGCCGTGATCCATTCTGATTTGCCTGCCGTGATGCATTGGTTTGCTTTTTCTGGTTTGCACTATCGGATACACTCCAGTGGGACATAGATGATCTGGTGCTGGAAACTGGCACTAAAACAGAAATGTTCAAGCATTTTAATATCTGTCTATCAACAGAATGAATTCTATAGGCAGAAAGATTTTTCCAACCCAATTCCCAAATTTACTTTGAAAATTCAGGGGGACTTTTCAAAGAAGACTGGCAGGGAAAAGTGGGTGCAGGGTGGAAATGGGGAAACCTATAAAAAAATGGAAAAATTGGGAGGGGGCAGAAAAACCCCCAGAAGAATTGGGGAAAAGCAGGGGGACGGACTCTTTGTTTTCCTATTTTTCATTTCCCCCCCCAGGCCTTCCCATCTCTGGTGCAGGGAAAGAGGAGCTGTCCATACTTCTCACATACCATGTAAATCTCTACTGTTGAGAGTGTATTACACACCTAAAGTAATGAAGTTCCTCTTCTGTTTTATATGGCTCTTTGCTTCCTCTCTCTCCATGTTGCAATCCAGAGCAGGGAACGATGCCCTAAGATAACTATCCACCACACTTGGCTGTGAAAAACAATCCTTTTTTATTGAAGAAAAATGGTTACAAAATAAAGGAAAAATGCAAGTCAAAAGCCACAGCAAAATCAGCAAACATGAATTTAAATGGACAAAGCAAAACCAAAAGCCTCACTGTGAAATACTGGAATCTGTTAGCAATCCACTAACCGTACTTGATATCCTAGAAATCTTCCCAAACTATGGCCAGGGAACCGGGAGAACTGCCAAGGTCTTCATCAATTCTGAAACGATGCCTGAACTGAGGCAATCAGCCTGGCGTATTGCAATTAAAACTCAAGAATCAGTTCCGTGAACCGCCCTTCTGTTTTGAAGCCAATGTTTTTAATTCTTGAATTCGGGAGGATCGACGCAAACTGAGTGTTTTACTTCTGTCTTTCCAAATTTGGCCCCTTCTGTTGTCATTACAGTTAACAGGTGCAGAAGGGAGGGAAAGTTCAAGGTCTCCCTCTGAAACATTCTCATGAACACTGGTACTTTCATTTTCCAAATCTAGAGAAGTTCCTTCCTCACTAATTTCAGGAACATTGGCATTTTCCAAACCTACAGCAGTTTCTTCCTCACTAATTTCAGGAGCATTGGCATCAAAAGGTACATTTCCACTAGCATCAGTAAATATACTTTCATTAGCATCAGGAGGAACAAACAGAGAATCAGGTTCAAGTTCAAACTCAGGGTGAACCCCAACACTCATACAATGTTTTTGTTCAGATCTTTTAAATGTAAATCCAGCAGCCAAATATTTCAAGGAGGCAAAAAGAATCAGAGGTAGTGTCTGGTGGGGCCCTTACACTATGGTGCAGGATGGCTATGTTTGGCAATATCCCAGGCTGCATTCTTGAACCAAATACCTAAAGGTGCAATGCCTTCTGAGACATTTAACTGATACTTTCCAGAGTCTTAGAAATCATTTTTGAGGGAGTAAAACATCAGACAGCAATTTATGGTACAATAGGAAGGAATCTACTACATACCTATGCTTGTATGAAGTAAAAAGACTGCAGATGCAGAACTACAGAGATTAGCAGAACATTCAGTGACTACTAATGGACAAATAATGGCATTCTTTCCCCAGTAGTAATACAGAGAAGAGTGTCCTTAGAACTAAACTTTTCCAGGAAGGTAAAATATAGGCTTGCAAAACACCAGGTGTTATGGCTGCCACAGTTCTGAAAGCCAGCTTTGGAGAAATAGGCTGCTTGGAGTGAACAGCCTTCTTTTCCCAATTATAAACACGATGCCATTGTTCTTCATTCCAATGAAGTGCTGTACAACAGTACTGCACTATTGCTAAGTATCATTACACCAACACGAGTCTATCATTATTCACCATTCTAAAATAAAGTATTTAAACATTGAAAATGTTTAAATTTTCCAGGTTTCTATAGGAAAACCTCAACAAACATCCTTGGAACTCTGTTTATTCATTTTTCTGCTTCCCACTCCAAGCCTTCACACCCCCATGTATCTCTAATACTCTAATATTCTTAGAAACCTGTTTTCAACAACAACACATGTCCCTTTCTGAGTAGAACAGAGAAAGACAAGAGGTTAATTTGTCCTGGGAAAACCAAAGAAAGGCACTAGAGCAGTGGTTCTCAACCTGGGTTGCCCAGATGTTTTTGGCCTACAACTCCCAGATATCTCCAGTTTACCACCTGTTAGGATTTCTGGGAGTTGAAGACCAAAAACATCTGGGGACCCCAGGTTGAGAACCACTGCACTAGAGGCACCTGGCTTCTATGGTACACTTGCGGCTTTCCCTCTCTGTGGAATGCCCTCAACTTATTCAATATCTGTAATTTTGGCCTCAAAACCTGACCTTAACTTAAAGTTGCCCTATATATGAGTATATATGGTACTTGTAGAACTAAAACCTTTAAAGCAAATCCATTAAAAGACAAAAGATTAACAGCAAAACATCACATGCTTAAAAACGCTTTCAGTCAATTCCGAAGACCTAAAAGCCCAGAAAGGCTCATACAGGAAAACAGTATCTTTCAAACTCTATGGACGTAAGACACAGAGTTCTATAGATTAGGCACCAAGACTTTGAATTATTCTCAGAAACAGATTGGTAGTCAGAGGAAATATTCTAACAAAGGAATAATACGTATAATCTCAGTAACCTCCTCCCAATCCATAGTCTAAGTGCAATTCTTGGTGCCAACTGAACTTTTCACTTTTGAGTCCCATGGAGAGTATGCTATAGTAACCCAAAATCAAAGTAACTAAGATGTTTCAAGAAATAGGCTCAGTTGGCATGCTAGTCTTAAGTGTGTAAAACTGCTCCTGGGACCACAGAATGCTGGGCCTTTGGGCTCAGGGCAGAATTCAAGAGTGCACCCAGGGCCCTTCCACACAGCCCTATAACCCAGAATATCAAGGCAGAATATCCTACAATATCTGCTTTGAATTGGGTTATCTGAGTCCACAGTGCCATATAATCCAGTTCAAAGCAGATAATGTGGGATTTTTTTCTACTGAGTGGAAGGGGCCCCAAACTGCAGCCCTGTGTCTTCAGGGGAAACCGATTCAACACAACGGAATCCCCGGTCTGGAATTAGCATAGTTTTGTTTACCATCATCCAGTTTACTACAGGCACTGGTTTAGAATGGAAAAAAAGCATTGAAAAGAGCATTGATGACACGTGACCTCAAAACTTCAGAAAAAACCCTCACTACATTCTATTTCTACTTAGAGGATACAGTAAAAAAATACAAAGCCACCAACTAAATCTATTAAGATTTTAAATTTCACCAGATTTGTGCACAGAGTATTCAGGACTTATTTAATATCTTCCAGACAGCTTAGTAACCTGGAGCCAATAAATAATTCAAGACATTATCTGCAGTTGCAGAAGTTATGGGTTATTGTGCACCACAATCAACTTCTAGAACCCTTTCCCCTTATTACTGAAAATCCTTCAGTGGATCAAAGTCATTCTAAAATTATCCTTTCTTACTTGCAGCACAAATACAAGAGAATGGCCTACATGAAGGTGCAGCTTGTTTACTTGGATATTCTCACTTGATATATAGAAAAAAAGTATTTAGAAAAAGGTATTTGGAGATGAAATTATTGATGAAAAACTTATAAAAAACACAAGATAGTTAAAAGGTGAGAAGATAAAAATATAATTTGCTTATATTTTAATCTTTTCTGTGTCTAGCATATTAGCACAGGAACAGTCTTGTCTTTAAGTAATGCTCTCATCGCCATAAGCAACCAGTTATTTCATGTAGACAAGTGCATGGAATTCTATCCAATAAAGTAAGTAGATAAATGGAAAGAAATTACTTTGTCCCTCCTTTGCCATGCTGCTCATCCTGAGTTTTCTGTGAGGATGAAGATAAGCCTTCCCTCTGAAGCCAATATAAGCATCTCAGTCAATGTCTTCCTTAGTATCACTTTAACAGAGAAAAATAGTACGAGAGCCAGAAAGACATGGAAAAAATAAAAACAGGTTCATACACCATCAATAAGGAGATACACCATCAATAAGGAGAGAGGTTCAGCATGTTTCAGCAAACTTTTTATCCAAAACTAATGATATGCACATGTGCAATTAAACAAGGTCAAGTTAACTTACTGCCATGGAAATTTCAGATGCCCTTGAAAATCTTGTGAATGCTAAACCTTGACTTTGCCTAACAATACCTTATGTAGGCCCTATCATCATATTTTCCTGGGCATATTTGTTCAGAGAGGGTTTGCCTACAAAGCCCTAAATGGTTTGGGTCCTGCCTATCTTCATGACAACATTTACCTCTATGAACCGCTACGGACCCTAAGATCTGCTGGAGACACTATTCTCTCACTCCCGCCACCGTCAAAGGTTCAACTTTTTGGGACAAGATTAGAGATTAGTTACCACCCATCTGGTCTACCTTCCGTAGGGACCTTAAAACATGGATAGTTCAACATGCATTTGTAAATTATTAGGTCTGTCTATGATTGCCTAGACTTAGTTAACTCTCGGATTGAACTCAGCACTTTATCCCCAGCCCTGGCCCTATAATCTGTCTCTGCATAAGCCCATGCCTAACCCACGTCCTCTCTGATCCTGATATGCCTATTATAGTCTGGCTCTGGTTATAAGATTGGTTTTGATTGATTGTAATGATGTTTTTTATATGTTAAATGTTTTTATTGTTTAATTAGTTGTAATACGTTTATTGTGTTTTTAAATGTGTTTTATTGGTTAATCTGTTTTATTGGGCTTGGTCCCACCTGTAAGCCGCCCTGAGTCCCTTCGAGGACATGGTGGCAGGATATAAAAATAAAGTTGTCGTTATTGTTGTTGTTGTTGTTATTATTATTATTATTATTTGCCACTGCTTTCTTCTAAGGCTAAATCTGACTAACCAAAGGCTTGCCCTGTTGGCGAGCCTGGATTTGATCCACAGTTTTCTAGAGACCAAGGAGGCATCCACAAGGTAGAATTATTGCAGTTTGGTATCGCTTTAAATGCCATGGTTCAATGCTATGGATACACAGGAATTGTAATTTGACGAGGCACATTTTTTGACAGAGAAAACTACTACAACTCTCTAGATCCCACAACAATGAGCCATGACAGCTAGAGTGGTGTCAAACTGCATTAATTCTAACTGTAAATGAACCCAAACTCCAGTGTGCAAACCACTACACCATACTGGCTTTTTTTACACAAGTGTTGTTGTTGTTCATTCGTTCAGTCGCCTCCGACTCTTCGTGACCTCATGGACCAGCCCACGCCAGAGCTCCCTGTCAGCCGTTACCACCCCCAGCTCCTTCAAGGTCAGTCCAGTCACTTCAAGGATGCCATCCATCCATCTTGCCCTTGGTCGACCCCTCTTCCTTTTGCCTTCCACTTTCCCCAGCATAATTGTCTTCTCTAGGCTTTCCTGTCTCCTCATGATGTGGCCAAAGTACTTCAACTTTGTCTCTAGTATCTTTCCCTCCAGTGAGCAGTCGGGCTTTATTTCCTGGAGGATGGACAGGTTGGATCTTCTCGCAGTCCAAGGCACTCTCAGCACTTTCCTCCAACACCACAGCTCAAAAGCATCGATCTTCCTTCGCTCAGCCTTCCCTAAGGTCCAGCTCTCACATCCGTAGGTTACTACAGGGAATACCATGGCTTGAATCCATAGCATTTGTTGCCAGTCTGATATCTCTACTCTTTACTATTTTATCGAGACTGGACATTGCTCTCCTCCCAAGAAGTAAGCGTCTTCTGATTTCCTGGCTACAGTCTGCATCTGCAGTAATCTTTGCACCTAGAAATACAAAGTCTGTCGCGGCCTCCACATTTTCTCCCTCTATTTTCCAGTTGTCAATCATTCTTGTTGCCATAATCTTGGTTTTTTTGCTGTTTAGCTGCAACCCGGCTTTTGCGCTTTCTTCTTTCACCTTGATTAGAAGGCTCCTCAGCTCCTCCTCGCTTTCGGCCATCAGAGTGGTGTCATCTGCATATCTGAGGTTGTTAATGTTTCTTCCAGCAATTTTCACCCCAGCCTTGCATTCATCAAGCCCCGCACATCGCATGATGTGTTCTGCATACAAGTTAAAAAGGTTGGGTGAGAGTATGCAGCCTTGCCGTACGCCTTTCCCAATTTTGAACCAGTCTGTTGTTCCGTGGTCAGTTCTTACTGTTGCTACTTGGTCCTTGTACAGATTCATCAGGAGAGAGACAAGGTGGCTTGGTATGCCCATCCCACCAAGAACTTGCCACAATTTATTATGATCCACACAGTCAAAGGCTTTAGAATAGTCAATAAACAGAAGTAGATGTTTTTCTGAAACTCCCTGCCTTTCTCCATTATCCAGCGGATATTGGCAATCTGTATTTACACAAATTGTGTAAATACAATCTGTATTTACACAATTTACACAAGTATCCTCACTCATTCCATATTAGTTTAATTGACCTAAACCAGGGGTCCTCAAACTTTTTAAACAGAGGGCCAGGTCACAGTCCCTCAAACTATTGGAGGGCCAGATTATAATTTGAAAAAAATATGAATGAATTCCTATGCACACTGAACATATCTTATTTGTAGTGCAAAAAACACTTAAAACAATACAATAATTAAAATGAAGAACAATTTAACAAATACAAAGTTATCAGTATTTCAATTGGAAGTGTGGAGCTGTTTTTGGCTCATGAGATGATTGTGCCGTTGTTGTTGTGTGCTTTCAAGTCATTTCAGACTTAGGTTGACCCTAAGCGAGGGCCGGGTAAATAACCTTGGAGGGCCGCATCCAGCCCCTGGGCCTTAGTTTGAGGACCCCTGACCTAAACCATTCTACACCGTGATGCACATCTTGTCCAGCGTAAGGCAGTGACTGAACTCGGGGAGAAGAGCAATGACCAATCTCGATAAAATAGTGAAGAGTAGAGACATCACACTGGCAACGAAGATCCAAAGCAATGGTATTCCCCGTAGTAACCTATGGCTGTGAGAGCTGGACCATAAGGAAGGCTGAGCCAAGGAAGATAGATGCTTTCGAACTGTGCTGCTGGAGGAAGATTCTGAGAGTGCCTTGGACTGCGAGAAGATCCACAGTCCTTACTCCAGGAAATAAAGCCCGACTGCTCATTGGAGGGATAGGATAGTAGAGGCAAAGATGAAGTACTTTGGCCACATATAGAGAAGACAGGAAAGCTTAGAGAAGACAATGATGCTGGGGAAAATGGAAGGAAAAGGGAAGAGGGAAAGTTGGATGGATGGTATCCTTGAAGTCAAGTGACTGGCTTGACTCTGAGCTCTGGCATGGGCTGGTTCATGAGGTCGGAAGTGACCGAATGAATAAACAACAACAACAAACTCAGGGAAGCGACAGAACTACAATTAACTCAGACCTTACGATATAGGCAGTTCTGTGTGTACCTTCAAGTTCCCTGTCGTCTTACGGAGACCCTAAGGATGTCAAAAGCTTTTCTTAGCCAAGGAATCAGTTGAGAGGCTTTGCCATTTCCTTCCTCTGACATATTCCCAACAGCAATCTTGAATCTGAGTACTAATCAGTGCTGAACGTGTCTAGCTTTATTTTTTTTTCTTTATTGATTAAGTGGGTTTAAATCCCATTGTTGCCTTTAGGGCTTCCAACCTGATTGAAAATTAGAGGTCTCTCTCTCTCTCTCTCTCTCTCTCTCTCTCTCTGGTCACTGGATGGAGAGGCTTCCATGATATAAGATTCTCTTTCAGTTGTAGTCTGACAAGTCCCACTCTCTCAGGAAATGGAAGCAGTCCAAAATAACCCATAAACCCACTTCTAAAGGGAGCCCATCCAAATACTAACCACAGCTGGCCCTGCTTACCTTCCAAGGTGCCCAGGTGAGGGTCTCTGACAGGGTATCCTATCTCTAAGTGGGTGGGATTCAATCTGAATCCGGAAGTAGCCTTCTTCCCCACCACAGAGAAAAACCGGAAGTCAACGTTGCAACAGCGGCCCCTACTGGCTGAAGTAGAACATGAACCCAACTCCTCAGAACCGTGGAGGGACAAAAGAGCTTCCCTGAGGAGGGACAATAAAAGCGTCCAATCAAATGCGGAGCTATACCAACAGGGCGGGAGAAGAGTGCAGCACTGAGCCCCAATTGGCTACGGTGCAAACCAATAGATTTACGGGATGATGAAAGTGGGTTACCTGACTTCTAGCAGAGGTAGTTTAGGACTCTTCCAGGCCCCTTCCACACAGGGGAATAAAATCCCACATTATCTGCTTTGAACTGGAATATATGGCAGTGTGGACTCAGAGAACCCAGTTCAAAGCAGATATTATAGGATTGGGGAGGTTCACAGTGCTCTTTGATCGTCCGGGAGCATCTTGTAAAGGACATATTTTCACTTCCATTCGATATTTTATTTTTGATTTATGATTATTTAATAATAAAATCATCAAAATGTAAATTTTAAAATAACCGTAACTCGATATATAAACAAAACACCATTAAAAGGCACCAGATTAGTTTGAAATAAGTGTATTGTTTATTTTATTATTCTTATATTTTTGACATAAACATTTGATTGATTGTATGGTGTGCACTTCCTTTGAAAATGAATGTTTTTCTGCCAACCTAGCAGTTTGAAAATATGCAAATGTGAGCAGATCAACAGGTACCACTCCATGCAGTCCATGTGATCTTGATGGTGTCTACGGACACCAGCTCTTCAGCTTAGAAATGGAGATGAGCACCTACCCGCAGAGTTGGACACGACTGGACTTAATATCAGGGGAAAACCTTTACCTATTTCTTTTATTATTATTTTATTTATATTTACTTTACTTTCAGGTGAGTGTTATATTTTACTTATATTCTATTTGATTTCTATCATCTTATTGGCTTATTCTTAAACGAATACATTTTATTTTATTTTAAAACTAGCTTGGGGACCCGGCGCTGCCCGGGTTATTTGAGAAGGCATTGTTTGTTTTGTGAAGTTTGGTAATATCAGTTTGGTAATGTGTAATGCTATTTATTAGAAAAACAAACAGTCTTTCTATTTGTTTTTTTAATTAATGCTTCCATTAGAAAATGCATAAGGCTGTGGGTGAATTACAATTTCAAGAATTGTAGGTCAGTCATTCCCAAACCCTGCCATTAAAGTTGGCCGTGTTGGATCTGTGTGTCAAGTTTGGTCGAGATCCGACAGCACCTGAGTTCAGTGATATCTAGGTAAGGGTGAACTACAACTCTCAGTTTCCCAGGGCAATCACCCCCAAGCTCAGCCAGAATGCACAATTGGCCATGTTGGTTCTGTGTGCCAAGTTTGGTCCCGATCCATCATTGGCTGAGTTCACTGTTCTCTAGATAAGGGTGAACTACAACTTTCAGGGTAATCACCCCTAAACTCTGCAAGTATGGACAATTGCCCATGGTGGGTCTGTGTGCCAAGTGAGTTCCAGGTCCATCATTGGTGCAGTTCAGAGTGCTCTTAGATTGCAGGTGAACTATGCATCCCAGTCCCTACAACTCCTATAAATCATTGTGAATTCTCTCCAAACCTCTCCAGTATGTTCAGTTGCTGATCAATTCCTCTGCTGTGTGCCAAAAGAAAGGGTTGGAATGGGATAAGGGAGAAGCAGTGGGTGGGGTCATGCAAATGAAGAGAGAAAGGAACACTGGGATGTGCTTGCTATAACCTGCAATGTCCTTCGAGAGAGTGACTTGCTGTCTTCTCAGCACTGGAAACAATAGCCTATTTGTGGAGGCTGGAGGTTGTCAGTGTGAACAGACACCTGTGCCACATACAGATTTTCACTTTTATTATGTGTATAGATACATTATTTCTTTAGCTCTCATTTCATTCTTATTTTCTCTGCATTATCACAGGGTGTCTGCGCCCCACACCACTGGAGAAATTACACTGCTTAGCCGGTATTGCACCACCTGACATCCGCCGGGAAGTAGCAGCCAATAGTGAAAGGACCAAGGCAGAGAAATCTCCAGCTCATCCCGTTTGGGTATCAGCCAGCACGTCAACGACTTAAATCAAGACATAGTTTTCTTAGATCTACAGAGACACTCGCTGGAACACCCCAGCAAGCGAGAGTCCAAAAGTGGCAGGCTCAAACCCAGCACCTCAATCATGGCTGATACCAAATGAGAGACTCCCCCCTGGGCACACAGAAGACTGAGCGACTTGGAAGGCACTGAACAGACTGCGCTCTGGCACCACAAGATGCAGAGCCAATCTTAAGAAATGGGGCTACAAAGTGGAATCCTCGGCATGCGAGTGTGGAGAAGAGGAAACCACTGGCCACCTGCTGCAATGCACCCTGAGCCCTGACACATGCACAATGGAGGACCTTCTTGCGGCAACACCGGAAGCACTCCAAGTGGCCAGATACTGGTTAAAGGACATTTAACCAAATACCAAATTTGCAAAATTGGTGTGTTTTTTTCCTTTTTCTTTTTAATCTGTGTGTTTGTTTTGCTCTGTTAGAAGTGTAACACAATGGTTGCTGATGACACGATAAATAAATTCTTATTTTATTTTTGAGAGAGAGAAAAAAATCATTCATATTGCTGTCGTTTGGTTTTATTGATCCTCTGAAAAGCGCCATTCTTCTACCCAAGCGTGTTCTCTAGTATTTTCCTATCTCTATGGGACAGGCAGTGGGTCATGGGAAGCCACGCCCACCGGCTCAGCCCCCACTTCTGAGTTTCCGCGAAACTTGGAAAAGTAGGTCTCGCGAGAAGATATAAGCGCGGTCGCTGTGGAAACGAGGGCAGCAATGGCGGCGAAAGGGTCCTCGATTCTCCTCAGGCGGCATCAGCAACACAAACGGCGGCGGAGGGTTCTACGCAAAGCGGTTCAGCGTCGCCAGAGCCGGGCCAGGGCCAAAGCGGTTCCCGGGCCGGAGTCTGAGGCCTGGCGGGAGTTCGCCGCCTCCTTCGTGGCGGCGGGGCTGGTCCCTCCGCCAGAGAAACAAGCCTGGACAGCGGCCAAGGCCTCCGGAGGCAGCGCCGTGGTGCTCTTGCCTCAGGGACGGGTGAGTGGGCGTGGCCATGCAAATAGAGGGGCGTGCCCAGCGCCTTGAGGGAAGGCTGCATCAAGAGGGATGCGCTCTCTCGAATGGGGGGCGTGGCCATGCAAATATGTGGGCGTGTCCATTTCCCTGAAGGAAAACCACCAAGGGGTGCACTGGGGGGAAATGTCTCTTCGCAGGGATGGGCGTGGTCATGCAAATAGGAGGCGTGGTCTAAGTCCTAAGGAAGAATTCTTCCTAGGGATGTGGTTCTCAGCCTGTGGGTCTCCAGGTGTTTTGGCCTACAACTCCCATAAATCTCAGCCAGTTTACCAGCTGTTAGGATTTCTGCGAGTTGAAGGCCAAAACATCTGGGGACCTACAGGTTGAGAACCACTGTGCTAGGGGGATACAAGCAGGATAATAATAATAATAATTATTATTATTATTATTATTAAGACAAAAATCTTTCCAAGCTTGATACACCTTAATCAAGTGGAACATAAATATAATAATACTAATACAGGGTGAGGCAGCATAACTTCATTTTTTCAAAACTTAATAAAACCCATTGTACGAATCAGAAATTTTTATTTTATTTTTTATAACGTAGGCGTATACCTAAAGTTTTGTTTTACGTAGTTTTGAAGATCAAATTAAGTAGGTGACGTCCTCCATTCTCCATTCTCCATACACTGAGTAAACCGATTTCTGGCGTTTGTCATGACTCTTGCCAGCATAGCAGGCATTATGTTGGCAATTTCTTCCTGGATGTTGGTCTTCAAATCTTGTAGGGTCCTTGGAAGGTTCACATAAACACGGGATTTCAAAAAACCCCATAGAAAAAAATCACAAGGGGCCAGATCTGGAGAGCGGGCCGGCCACTCCAAATCCGCTTGAAAAGTAGGCCTCAGCGGCAAAAGCACGCTCCTCACTGTTCCAACACATGATGGCAACTGAACTGTGTCAGGACACTTAAACGAGACCACTAGCACTCCGCTATGTCTTCAACTGACTTAATGGCACACATTTTTAAAAAGGAAGTTATGCTGCTTCACCCTGTAGGAGATGATGATTTTTATTATATTTATATTAATAGGATGGAGTGAATAATATAGTAATAGTGGAGGAAGAGTGAATGATGATAATAAGAATAATGGGAGGGTGAATAATAATAATGGAGGAAGAGTGAATAATAATATTGGAGAGAGAGCTAATGATGATGGTAATAGTAATAATGGGAGGGGGAGTAAATAATAATAATAATAATAATAATAATAATAATAATAGGAGGGAGAGTGAATGATGATGATGATAATAATAACAATATGTAACAGATTTTTGTTCCTGGGTTATCAATGTCATTTACTAATTAGTTCTATTGTAAAAACATGGAAAATGTATTAAACTGCAAACACTTTGTCTTTGTGGGAGAGATAGCCTGCAGCATATTTTGCTATAGTTTTTCAGTGAGGTATAACAATTGTTGTCAAGGTAAATACTGCAGGAAATAACACTTTCAAACCAGGAAGAGACCTTTTTTTCAAACTTTGTTACACAGTATTATTAATATTATAATAAAGACAATTTTCCCAACTAATTACACCTTAAGGGATAAAAGTGGAACATAAATAGAATTATTATTATTATAAAGGCAAATTCTCTTCCAAGCTTGTTTACAGTAAGACATAATGGATTTGGAAGAAGTTTTGCCTTTGTTATAACTACTGTTTGATTGAGACGGGACTTGGAAGAAGTTTTGTCTTTATCATTACTATAAATATTATATTTTTATCCTGCTATATCCTTTGATTGAGACACAAAGAGTTTGGAAGAAGTTTTGTCTTTGGATTGCAGCTCCCAGAACTCCCCAAAAACAAACATATTAGAGTATCTTATGGTGAGCCCTTGATTGATGCCAAACTTGTACCTTTCCCTCCTCCCTCCCTCCCTCCCTCCCTCCTTCCTTTTTCCCATTCTCTCATTCCTTTCTTCCCTTTCTGTCCTTCTTCCCTTCCTTCCTTCTCCCCCTCATCTGTCCCTTTTATCCCTTTCTCTCCTTCCTTCCTTCTTTCCCTTTTTGTGCTTCCTTCCTTTT
This sequence comes from Anolis sagrei ordinatus, assembly GCF_025583915.1. NCBI lineage: Eukaryota > Metazoa > Chordata > Lepidosauria > Squamata > Anolidae > Anolis > Anolis sagrei. The sequence continues at coordinate 160,476,191 of NW_026844366.1, read as the reverse complement.
TTCTTCCTTCCTTTCTCCTTTTTCTGCCCTTTCTACCCCACCCTCGCTTATTCCTTTCCTTTTTCAGGCACTGACGTTCACAGGAAAGTGCTGCCTGACCTGCCTCTATGGCTCCGTCCAGGTCTTCGGCTTCACCATTAATCCAGACCAGCCTCCCTGCCGCCTCTTTTCCCCAGACTCCCATTGCCCCCTCACCATCAAGGCCCTGGAACCCAAGGGGGTGGAAGCATCTGAAAAGGAGGTGCGGACAGAGACCCGGTCAGTGCTCAGGGCCCACCAGGTGCCCCAAGGTAAGTTGGATGGGTGAGTTAGGGATATGTGGCATCACTAGCAGAGTGCAGCAAACAGGAGAGCAAATACAGACAGTTCCCAAGTTATGATCAAGATGGGTTCTGTAAGTTTGTTCTTAAGTTGAATTTATATGTGTCGGAACAGGTACTTTTTAAGTGTAACTCCAACCAGAGAGAGAGAGAGAGAGAAACTTTGGTTAGCATATGGAAGGGTTAATATCCTTGTGAGGTTTCCTTTAATGTCTGTGGCCCTGTTCAGAAGATTTCACCTCACTTTCTGTCCCTGTGATAATTGGATTTTGAAAAATATGACTTATCATTGAAACAAGGATTAGTGTTAAAGATTCAATGGAGACACCTTTCCCCCATGATAACAACTCTTCCAGGTATTATGAGGCTTGTAATCTGGTAGGATTCAAGGAATGGACTACATTAAGAAATAAAAAATTATTAGCCCCGGAGGGTTTCGATCTCAGATTCGGATGGCATGGGTATATTTGGTATGAGAAGAGGAAAGTGGAATTTTTTTTTAACAATCATTATAAAAGGGCCGCAGTAATTAAAACATGGGAGAAATATAAGTCAAGATTATATAATAAAATACCAACATGGATTTCTCCAATAGAAGCAAGGCACAAAAGGGAATTAGGCTGTGAAAATTGGCTAACATATAAACAAATTCTAAAAGTCACAGAGGATAAAAAATTAATCATCAAATCAATAGAGGAAATAAAACAAATAAATCCCAAACTCACATGGTTACAGTATCACCAATTACATGAAAGCTTTAGAACAGATGATCGGCAGGGCTTTTGCCAGGAAAAGGGAATTTGGGAAACAATCATGCAAAAAGAAAGAAATCTAATTAAAGTACTATATAAACAACTTTTATGCTGGGCAACCGAAGAAGAACAAATTAAGGAGTGTCAGATTAAATGGTCAAAAGATATAGGACATAGTATCCTACTGAAACAGTGGGAGGAGATTTGAAACATTAAACTAAAATTTACAGTTGCCAGTGATCTAAAAGAGAACTGGTATAAAATGTTCTATAGATGGCATTATTCCCCAGAAAAAAATTCCAAATTTAATAGAACTACATCAAACAAATGTTGGAAATGCCAAAAAAAGACAGGGACGTACTTCCACCAATGGTGGACCTGTAAAAAAATTAGGAAATACTGGAGAGAAATACATCTGGCAACACAAAAAATCCTAAAAATCAATTTTCCATCATTACCAGAAATGTATTTGCTGGGCATTTCTTACTCAAAATTCAACGCAAACCAAGACAGGGTATTTTTCCTATTAAGTACAGCTGCCAGGATAACCCTGGCCAAAGTATGGAAACAAAAAGACACTCCAACAATCGAAGATTGGATCTTAAAAATGTTCGACATAATCCAGATGGATTGCTTATCGCAACGCTTGAATAATTCATCAAAAAGAACGAATTGGGAGGGTTTCAAAGACTTTATTACAGCAAAAAAGAAGTTGACACTTATTATAGACATATCCAGCATTTGAAGAAGAACTAAACACCGAAATAACGCCGGAAATGTAACCATAAAAGGGCAGATTTATCACCAATTGTAATACTGGACTCTTTGAAGACTATGGGAAGTCACAACACCGGGGGAGGGGGGTGATTGGTTTTTTTCTCTCTCTCTCTCTCTCTCTCCTTTCCTTCTTTCTTCCTTTTCTTTTCCTTCTTCTCCTCCTGTCTGTCTTTACTCGCATATGTTTTCCCATTTTTCTTTTTCTTTTCACGTGTATTTTTATGTAAAAAGAAAATTTGCACAATAAAAAAGTATATAAAAAAATAACAACTCTTCCAGGAGAGAATTTCCCTTCTGAGGGGTAGATTTCTCTAGCTTCCTATTGTCTCGCCCCCATTCTTAACTGTGAGTCATTTGTAAATTGGATGTTTGTAATTCAGGATTGCATGTACACAGCTATGTCAATTTTGAAATCATTTTGACCTGTGTTTTATGGGTGTTGTTCCTTGTGTATATATTGTTATATTGCATTTTTAAAAATAGTTTTATGTTTTATCACCCTGTTTGAAGTACGTCGTATCCAGCCTCGAGTTGCAAAGCTGGGTAATACATTTATTATTATTATTAGCTTTTTAATAATAAAAGCTGGGTAGAAAATACATTTTTTCTTATTCATTTATTAAATAAACAAAAAGAGGTGGGTGACAAATACATTTATTATTATTCAATTATTAAATAATAAGTGGGTGACACATAAGTTTATTATTATTCCCTTATTAAACAAAATAATAAGAGGTGAGTATCAGCCTGCATTCCAACCTGCTGCTCTTTGTCTTTTCAGAGTCCAGATGTAAACTGATGAAGGCCTTCTCTCCCCAGTGCTCAATTGTTCTGCTGGAACATCTAGATACTCCAGTGACCAGGTTCATCCTCAGTCACCCATCCTTCTCCCATATTTTCAGCACAAAAGTGAGTTGGGCTGCCTTCCTGGTCACTTCTCAGGCCACAACATGGCTTTCTATGAGAGTGTTTTGGTCTTCATTTATGTTTTTTTCAAAACTCCTTTAGCTGCTTTGAATTGGAGAATAGGTTTTTATCTTGTTTAAATTATATATTAATCTTGTAGCTGCTGAAATCAGTGGTTCCCAAGCTCAATTCAATGTGTTTGGGGCTCCAACTCCCAGAAGCCTCAGGTGCCTTGGCCAGGTCTGGGAGTTGGAGTCTGAAACCCCTTACAATTTTTTTTAACTTCGTTGTGGATCATTTTATTTGTTTCTTTTATGATTCTTTTATGAATGTTCCACTATTGACCGGCTCTTCTTTAGATAAATGCTATTTGTTGCCTTTAGAGACAGAAGGTGCCTTCCTTTACACCAGAAGATGCCATCCTTGCCTCCGCTGGAATCCGGAAGCTGGATCCGGAGAGCGGTCTGATGATGTCCGAGAGCACCGTTTCGGCCATCGAGGAGTTAACCCAAGCCTGCCAAGGTGAGAAGCAGCTTAGCCTTGGTTCGGCCAGAAAAGCAGCAGTCACCTGCTGTAATTTTAAGATCGGAAAACCTCTCTCTTCTTGCAGGCTGACCTAGTCAAGCTTGGCCATGAATTGTAAAAACCTCATGCTCTGTTGTGTTTTAGTTTGTTCTCATATATCTTAAGGTGTGTATGTTCGAATACGTGCTTCTAGGGATGTATTTTAACTATTATTACTGTTATTACTATCATTATTATTATTACTATTATTAGACTTGACGCTGTAGAATGAATGTCCTTTGACCCCACTTGAAATGCCCAGGGCTCCATGTGATGGGATCCTGGAAGTTGTAGTTTGACAAGGCCTTCAACTTTCTCTTCCAAAGAGGGACAAACTACAACTCTCAGGATCTCATCGTATGGAACCCTAGCAGTTCAAGTACATTTATTCTACAGTTTTGGGTATTTTATGGGACACGAGCTGGCAAATAATAATAATAATAATAATAATAATAATACTAATAATAATAGAAATAATAATAATTCTCAATGAGGCAGAACTCCTTTCCATCAAGAAAGGAATTGTAATGCTGTGGCATTTGTGTGTTTGCTTTTCAGAGGAAGAGGATGGATGCCCCATCATCCTGGTCTGTGGCCCCAAAAGCGTGGGCAAGTCCACTTTCAACCGATATCTGATCAACCTTTTGCTCAACCGGTGAGTGGTTAATTCTACTCTGCAGAGTTCATGTGAAGAGGCAGACCCTGGGTGGAACTGTCTCCCTGCTCAGGGGTGTAGTCATGCAAAATAGTGGGCATGCTCTTAGCCCTAAAGGACTACTGTTCCAAGGGGGACTGTCTCTATGTTTGGATGTGTGGCCATGCAAATAAGAGATGTGGCTTTAGCCCTAAGAGAAGAACCACACCAAGAGGGACTGTTTCTGCTGTGTGGCCATGCAGATAAGTGGTATGATCTTAGTCCTAAGGGGAGAAGTATTTGAAGAGGGATTTTTCTGCTTGGGGGTGTGACCATGCAAATAGAAGGTGTGGCCTTAGTCCTAAGGGACTATAATATCTATATAATTAATAGATTAGAGAGATAAAAATAATAACAATTTTATTTCTTACTTGCCTCTCCTCATGGCTTGAGGCAGGTTGCAAAAGAATTAAAATGCAAAAACACTACAAATACACACAGTAAAACATACCTCCATAAAAGTTACATACCGAAACATCTCTCTATGAAATACATATTAAGACAGACAAAACAGAGATTAAACAAAGGAGCTCCTTTTAAATTAATGTTTATGTTTAAAGACTGTCTGGGTAGGCCTGCCAGATGCCAGAAGAGACAGGTCTTCATGTGTCTTAAATTCCGACAGCTGATTTAGCTGTCAGAGCTCTATTGGCAGGTTGTTCCACAGCCTTGGGGCAGTGGATGAAAAGGTTCTCTGGGTGGTGGTTGTGTCCCCCCCCCCAAAAAAACCCCGAAGTATGTTGGGGGGATTGTATGGAACAAGGTGATCCTTTAGGTAACCTGAGCCCAAACCACATAGGGCTTTAAAGGTCAAAACCATCAACTTGTACTTTTCCTGGAAACTAATTGGAAGCCAGTGGAGTGACTTTATGATAGGTGTAATATGCTCCCTCCTAGATGTTCCTGTAACCAATCTGGCTGCCGTATTTTGAACTAGTTGGCGTTTCTGAACTTGGTAGAAGGGAAGCCCAATGTAAAGCACATTGCAGAAGTCAAATCTTGAGGTTACCAGTACATGCACTACCATATTCAGGTGCCCCAAATCTAGGAAGGGGCGTAACTGGCGGGACAGCAGAAGCTGATAGTGAGCACCCCTGACCGTTGCAACTACCTGGGCTGAAATTTGGAGAGATGGATCCAGGAGCACTCCCAAGCTTTGGACACAGTCTTTCAGGGGGAGTGTAATCCCATCCAGAACTGGCTGACACACTCCACCCCCAGATTAGGACCCTTGATGGCAAGCACCGCTGTTCTTCCTCATCCAGCCCATTACCTCCTCCAGGCATTCATTCAGAGACATGCTATCCTTAGCTGAAGCTGTTTTGAAGACATGGGAGAAATATATTTGGGTGTCATCAGCATATTGATAATACCCCACCTCTTTCCTACAGATGATCTCTCCTAGTGGCTTCATGTAAATATTAAAGAGCATTGGGGATAGAATGCTCCCCATTTTGGTGTTGAGACAGAGATAATCCACTAAGGTGACGATCGCAGTCTCAACTCCGTATTCTGCTCTGAAGCCAATTTGAATAGATAACATGTCTAAGGTTGTTTGCAAGTGAATGCATGGCAAGTTGACATTAGGTGGGGGGAATACATACATATGTATATATTTTGACATTTATTTATATACTTATATACACACACACACATATAGATGTAAATAAAACATATAGTATAGTATAATATATAGTATAATGTAATATATTTAATCCATATAATAATATATAATAATAATGTAGGAGACTTTGTGTCCATTCTCTGTGTGTGTGTCACATAGTATAATAATATACAATTTAATGTAATATATTTAATTCATATAATACATACAATAGTATTACACAGAGAGAGAGATAATAGGTAACATGCCTAAGGTTGGTTGCAAGTAAAGGTTGGTTGCCAGGTGACATATTTGGGGTTGTTGGAGGGGTTTGCTACTAGGACTAATTGGGATCTCAAGCTGTTCCTTGACACTTCTTCTTTCTTCACCCACAGCCTCCCCTGCATTGAGTTCCTGGAGTGTGATCTGGGGCAGCCTGAATTCACTCCTCCTGGATGCATTTCTCTGCTGAATGTGACAGAGCCCCTGCTGGGTAGGTATAAGGACAGGATCTGCTGAGGGGGAGGTTCCTTTGCACTCATTCTGTGCTGAGCACCATCCTTTCCAAGACAACCAGACTGCTTTTTATATTGGAAGGATACTAGTTGGGAAAGCTAGTTGCTGAATGGCAGACAGGAATAAAGCACTGAATGTTCTGTCAGATGCTCACCGTTCTACTCGGCTCATTCATCTTTTCCTAGGCCCACCGTTTACTCACCAGCGAAGTCCCCGCCGAATGGTGTACTTTGGGGAGACTAGCTGTGAACAGGACACCGAAAGATACCTCGACACCCTGAAATACGTCTTCGGGGCTTACGAGAGGGATGCTCCCCTGGTAGTCAACACCATGGGATGGGTGAAAGGTAAGCTCATAATAATAGCAATAATAACAAGCATAATAGGTATCTATAGCAGAGTGCAGCATAGCCAGTGTTATAGATGAGCCAATTATAGTAATGATGATAATAATAATAATAATAATAATAATAATAATAATAACAGCAGCAGCAGCAACAACAATAGGTATCTATAGCAGAGTAGATGCAGAATAGGCAGTGCTATGTATGAGCTAATAATAGATAGATAGATCTGTTTATTTATTAGTCCACTGACCATATCAACAATAAAAAACAAAAACAAAAATACACAGACAAATATATACTAACCACTATGATAAAACTGCTGCAATAGTTAAATAAATTAAAACACAATAAAAGTTGAATAAATAATGAGTTTGATTAAATGGGATTTAATTACAAGATGAAAGCAGGGGAAGGAAAGTGACAAGTGTAAAAGCGTCAGTCAGAAAATTGTTATTATTTTGTGTGAGATAATAACAATGATATAAGCCAGTAGGATTCCCTCTGTCCCTAATGACTCACTAAATAGAAGTGTTGAAGCATCTTCACTGCCAACACAGAAGTGATTTCTCTAATCTTTTTAGCCCCAAAGTTCTTTTATGGTAAAGGCAGCCTTGGGAAGAGCCTCCAACGTTAGGATTTCCTCCCTTTCCCTCTCTGCCTCACAGGATCCGGCCTGCTGCTCCTGCTGGATCTGATCCGCCTGCTGGCACCCAGCCACTTGGTCCAAATCAGCGCCCAGGGCTTCCAAGACATGCCCCGGCTTTCTCTCGAATACATGCGCCACACCCCCGGGCTGCACACCAGAGGCCCAGGTGCCCTCAAGGGCAAGGGCCTGAGGGGCAGGACGGAAGCTATAGAGGAGCAGCCCAGGAGCTATGGAGCCGGACACAAGCTGCTCTGCGTCCAGCCCCAGTTCCTGGGAGCAGGGGCTGCCGGCCACGCGTGAGTAACAGCACAAGGCAATCTCAAAGGATGTAGTGATGTTGTTCTGCATTATGATCATCATCCTGCTTCTGCATTATTATTATTATTATTATTATTATTATTATTATTATTATCATTATTATTATTATTATGCATCATGCATCATGCAATCAATTAATTTTATGTAGTGCTTGGACCATAGGTCTTTCACATACAGAACCAACCAGCAAGCACACATAAACCCAATTATAAAATATCTAAAAATGCAAACACTACATAAAGTAGCTCTTGCATAGTTAGAAGCCAAGTAAAATTCAGTATTATTAACGACTGAAAGAAGAGAACTTTGAATATATTTATTATCATCAACGTCATTACCCTGCTTTTACATTATTATTATTATGCACTATTATTATCATCACCATCATCATCCTGTTTTTATATTATTATTATCATAATCATTATCCTTTTGCTTTTACATTATTATCATCACCATCATCCTACTTTTACATTAGTATTATTATAGTTATCATTATTAATATCTATTATCATCATCATCATCATTCTAACTTTACATTATTGTGTTATTTTACATTAGTATCACCATTCTGCTTTAATATTATTATCCATTATAATCATAATCTTTTTTAGATTATTATTATTGTTTAATGTCCATTATTATCATCCTGCTTTTAGATTACGATCCATTATATCATATAATATACCTTTCGTATATTATTCAATATCATCATCATCTTGCTTTTACATTATAACTATTATGCATTATTATCATGATCATCCTGCTTTATTATCATCACCATCATGATTGTGGTTGTTGTATTTCTGCATGATTATTTACATCCTGCTTTTACGTTACTATTACTAATTTTCCCTGTATTATTATTACACTGTGTAACACAATTTTTGTTCCTGGATTATAAATGCCATTTCCTAATTGGTTCTATCATAAAAACATGGAAAAAGTTTCTTAAACTGCAAAAGTTTTGTCTTTGTGTGAGAGGCATCCTGCAGCACATTTTGCTAAGAGTTTTTCAGTGGGTATTTCAGAGTCCCAACCAATTCAACAGAGTTTGTGGCAGCCACAAAAATGAAGTTTCTGGAGTATAACAACTATTTTCAAAGTAAGGACTACGTAATTAGACAGGAGATAACACTTTCAAACCAGGAACATTTTTTTTTTCAAATTTTGTTACATAGTTATTATCATCATCGCCATCCTGGATTCAATGGCTCTTTGAAGGCAACCATAACAAGGCCGATATGGCTGTCCATGAAAATGTGTTAAGACTTCGCTGTCCAAAGCCTTAGCAGTCCACCCTGGCATTCTTCCCAATGGCTCTCTTTCCTTTTTGCCACTGCTCCAGGCGGACCCACAGCAGCACCTTGCGGGACCTGGCCCTTCTGGGCTACCTGGGCCAGCTACAGCCCCTGGAGCAGGAGCCGGTGCTCCCTCTGCATAGTCTGGTGCCTTACCAGGTAAGAGCAGGTCGCCCTTGTTGTCATTAGAGCCTCTCTGCTCACCTTGGGAGCGGGGGTTTGCTTAATGGCTTAGAACTATTTCCTTGGGGTTGTCTCCACAGGTGCCCTTCTCGGCCGTGGCCCTGAGGATCATCCATGCAGAGGTCGCCCCCTCCCACACCCTGTGTGCCCTGAATGCCAGCTGGGTGGGCCTTGGCCGGATGCTGGAGGGGGTGCCTTCGCAGCTGGACGGCCCCATCCTGCTGACGCAGACCCCCATCTGCGACTGCCTGGGCTTCGGTGAGCAGTTCGCTTCCTCCTCAAAGACTGTCTGAGGACCTTTTGCAAATAGAGCAATAGGCAGGGGCAGGAAAGGGGATTCCCCTTAAACTTTATGGGGAAGGACTTCTTGATGTTTGGAGCTGTTCAGTAGTGGAATATGAAGCCCAGTGGAGTTTTTAAAGCAGAGGCTAGATGTCTATCTGTAGAGAGGGATAAGACTGTGCCTTTGGGGTCTCTTTCAGCTCCAGCAATCTATTATTCTTTCTGTATGTCTCTCTATCACCTCTGGAGGTTTGGAAATAGAGACTGGATAGCCATCCGCCAGGAAAGCTTGGATTGTGCCTTCCTTTCTGCCAGAAATGGGTTGGACTGGATGGCCTTTGGAAATCCCTCCCAACTCCAGGATTCTATTCTATCAATCTGTTTCTTCCTCTGGGAGTCTTTAAATGGAGGCTGGATGGCCATCTGTTGGGAGGGATCAGATTGTGCCTTTCTTCCTGGCAGAAACTGACTGGATGGCTTTTGATGTTCCTTCCCAATTGCAGAATTCCATTATTCACCCCCCCCCCCCCTCTATCTTCTCTCAAGCAAAGCCTGGGGGCCTCTGTCAGAAGTGATCAGATTGTGTCTTCCTTTAGGGTCTCTCTCAACTCCAGCAATCWATGATTCCGTCTGTCTATCTCCTTCTGAATCAGAAGGAATCAGACGCTGAGTGTCCATTTCTCGGGAGGGCTCAGATTGTGCCTTTATACCTTGCCAGAACTGGGTGGGATGCCTCCCAACTCCAGGATTCTTTGATTCTATCTATTAATCTGTCTCCTTCTCTGGGGGTCTAAATGGAGGCTGGATCGCCATTTGTTGAGAGGGATCAGATGGTGTATTTTTTCTGGCAGAAGGGGGTTGGACTGGATCGTCCCTTGGGGTCGTTTCCCACTCTTGGATTCTCTGATAAGACTCATCAAGTAAAGTAATAGCCATCTGTTTGGAGGGCTTTGATTGTGCCTTCCTGCCTGGCAAAATGGGTTGGACTAGATTGCTTTTGAGAGTCCCCTCCAACTCCAGTAATCTACGATTCTACCTCTTTATCTGGACTGGATGGTTATCTGTCGGGAGGGATTGGAGGTTCTGTGGTTGCTATCATTTCCCATTCTTTAGGCATCATCCGAGGCATCGATGTAGAGAAGCAGCTCTATCAGCTCCTGACCCCAGTTTTGCCAGAGAAACTGCGGCTGGTGAACTGCCTCCTGGTCGGGAACATCACAATCCCGCATTGCATCTTCCTGAACCAAGTAAGGATAAGCAGAAAGTAGAAAGTGTTCTTTTAGTGGAAAAGATGGCCGGAGTAGTAGAGAAGTTTCCCATAGAGTTATATGGCATCCAAAGAGGGTAAAGAGAGTGGCCAAAGAGCACAGGACCCAAACTAGCAGCATTGTCTGGCTTGACTATGAAGTAGAAACTGCTGCCCCAAAGGAAGAAAGGAGAGCTTTTGGAATTCCGAGGGTGTCCACTGTTCCTCTCTCTTGCCTTTCATTTTCTCTCATTTTGATTCAGAGATAAAGAAAACAGAAATAGAACCAAAAAAGAGCAGGTTTTATTATATGTGTGTATGTGACTAAAACTAAGCAGCTAACTAGCTGCTGCTGCATATGATGAAACTAAATCTAAATAGACAGACATATGCCAATATTATTACTCAAAATAATAAAACAGTAATGCTTTCATTAACATACACATTTAGTAATTGTAATAACATGTAGGTACATGTTATTACAATTACTAAAATAATGCCTACATCAACCTACAAGCACACTAACATATAACTACATATTTTTAATAAATAATAAAGATATACATTAACATACACATACTAACGTACAAACAGATTAATCTGACAAATACCTACATTATTAATTAGGAAGAATTAAATAATAATGCTTACATTAACATACACATACTAACCTAACACATACCTACATCATCATCATCATCATTATTAGAAACATATCCAATTTAGTGGTCATTATTGCAACTCCATCCACAAATTGTGCAAATTATAAACACAACAGTCCCTACATTTGAACAGCACCAGTGCTTCCCATCTGTCAGGACTGAATCTCTCTGAAGGTTTTGGAACTGAGGCTGGATGCTCGTCTATTGGGAGAGCTTCGATGTGTCTTTAATGGCAGAAGGGATGGACTAGATGTCCTTTGGGGGTCCCTTCAGACTAGGGAAGTATAGACTGCCTGGGAGTCTTGTGGAGTCTTCTCTGGATGTTCTTGAATTGGACAGCAGTCTGTTGGGAGGGTTTTGACTGTGTCCTGGTGCACCATTTGGAAAGCCCTGCTTAAAGGGCTCCTGCTTTGTCCCTTTTTGCAGGTGGGCATCGAGGGGGAGGCCCCCTATGTCACGTCCGGCTACAACTTCGCCATTTCGGGTGCTGGGAAGCTGAAGGTCAAGCGGCACCTCAAGAGGCGTGGACTCACTCAGCCGCCGGCCTGAGCCCTCTCCTTGGGACTCTTCTTTTTACCTTTCTTTCTCCCTCCTCTCTTTTATGAGAATTAAACCTTTTGGCATAAATTGCAGATTTCCTTCAAAAGGGGCAAGGTTTCTTTAGATCTTTGAGTGAAACCATCCTTGGCCCTAAAAGCTTACTTCACTGGATGGAAGAGTTGTGGTTTGAACAAAACACCTGCAAAGGAGATTAGATTGCATCTGATTTGCCTTGCTTTCCTTTTTTTTTTTGGGGGGGTGGGGTCGGTGTCGTCCTTTTCTCATGTTTTTTTGTCTCATTGCCGAAGCTGGGGAAATGACTTTGTTGAAACAATATTCAGTTTAGAGCCAAAATCTCTAGATGCTTAGTAGCCATCAAAAACGAGTTCCTTCTGCATTGAGTTTGCTGTGAAATTTTCATTTGCCTAGCCTTTTATTTCAAGTAATTGTGGCATGGAAAAAAGAGAAGGGGAATATTTTTTCCCTTATAAATACAAATAAATATTTCTGTGCTTTAGGGCTGGCTTATCCAAAATGGGAAACAGGATTGGTTTATGCAGATATGAACTCCTTTGAGTCTCCATATGGAGAGAAAAAGCAGGATATAAATAAACAGGAGGAGGAGGAAGGGAGAAGAAGAAGAGAAGAAGAAGGAAGAAGAAAAGTAATATGGAACAAGTATGGTGTTCTAGTCTCCGGGGCTTTGGTTAAAAAAAGTCCTTCTCTGATAGCATTATTATTAGTATTATTATTATTACTACTACTACTATTTTTACATTTATTTAAATACAAAGTTTGCACACATTGGATAGCTTGAAGAATTTTAATATCCAGTTTGTCCACATTTGACTGTTTGATTATCATCAACAACATCCATAGTTTGTCCACATTGGATAACTTGAATACTTATTATCTAAAGTTTATCTGCATTGGATAACACTTATTATTATCATCACCACCCAAAGTTTGTCCACACTGGATATCTTGAGTATTATTAATATCCAAAGCTTGCCCTGATCACATAACTTGAATATTATTATTATTATTATTATTATAACTATTATTATTGTATTTATTTTAAAAGGCTCGCCATCATCCTAGGAACGAAGTAGTTAACTTTTGCCTTTCCTTAGCAATGTAAGACTACTAAGACTCACTACATTTTTAGCAAATGATGCGGACAAAACAACAAACACTGTTTTTTCTGTAAAGTATAAGCATCGGAGATGCTGATCAATGACCCAGGTGGGGAAAATGTCTTTTTTCTGTTTTTCCATCTTTTTCCTTTTTTCTTCCTGTGTTTCTGGAAAGGGTTTTTGGCCATTCTTCGCTTGTATCATCCTAGAAATGTTAGGTTTTGGGGGCAAGAATTTGCAAGGTTTGCCATCCCTGAATTTGGGGCTCAAATAGTCATCCTTCTATTTCAAAGAGGGCCTGAATGTTCAGATGCTATTTGTTCTTGTTATGTTTATTTACATTCCACTATTTCTCTCCACAAGGAGACTCAAAGCAGTTATTTAAGAGATATGGATGGTACTTGTGGCCCGCAGGTTGAATCCGCCTTGCTAAGTCCTTATAGGCAGCTCTCCTTTTTTATTTATACTTTTTGTATAGTTTTTTTTTAGCCTGTATTGTTTGAAATATGGTGATACACGCCATTTATGGGGAGAAAGGTGGGATATAAATGAAGAGCAACAATAATAATAATCAGCACTCAGGAGAATCTATAGAGTTTAATAATGATCCATTCTTCTCTGGATATCAACTGCAGGGGTTCTAAGCTGTCAGGGATGGCTTTTACAATTCATGTACTGGTTAAGAGTATAAAGTATTTCTGGGCTTTGATAAGACATATTTTCAGATTTCCACCCTTCCAGAACACAAAAACAACAACTCTGCTTCTGAAAATACCATGCACATCCACCTATACTACACGTGGCAGTGAGTGTCTAACAAATCTTTGACAATGCTGCCCCGAGTCCCTTCAGGAAGAGGGGACGGGGTATAAATAAAGCTTATTATTAATGCTGATCATAAATGAGTTTACCAACCACTTTGTGTGCATTTTAGCACATGCTGACCAAGACTAGCCAGTTCATTTCTCACCACCATTACCCCACCTGAATACTTCAGTGTGTGCAGCATTTATACATCTGAAACAAATAATTTAAAAAACAAAACACAAGTGCAGCCCTTCTGTCTGATTTATGACCTAGAAGACAATACAAAAAGGAAAAGAGTATCAGGAGAGAAGAAAAGCAAATCTAGGAAACAATACCAGAAAGCATTCATTTTATTCACATTTCTAATTACAGTACTTAATAAATCCGGCCTTCAAAACTGCAGTGGTATTATTCCAGAATATAACCCAACACACAATGTAGTCCGGCAATTATTTTTTTAATCTTTTTTTCCTCTTCAGAAACAGAGAAAACAGCTTCATGTGTTAACACTGCAAATGGAACTATTCCTTGAAATAGCTTAATGCAATTTCAAGGGGGAAAACCCCTAAGCAATCAGATTTCATTGTGGTAGATTTGTCCACAAACACTGGGCCTGCTTTAGCAGATATATTTTGCTGCGTGCCATGTTGCCACATCTGGCCATTTCTGATGTTTCAAAACAGGAGAGGTTGGTGGCATTACCTCTTAGTATGACACAACTCTTGGCTGTCCTTCCTGGAGTTGGGTCACAGCATCGTTCTTTCCATGCCAGCCACAGGAGAAGCCTTGCTTGAAGGAAGTACACTTTGACCTCTCCCCAGCAATTCCCACCTCATGACATGCTCCTCTGGTCAGTCTCAATCATACACATGGGAAAAATCTCTCTTCTGCAGATGCTGCTGGCAACTGCTCTCCCTGGAGTGAGGTCCTAGTTCTGTCCTTTTCTAGTCAATAGGGCCAGGCAATTCTCTGAAGGAAGCAGAGATGGAACCTGAAAGAATGGTCTCCTGTGGCATTCACTGACTTCTGTTTAGTCTCATGGTTACCAAGCTATTCCGCCACATGCTGGTTTCCTTGTGCTGTTTTAAAATGACTGGAAAATAAGAAAACAATGAGGAATTGATTGTTGCCCCACTCCTGCTTTATGCTTTTTATATTTTTATGAAGCCATGGATCAAAGTCACCATTAGTTTTTTTGTGCCCATTCCATCAGTATGTTGGTGACACCCAGGTCTGTGACATTGTAGCGCATTGAATGAGGGCCTATGAACTGAGTTGGAACATCAAAAACAGGCTTTGGATTGGTGGTTCCTAACTCTACAATAAGGGAAGTGACTTGATCTGGATAGGGTTGAACTCCCCCTGAAAATGCAAGTATGTCGCTTATGAGTACTCCTCTCTTTGACTACTAAATCCCAAGTGGTTTTTCATACACTTTTTCAAGCTGTAGTTCTTATTGGATGAAACTAACCTAGCAACAGCAGCTTGCACACTAGTAATATGTGGTGTAAGACTGCTACAGTGGGCAGTATGGAAGCCAATGCCCCTTGGACATAGTACCTCATTTGTAGACTCAAAGGGGTTTCCACGTAATCAATATTGACATAGCATAACATCAAAGCTTGGCTGTTCATCCCATGTACATACATTGCATTTAGAGATAACTGTGTAGTTTGAGTGGCTGTTCATCCCAGCATAAATTAGTTTGGCTTTTGGCCACTGGAGTCCAAATTCTATTTTGATTTTAAAAAAATGATCTGACATTATCCTAAGATATTCAGAATGTAAACATTTTGACAAATATAAACTCCAAGGCTTTACAGACCATTCATTCCCACCCACCTGCATCGTAGCATATAATTGCAAAGACATCTACAACTTTATTTATTCACACATACTTACTTTCCATTCACTTGCAACTAATTGGTTAAAGCACCCCTCCTTTTTTTAAAGAGCTCTGAATACAGGCAAGAGCTAATCTCTGGCCTGTACCAACTGGAGATGAACCCTTTTCATCATCCCACTGTAGAGAAAAGGAGCTTTTAGCACTGGACTTCTCGCAAGGGAAATGAAGATGATCTGAAGAAGAAATTGGGAGGCCAAAGGGAGGAAATGGAAGCAAGCCAAAGGGGAGGCTGGCTGAACTGCCTTTTTGTTGGCATACTCCTCCCCCCTTTCTTTTGACTGATCCCACAGATAATGTCTTCTTAGAGCAAAAAAAAATGACTTTTATCCTTCTAGTCTGACTCTCATGCCTTCCAGTGGGAACATAATTCAGATGGGAGTCTACACCATCTTTGCTTCTGAAAGGATCGGATTCATTTCCTAATTTACATCAGCTTTGATCCTTTACTGTAGCTTGAATATCTTTGAAGCGACTAAGCTTCACAAGATGAACTGTGACCAATGCAGTGCCAGGGACCAGATACTTGCCTCACTTGGTCCAAAAGTCCCTTGGCGTTTACTGGAGTCCTCTTTAGGCGAAACTAAAAGTTTCATTTCCAATTTCACACCATTCACTGTCTTGCCATGTAACACTGCTATGGCATCAATAACGCTTGATCCCTCTGCAAACATTGCGAAAGCTGTGTTTTCCCCAGGGATAAAGTGAATCTTTATAAAATGTCCAAACCGGCTGAAATAAAACAGCAGAAAAGAAATATATATATAAAATTAAAGATGAAAAACAGAAGAGTATGATGTTTCTTGTTTTGTGCCTATATCTCTGGGTGCCTAACAGATGTTCCATGCATTTGAGAAAGGAAAATCTGCTTAAGGAACTCACTCTGAGATGTCACCAGATTAATTCTTGATGTTATTACGACACTCTTGAAAAAACTGTTGTATTTTGATAAGCTTTTATTATAGCTAATTGTAAATAGCTGTATGAGCTCTAAGCTTCAAAATACTGATTCTAGAGGATGCCCTGAAGTTGTTACTACTGTCATAACTATGCTTACACCTATTTTATAATGGCAGAAAGCATCTCTATTTCCCTTCCCATAAGTAAGCACATTCTTACAGAATTAGACCTTAAATAACGATTTGTTACTCAGATGCAACCACAAAAATAGCTTTAAAAGTTTGTGTTTTTTCAAAATCTCAGCATGCCTTGCCTTAATATATCCTCCAAGATGTCTTCAGGTAAAGGGTGAGGATTAAATGTGATGTAAAGCCTTTCCTGCACAGGAGAGTCACAGGGAGCTTTCTTTTTGCTTGGAGGAAGCTCAGCATCTGTTTGGAGACGACTGTAAGAACTCTGGGGGGAAAGGGGGAATCACAGTCAACATTTTCATTTTAAATCCTTTGGGCTGTACATTATAAACAGCAATCTCATGCTTTAGCATATTAGTGGGAGCTGTAGGTATCACGAGAAGGAGGAAAAGGGGAAACTTTTGCCAACCATGTGGCAAAAGCCTGCCTCTGGAAGCATCCCAGTAAAGTTTAGGATGGAGAAGACCAAGTTCACAAATGTTGGGCTACTGAGCTTTTTGCAATGTCTCAACATTTGGAAACTTGGTCTTCTTCATTCTAAACTTTACTGTGTAGGAATCAACATTTCTGACACCAATTGGAAACCATTTAGATAAACAGATGCTACTTGTAAACTCTGGTAAATCAAACTATTCTGGCAGCAAAGCACGCTGAGGTAAAAGGATAATGGGCAAATGCAATGAGAACCAAAGCTTTCCTCATTCATGGCATAAATAAATGTTAAGAGAGTGGCATTATGCATTTTAAAGAATTTACAACGTTTGCAAAGGAAGTCATCAAAACTACTTACAGCAGACCCCTAAAGATGAAATGATGAACTATTACGTACCGTGGAAGGCTTCCGTTTCACTGCTGATCTGATAAGGCTATAAAACAGATTGAGATCTTTTTATAGCAAAAGCAG
Source organism: Anolis sagrei ordinatus (assembly GCF_025583915.1). Taxonomy (NCBI): domain Eukaryota; kingdom Metazoa; phylum Chordata; class Lepidosauria; order Squamata; family Anolidae; genus Anolis; species Anolis sagrei. Next base: position 160,458,696 of record NW_026844366.1, on the reverse strand, counting down.
TATTCTATAGTCTAACACAATTCTATTAAATGTAGGGAGAGAAGTTTGATACACATGGTGAATATTCAAGGATAGTAAAGGAAAGGTAAACGTTTCCCCTTGACATTAAGTCTAATCAAGTCCAACTCTGGGGGGTGGTGCTCATCTCCATTTCCAAGCTGAAGAGCTGGTGTTGTCCGTAGACATCTCCAAGGTCATGTGGCCAGCATGACTGCATGGAGCGCTGCTACCTTCCCACCAAAATGGTACCTATTGATCTACTCACACTTGCATGTTGTCAAACTGCTAGGTTGGCAGAAGCTGGGACTAACAATGGGAGCTCATCCCATCCTTCCGAACAGCAAGTTCTGCAGCTTAGCAGTTCAACCCATTGTGACACTGCAGCCCCTTTCAAGGATAATTATAAGCCAAATACAGCCATAATCAGTTTCAATAGGAATTTCAGTAAGATTGCCAAGCACTTACTCATCTCCCATCCAAATATCAAATTTACAAATACTTAACTTTGGCAACTCCCCCCCCCCCCCCCAGTATTACAATCCTTAAGATACAATGTACTTACTTTTTTTGAACTGTTCCTTCTTCAATGAATGTGACAATCAGCCAGTTTCCAAAAGGGTATTCAAAACCATGGAGTTTATGTTTGGCATAGATAGCTGATGCAGCATTATTGTACTGAACCACCGCATATACTATGAACAAACAGCATCTTGTTAAGTAGTCGAGTTTAAGTTTGATCTGGCAACAAAATACTTGCTAAAATTTACAGGGCAGTTCCAAATATGATGCTATTTTTGACAATTACTAATTTGGGGTGAGAAGGGCAGCATATTTACAGCATAAATGTCGTAAATAAATAAATATTGCATATTTTTACATACAAAACTTGACACGTAAAAACAAAATTGAGAACATAATATATGGCCTTCCAAATTCTGACAAGGGGTTCATGAAGAAAGACACAGCAAAATAGGCAGCTACACTTCCAATTGTCATTCAAAACTAGAAGAGATCAATTGGATCTACGGGCTCCATACATAGAAGCAAAGGAGTAACGTTTCCAAATGAAGACTTACAAGTTTCTTTCAAAGACATGTACTTAAGATGCTCTATCATCTAAAAACAAATTTAGCAGAGTAAAATATCTGGCATTTCTACACAGGCAGTTGCAAAAGTATATAAACAGTATATAATATTGATGTCACCTCAAAGTAAATTATTCTCTGCATATGCTTGTGGGCAAAATCCTGTGCATCTTTCTACTGGATCTTTTTCTCTCTCTACATTGCTGAATTAGATGCTCCATATTTCTCTTGGAAGTTACTACATTACCTCGGTTACTGTAAAGACCGTGGGACATTTCACAATACTCCATTCCTGGGATGAGATTTAAGAGGCTGACTAGTTGCTGTTGTTCAAATGGGAATTCTGATACCACCAATAAGCTCCTGGAAACAGAGCCTGAGCTTCTGGTTTCACTCTTTTCCTCACTTGCAATGTCTGGTGGTTCCACTAAACGAAAATAGTATAGAGACACCAATGAACACCAAAAAAAAAAATGACTGGACTGTACAGATTTTATTCAAAAGAGAAACAGACAATGTGTTTTTAGATTAATGATTCGTTCAAGTGGCGGCATGGTCTCTCCTCTATTGTAAGACATATTGATACTGAGGTCACAATTTGAACTCAGCTTATACTATCCAACTATAGTGAGCAAGTTCTTCCCCTGTACTCTAAGAGGGCTTGTTTCCTCTCTTGCATCACCCACATACACTTTGTATGCAGAGGATTTAGTAGTTTTCTTGGAAGACCAAATTTAGAAATTGATATGATACTTCATTTACTCATTTGTGCATATCCAGTACTGTAATTATGATGGTGATTATGCTTATTTATACCCAGCTTTTTCTCTCTATAAAAGACTCAAAGCGGCTTACATTAAAAGCATTCCAATTCAACTTAAACTCCACAAATATACAAACATCAAAACAGGATTAAACATCACTGATACTCAAACATTCAGTTAAAATCCGTAAAACTACTTTAAAATGTATTTAAAACTAAAAACCACAGCACCCCCTGATTTGATTTTTAAAACCTTATTTAAAAGCCTGTCTGGATAAAAAGGGCTGAGCCTGTTGCCGGAAGGACAGCAAGGAGGGGGTCATTTTGGCTTCCCTGGGAAGGCAGGAGCTCCAGAGTCATGGGGCTGCCACCAAAAAGGCCTACTCTCTCGTTCCCACCAACTGAGCTTGAGATGGAGGTGGGAACAAGATAAGGGCCTCTCCTGAAGATCTCAGGGCCCGGGCAGGTTTGTAAAAGGAGATGTGGTCAGCCAAATAGCCTGGACCTGAACTGTCTAGGGCAGAGGTCCTCAAACTTGCCCTGGTGAAGGGAGTTGGACTGGATGGCCTTAAGGCAGCATTTCTCAACCTGGGAAGTCTAGACCCTGGGGGGGGGAGTGTCACCAGGGGGGTGTCAGAAGGGTCACCAAAGACCACCAGAAAACACAGTATTTTCTGTTGGTCATGGGGGTTCTGTGTGGGATGTTTGGCCCAATTCCATCGTTGGTGGGGTTCGGAATGCTCTTTGATTGTAGGTGAACTATACATCCTAGTAACTACAACTCCCAAATGTCAAGGTCTATTTCCCCCAAACTCCATCTGTGTTCACATTTGGGCATATTGAGTATTCCTGTCAAGTTTGGTCCAGATCCATCATTGTTTGAGTCCACAGTGTTTTCTGAATGGAGGTGAACTACAATTCCAAAATTCAAGGTCAATGCCCACCAAACCCTTCCAGTATTTTCTGTTGGTCATGGGAGTTCTGTGTGCCAAGTTTGGTTCTATTCCATTGTTGGTGGAGTTCAGAATGCTCTGATTATAGTTGAACTATAAATCCCAGCAACTACAACTCCCAAATGACAAAATAATAATTTTCTGAGTGATGGTCACTCCTTGTGTAGAGACACGTTTTGTTGCCAACTTGGTGTGATTTCGTTCATTGATTCTTTTATTTTTAAGGTACTCATTATGCACAGAGCATTTTTATATATATAGATGGAAAAGACACTTAAAAACAATACAATAATTAAAATGAAGAACAATTTTAACAAGTATAAACTTAGTAGTATTTCAATGAGAAGCGTGGGCCTACTTTTGGCTGATGAGATAGGATTGTTGTTGTTATTGTTGTGTGCTTTAAAGTCGTTTCAGACTTAGGTTGACCCTGAGCAAGGGCTGGGTAAATGACCTTGGAGGGCTGCATCCAGCCCCCGGGCCTTAGTTTTGAAAGCACATAACAACAACAACAACAATTCTATCTCATCAGCCAAAAGTAGACCCACAATTCCCATTGAAATACTAATAATTTTATATTTGTTAAAACTGTTCTTCATTTTAAATATTGTATTGTTTTTAAGTGCTTTTTTGCACGACAAATGAGATATGTGCAGTGTGCATAGGAATTCATTCATGTTTTTTTCAAATTATAATCTGGCCCTCCAACAGTTTGGGGGACTGTGACCTGGCCCTCTGTTTAAAAAGTTTGAGGACCCCTGGTGTAGAATCAAAGCCTACATAGCCAGGTTTAGCTTTAAAATGTTCAGCTTACCTGAAGTCAATATGCTGCTCTCTTCTATTCTGTGGTGCTCTGTTTCCTGGTCCGTATAGGAGTAATGCATACTTGATTCAGGTAACTTGGCCACAGGCTCAGACATAAGGGTCCTATAATCCATGCTGTCGTCATAGTATTTGTATGCATGGTATTCAGGTGCCTTGTTTACAAACTCGGGTGTGGTGCTGTAACCTGAAGCCAACAAACAATTGAACCAAAATTTTTACCATATGTCTTTCAATTCAATTTCATATATTACTTTCACCTTATATCTCAGTCCGCTCTGAAACTCTTAAAGTGCAGCAACAAAGTCCATATAATAATCATTTAAAACTTTATTACAACATATCTAAAACAATGACATACCGTATACCATGCAGCTATGGACAAGTCTACATATGGACCACCAAAGCAGCGCCAAACACGAATCAAGGAACATGAAAGGCACTGCAGACTACTTCAACCAGAGAAGTCAGCCATAGCAGAGAACCTGATGAACCAACCTGGACACAGCATATTATTTGAGAACACAGAAATAATGGACCACTCTCACAACCACCATGACAGACACAGAGAAGCCACTGAAATACACAAGCATGTGGACAATTTCAACAGAAAGGAGGAAACCATGAAAATTGAACAAAATCTGGCTACCAGTATTAAAATAAAATTACAACAGCACAACAACAGAGAGGAAACAAACAAGGACATCTAATCACCTCTCAACAAAAGTTTGCTGTAGGCACTGTCAGGCCATTATATGCTAATCAAGGTGGTCAGTTGAAACATTCACACCTAGCTCCAGCAGACAAGAGTCCTTTGTCTCACCCTGGTCATTCCACAGATATATAAACCAACTTTCCTAGTTCCAATAGACCTCACTACCTCTGAGGATGCTTGCCATAGATGCAGGTGAAACGTCAGGAGAAATGCCTCTAGAACATGGCCATATAGCCCGAAAAAACCGACAACAACCCAATGAGATTGACCTCTTGTACTATATGGATGTGTGTTCTCTGTTTTGCAGTACCCACATAGAATTTGTGTATACTAGAGTCAGGTGACTTTGCCTGCAAAACATGGTCTATATGTTCAAATCTAACATCACAAATTCATTACCTACTTCTCATTTGCATTCAGTCTTGCAGAAAACCGTGCCCCTGATCTCGGAATCTTCTTTTAGCCTTCATAAGCAAGGCAAGTAAGGATTTCATCAAAATTACCCATGTATATAGAGCACAACCTGCAGGCTAAAATTTCCCTAAAAACAGTACTATTTATTTATTTCAAACATTTGTACCCCGCCCTTCTCAAACCCCAGAGGAGGACTCAGAGCTGCTTAAAGCCGGCAGCAATTCGATACCCCCACATACAAAACATAGTAAAACACAACAATTACATAATAAGTAAAAACATTAGATTAAAATTAAATTAAAATCCATTTTAAATAGTATTCACTGTTATCCATATATAAATCCGAAATTCTACTACATACCAAAAGGAACAAAGTCACGGCCTTGTACTTCACTGCTCTCTTTTCTTGGTTCAGAAGTTCCAGGGGGCATTGCTTTAGCCTCAGCCCAAATGTCTTTGTGGCCTGGAGCCAAGAATGGTAGAAATTAACATATGTTTCAAATCCCTGGCTTGTTCTTTCTTGTAGACTAATGTGCACCACATATTTTTATTTCCAAGGTCATAAAATGTAGTGCTTGAAAAGACTTACTGGATGAAAATGACAAAACCAACTCAAAACACTCTTAAGTTGGGACACTCTTAAGTTCCACTATACAGTGACAAGGGAAGCATCTATATCTCTCCAACAAGACTGTGTTTTTAATTTCTAGAACTTCTATTCATAAGAGGAACAAAGGACTCTCTCATCCTCTATTAGGTTATTTTATGAGTAAAAAGCATCTGAAGGTTTGTTTGTTTTTTTAAAAAAAAACACTGCCTTTTAATCTGGGGATGGGGCTGATATCCAAGGAAGTGTAACAGAGCTTGACATTATTCTGAGGTAAACCTAAAACTACAGAGAATTCTACTTAATTACCTTGATAAAAGTGAAGGTAAACTATTTTTAAAGAGAAAATAATGTGTTGCACTTTTATCGCACTCTTGTATTGCTAAGGCTGCTCGGGATGCCTTTAAAACTCTGTGTATTCAGTATCTAGATTGCATGTACCAATAGACACATATACAATTTAAAGCACCATGATATAACAGTTAAGATGCAGCTGCAAAAAATGAAATTTTACTCACCGAACATTTTGTGGATGGGCTATGAAGATGCTATTGGGACGCTGCCTTCTGAAGTCTCACATGTATCTTTAAATATCCCTCAGGAGCATTTCTGTGAAGGATGCATATCACAGTAAGTTGTCCAACCTCATTATTTCAGGTGCTTCCAGTAGTCTGCTTTCATACAATAAACACCTACATTGAAAACAATGGTGATGAAATAAACCAAAAAGGATGTTATCTTAACTCAATAGCAAGGTTCAGTTACCTGGGGACACTGAAATAGCAATGAGGCCAATATCTTCTGCACTTCTAAAACGTATCTATACTGCAAAATTAATGCAGTTTCCTACTATCTTAACTGACATGACTTAACACTATAGAATCATGGAAGCTGTAGTTTTTACAAGGTCTTTCACGTTCTTCCAAAGAGAGCTGGTACCCTGCCAAACTACAACTCCCAGTTTTTTTCATAGCTGAACTGAGATTCAATAATAATAATAATAATAATAATAATAATAATAATAATACTTTATTTGTAACCCGCCCTATCTCCCTGAGGGGACTCAGGGCATTTTCCAATAAAAGCAGCAAACATTCAATGTCATAATAAAACAAACAAACAACAAATCCGTCAACACAGTAAATTATACCGTGTCCCGTGCCAGTACTAATTTGTCTTTTGATGCACTTATCTCATCCCTCAGTGGTGATTAACCTTATTCTTTATCCCACTTGAGTCTTCCACTAGAAACAGCATTTCACTTATCTATCTCATCCAGGGTTTTACAATTTTATCCTTTGCATTTGGCCCAGCTCGATTATGTTATTGTTATTATTTTTATTGTTTTATTCTTTTACTGTTAACCATTTTATTTGATGTTATTGTCTGTTTGGATGTATTTTATTTTGTCATATTGTAATTATTTGGGCTTGCCCTCATGTTAGCTGCACCGAGTCCCTTCAGGGAGATGGTGGCAGGATAAATAAAGTTTATTATTATTTATTATTTATGTATATATTTATTTTGGACATTTATATCTCGACCTCTGCAGAGGGACTCGGGGCAGCTAACAAACTAACTCCTCATGGTGCCCACAACCAAAAACATAAATATACAATTTCAATAACAATATAGCAATAAAACAATATAAAACAGTATAAAAACAATCAATAGTCGCCGATTTAAGTCATTGTCCAAGGAGCAGTCAGTCAGTTCCATAAAAGCCGTCATGTCAGGTCAACCTAATCTACAAAGGCCGGATCCCATAGCCAGAATTTTGTTTTCGAAAGGTCAAGAGGGATGCAGCAGATCTAATTTCATTATTATTGATATAAACTTATAATAACTAATGAAAAATAACAAAAAAGAACTAAAATACATATAATATAAATAATATAATATAAAAGAACATAATATAAAAGAACTAAAATACACATTTACCAACATAATAAATACTGAGCAGCTAGCTGAGCAGATTCAACCCCTGTTCTCCAGAGTTGTGGTTCAATAGATGCTGAATCCTGGCTCCATAGAGACTTTTCTCTTGAGGACAAAGACAGGAAGAGAGACAGCCTGATTGAAGTTAGCAGGGAAGCTGCCTAAACGCCAGCATTCAATATAGTCTTTGCCTTAAATAGAGATGTGTGCTTTTATTTGAAAAGGAAGAATGGAACTCTGCTGTACTATATACTGTAGAGCAGGCCTGCGCAAGCTTCAGCCCTCCAGGTGTATGGACTTCAACTCTAACCATTCCTAATAACCAGTAAGCTGGCTGGGATTTCTGAGAACTGAAATCCAAAATACCTGGAGGGTAGAAGTTTTCCCAGGTCTTCTGTAGACTAAAGCAACTGGAACTCAAACAACCAGAATTCTCAAGCAACTGGCAAAAAAAGTGAAGAAGCAATACTTTTAATTTTAATGAAGCTGCTTTATAATACAGTAGAACAGTGTTACATTAAGTTAAGTTTGTCTTAAATCTGCTTTTATTTCCTATATTTCAATTTCAACATTGAGTTCAAGTCAATACAGAGTTTATGGTTTGGTGTAGTATGGGGTGTAGTATTAGTAAAGGTTTCCCTTGACATTTAGTCTAGTCATGTCCAACTCTGGGGTGGTGGGGTGGTGCTCATCTCCATTTCTAAGCCAAAGAACCAGCGTTATCCAGAGACATCTCCAAAGTCATGTGAACAGCATGACTACATGGAGCGCTGTTACCTTCCTGCTGGAGCAGTACCTATTAATCTACTCACACTTACGTTTTCGAACTACTAGGTTGGCAGGAGCTGGGGCTAACAGCAGAAGCTCGCCCTGCTCCCCAGATTCAAACCGTCAAGCTTTTAGGTCATTAAGTTCAGCAGCTGAGCAGTTTAACCTGATGCATCACCAAGGATATAGTATCAGCTAGGCCTAATTTAAAGTCATTCTTAAGCAACCAGAAACGACATTGATCCAGCATCTACCAATCCCCATGGGTTTACTGCAGTGGTTCTCAATGCCACGACCCCTTAATACAGTTTCTCATGTTGTGATGACCCCAAATCATAAAATTATATTCATTGCTACTCCATGACTGTAATTTTGCTACTGTTATGAATTGTCATGTAAATATCAGATGTGCAGGGTGTATTTTCATTCACTGGACCAAATTTGACACAAATACCCAACACGCCCAAATCTGAATACTGGGGGGTAGGGGTTGATTTTGTCTTTTGGGAGTTGTAGTTGCTGTGATTTTTGGGTTTTTTTTACAGCTTTATAATATTGTGTTCTATTGATATTGTTATTATCTGAATCTGGAATTGAATTATTGCTATAGTTTGTGAGCCGCCCTAAGTCCTCATGTGGGGTGAGAAGGTTGGGGTAAAAGTACAGTAAATAAATACATAATAAATAATAAATATTTATAGTTAACCTACAAAGAGTATTCTAAACTCCACCAATGATGGAATTGAACCAAACTTGGCACACAGAACTCCCATGGCCAATAGAATATACTGGAAGGGTTTGGTGGGCAGTGGACTTGAGTTTGGGAGTTGTAGTTTACCTACATCCAGAGAGCGCTGTGGACTCAAACAATGATAGATCTGGACTAAACTTGGCACAAATATGCAATATACCCAAACGTGAACACTGGTGGAGTTTAGGGAGAATAGACCTTGACATTTGGAAGTTGTAGTTGCTGGGATTTATAGTTCACCTACAATCAAAGAGCATTCTTTGATTGGAACTTCAGCATGACCAGATAAACTCAAATTGGAATATAAACATGGAACAGCTAAGACGATGTAAATGGATGAGGAATGGAACATGAAGACATAGTTTTATAAGTTTTATATTTTATTGGGGTTTTTTTTCCTTTTATGGGTTTTTTTAACATGTATTATGATGTGATTTAATTGCTTTTGATTGATGTATGTATTTATATATGGCATCTAACTGTTGCCAATTTGTACGCCGCCCTGAGTCGCCTTCAGGCTGAAATGGGCGGGATAAAAGTGAAGTAAATAAATAAATTCTGAACTCCACCAATAATGGAATTGAACCATATTTGGCACACAGAACTTCCATGACCAACAGAAAATACTGGATGGGTTTGATGGGCATTGGACTTGAGTTTGGGAGTTGTAGATCACCTACATCCAGAGTGCTGTGGACTCAAACAATGATAGATCTGGACCAAACTTGGCACGAATCCTCAACATGACCAAATGTGAACACTGGTGGAGTTTGGGAAATATAGACTTTGACATTTGGGAGTTGTAGTTGCTGGGATTTATAGTTCACTCACAATCAAAGAGCATTCTGAACCCCACCAACGATAGAATTGGCCCAAACTTCCCACACAGAACCCCCATCACCAACAGAAAATACTGTGCTTTCTGATGGTTTTTGTCGACCCCCCCCCCCGAGGTCCCAACCCCGAGATTGAGAAACACTGGTTTACTGAGCGCCCACTGTGTATTCAAAGCGAACTACAGCAAGTCCCTGAGTTACAAACACCTGACTTACAAACGACTCATAGTTAAGAACGGGGTTGAGACAACAGGAAGTGAGAGAAATCTATCTCTAGACAGGGAAATTCACGCCTGAAAGAGTTATCCTGTGGGAAAGCTGTATCCCCAATCCTTGTTTCCACAACAAACCAATTTCTCAAAATCCAGAACAGAAAGTGAAGTGAAATCTTCTGAACAGGGACACAGACAGCAAAACAAACCCCCCGCAGGCTGTTAACCCTTCTCTATGCTATCCAAAGCTAAAAACATATAACCGAGGCCCTCTGGCCAGCCTGGCAGGCAGAGGACCGGCCCCAGGAACTCCCAACACACCGATGGCAACCTCACCTTCATCTCTGGAAGGCCAGAGGCCGCGCAACACCTGAGACCACTCTTGGCCACGCCCTCCGCACGAGGAAACGGAAGTTCCCGCTCGCCCGCCCCCGCCGTTCAGCGACTGCCGCTCTTGCCGCACAGCGCCCCCTGGGAAGGAGGCTAAGAAGCGCGCCTCTCCTCCAAGCCACTTTTACTGCTATCTGGGGAATGCTATGGATCGCAGGAGTTGCCGTTTGAGGCCCCAGCCTTATCGGGCAGAGAAGGCTAAAGAACCTGGGAAACTAGAACTCCCCGGACTCTACAGTCTTGACTTAGTAGGGCTTGTTCTCCAGACCCTTGATCATTTTAGTCGCCCTCCTCTGGACATTAAAACGATCAAGGGTCTGGAGAACAAGCCCTATGAGGAGTGGCTTAAAGAACTGAACAAGAGAAGGCTGAGAGGAGACATGATGAGGGCCAAGTATCAAGATGTGAGGGGAAGTCATATTATTATTATTATTATTATTATTATTATTATTATTATTATTAAACTTTATTTGTACCCCGCTAGCATCTCCTGCAGGACTCGATGCGGCTTACAATGGCCAAGGCCTCAACACAACAGCAAAACAATAACAGTACAATGAAAGCAAAATAAAACATAAGCAATAAAAAACAATACATCAATTACACACAAAAAAACCAGGGCCGAGCCAGTGATGGGTACAAGTTAAAAAGTGCTAGGTGTGGCAGATGGTATTTGGATTTCCGGGCAAGTGCAATGTGCAGAGAGCCTTAAACTCTAATAAAGTGCTTCTGGGAGGAGGGAGCAAGCTGGAGACTAGGAYGCGGAACAATGGCTTCAAACTACAAGAAAGGAGATTCCATCTGAACATTAGGAAAAAACTTCCTGACTGTGAGAGCTGTTCAGCAGTGGAAATCTCTGCCCCCGAGCGTGGTGAAGCTCCTTCTTTGGAAGCTTTTAAACAGAGGCTGTATGGYCATCTGTCGGGGTGGCTTTGAATGCAATTTTCCTGCTTCTTGACAGCCGGTTAGACTGGATGGCCCATGGTCTCTATGATTCTATGGTCTTGACCCAAAGAAGTCCCATCTACAGTTTATATCAGGCATGGGCAAACTTTGGCCCTCCAGTTGTTTTGGACTTCAACTCCCACAATTGTGAGAGTTGAAGTCCAAAACAACTGGAGGGCCAAAGTTTGCCCTTGCTTATAGATGCACCCAAGGTAAGAAAAGAAGCGTGTTCTTGCCTTTTTCCTGACCGAGTAGGAGTTGGGATGRAGGAAGAGGATAACAATAATCATTTATTTATATAGTATTTATTTATGCTGTCAGGAGCAAATTGAGAATACAGTTATAATGTATGAAAAACACAAAGTTAAAAACTTGGCATTATACTAAATTTCCTTTGACCGCTTGGTGTGCATCTGGTGTCACTGTGAGAAGGTCCTCCATTGTGCATGTGGCAGGGCTCAGGCTCCATTGTAGTAGGTGATCTCCACACTCGCATGTCGTGGACTCCACTTTTCTTAAGGTTGGCTCTGCATCTCACCTGTTCAGCACCTTCTAAGTCAGCCAGTCTTCTGTGTGCCCAGGAGGGAGTCTCTCATTTGGTATCAGCCACGGATTGAGGTTCCAGGTTCTTAACTGCCACTTTTGGACTCTTGTTTGCTGAGGTGTTCCTGCAAGTATCCCTGTAGATCTCAGGAAGCTCTTTCTTGATTTAAGGCATTGGCATGCTGGCTGACAGAGGATGGGACGAAGATGTCAATGCCTTTGTCCTTTCTTTGCTGGCTGCTACTTCCTGACAGGTATCAGGTGGTGCAATACCAGCTAAACAGTGTAATTTCTCCAGTGGTGTAGGGCATAGACATCCTGTGATAATGCGGCATGTCTCATTAAAAGCCACATCCACTGTTTTAACATGGTGAGACATGTTCTACATTGGCCATGCATATTCAGCAGCAGAGTAGCAAAGAGCAAGGGCAGATGTCTTTATATGGTGCCATCACTGTGCATGTCTCTTTACAAGCCAAAGGACCACAAAACACTTCCCTGACCTCTCCAGGTTTACAATCTAATTAAACAGGACGTACAAGGAAAATATTGGCTAACTGGAAAGAGATGGGTCCAGCGTTGTCTTCTCTGCCTCGGAGGCCACAGAACCCTTCCAGATTCAAATTTTGTGCTCTTTCTTCATGGAGTTTCCAAGCCTATGAGGTCCTTTTCCACCGGATCCTGTTTTTCCTGAGTTTTCTTTCCATCACATAAAAGGGAGGTGCAGTGATTTGAATGCAGGACTCAGGCTCTGGGAGAACAGGGTCCGAAAACTGCTGGAAACTCACTGGGTGACCTTGGGCAAGTCACACTTTCTCTGCCTTAGAGAAAGGCAATGACAGAACCTTCCAAACTCCACGCCAAGGAAGCCTCACAGCCAGTTTGCTTTGAGTTGGAAAGACTGGGAAGAACACAAAAATTACTGTATATTAAGTGACATAACTGCAACGAGGGCACCACACTACTTGACAGTAGCCAGGTCTCTGGGATTTGGGGGATAATACGAGGCCTTTCCAAACCTTAGCTTGATGTAGCAAAGGCTGGACTTGGAGTGCTCCATACTGATGAATTAAAGCCCCACTCTTCCACTTTAGGGCTTAGAACAGGGTATCTTAAACTACGGGTCCCAGCCCCTTAGCTCAAATTGGAGTCACAAAAAGTTTGGCAGTTGTAAAAGATTTCTGAAAGGCACGTATTTACACCAATCTGTTAGTAACAACATGCAGTGTTTACTTACAGTGGACTCCAGCAAATTCTTCAGCTATACTTCATAAAAAGGAAAATATGCCAGTTTAGCAGGCCTTACAAAATATGATTTAGCATTCGTAAATGTTTGGGTTTTATTCTTGTTTTATATACCTGGGGCCATGTAAAAACCTCAGGTGGAAAGGGGTCACAAGTGGGAAAAGCAGAAGCCCTGGCATAGAGAGCCAGAACAACACAGAATATTCGCTTGCAATCAGGGAACTCTTCTGCCACACATTTGTTCCCCTCTCTAGTTTTGAGTAGGGATACCAAGATGCTCATTTATAAAGCTATTGTCCTCCCAGTCTTGTTATAAGCCTGTGAAGCATGGACCATCTAAAAACATCAATCTCAATTTCTGGAACGATTCCATCAGCGTTGCCCCTGTAAAATCCTGCCAATCTCTTGAGAAGAGAGGCAGCATGCTGGAAGAAATAAAGACCACCAACATTGCAGTGAGGCTCAGGATCCGGTGAAAAAGGACCTCAGAGGCCATCAATTCTGCTGGACATTGTCTGCCCTGTTGTTCGAACACCCAGTCACTGTCTCCCAAAGCAATTATTGTACTTTCAACTCAAGAATGAAAAATGGAATGTTGGGACAGGAAAAGAGATTTTAATGTGGGCTTAAAGCTAACCTTAAAAACTGTGGCATAGGCACCGCGAACTAGGAATCCCCAGCCCTTGAGTGATCTAACTGGAGATCAGCTGTCACCAACAGTGCTGTAAAATTCAAAGAGGCACTAATGGAAGGCGAAAGGGAGAAACATATAAAGAGGAAGGTGTGTCAAGCCAACCCATCAGGATTGCCTTCCACCCGGAAAACTCTTCACTGTGAAAAACATGCAAATCTGGAATAAGTCTCTACAGTCACTTACGGACCCACCACCAAAACCCTACACTTGGATGGCAATCATACTCGGCTGCGAGTGATAGCCTATGACGATGTTTGAGTGGCTTTTAGCATTGGATTGAACTGGTCTGTGACGGGAGAGTCAGAAGCAAGAGCTGAGTGAGAAAAAGACAAGCCATCTCATTATTATTTAACCGGCATATAAACCAAAGCTCAAGGTAAGCATTCCTAACACAGTATGCAAAATTTAAAACATTTATTTTTAAAAAAACATAAAAGTAACAAAACCACACAGTGGCACTCTGACCCATAGTACTTACTTACTGATTTAGGCGATCCCTCGTTGTCCAAGGAAGATTGTCCTCCAAGTGCAGTGTCCTGGAGGTGGATCTCTATTCTTGACCTGCATGTTCTCCTGCAGTGATGGCATCGGTTTCTAGGTGGAAGGCAGTCCTGGTCAGGGTTGGCTTGACACACCTTCCTCTTGGCACATTTCTCTCTTTCGCCCTCCATTCGTACCTTTTCAAATTCTACAGCACAGGTTAAATAGGTTGCCATCTGTCCGATAGATGATTTCCTCTCCGGTGGGAAGCTTCCCATCAACAAGATGAACTATCATAGCGATGAAGATGGAAAATAAGGTTGGGGCAATAACACATCCCTCTTTGACACCTGATTCCACCTTAAATGGGTCACTTTGGGAGCCATTGCTGTCCAAGACTGTTGTCATCACGTCATTGTGGAGGAGCCTCACGATGTTCACCAATTTGTCAGAGCACCCGATTTTTTGAAGGATGGCCCAGAGAGCACTGCGATTCACTGTGTCTAATGCCTTTGCAAGGTCAATGAATGTGATGTACAGAAGTTGATATTGTTCCCTGCATTTTTCCTGAAGCTGTCTTGCAGTGAAGATCATGTGCACTGTTCCTCTGGAGGGCCAGAAGCTGTTCTGGGATTCTAGGAGGAGGTCTGAGAGAGGCAGAAGGCGGTTTGCATGGATTCTTGCAAGAATTTTCCCAACGGAGGTTTGAAGGGAGATACCTCAATAGTTTTCGCAGTCTGTTATGTCCTTTTAAAAAAAAGTGATGATGGTGGCATCCTTGAAATCTGGGATTTTCTCGGTCACCTACACTTTTTCAATGGGCTGGTGGAGTTGTGTCAGCTCAGGTCCTCCCACTTTGAACTATTCAGCAAGGATCCCATCAGGTCCGCTGGCTTTGTTATTTTTTGGTTGGCTGATGGCATTACTGACTTCATCCAAACTAGGCAGTCCTGCAAGCTCATCCCTGGTTTGTTGTTGCGGGATTTGTGAGAGAACCTCTTCGGCCACATTGGAGCTGCAAATCAGGAGGCTTTGGTAGTGTTTTTTTTCCAACGTAGTGCAATTGATTTTTTTGTCCTTCAGAAGTTTGGTTCCATCAGACGAGCTATAGCAGGGGTCCTCAAACTAAGGCCCGAGGGCCGGATATGGCCCTCCAAGGTCATTTACCTGGCCCTCGCTCAGGGTCAACCTAAGTCGGAAACGACTTGAAAGCACACAACAACAACAACAATAACCCTATCTCATCATCCAAAAGCAGGCCCACATTTCCCATTGAAATACTAATAAGTTTATATTTGTTAAAACTGTTCGTTTTAATTATTGTATTGTTTTAAGTGTTTTTTCCCCACTACAAATAAGATATGTGCCGTGTGCATAGGAATTCATTCATGCTTTTTTCAAATTATAATCTGGCCCTCCAACAGTTTGAGGGACTGTGACCTGGCCCTCAGTTTTGAATGTTTGAGGACACCTGGTGTAGCGGCTGTATGCCATGGTTTCTTAGTCCATAGATGACTTTTGTGGCTTTAAAAAATCCCTGAGCTTCATGGATATCTGCCAGGTGTTGGATTTCTTCAGTCTTCTTTGTCCACCAGATGTTCTTGAGTTCTCTTGTCCTTCTTTAGACCTCAGCATTTGCACTGGCGTAGATCTTTTTCTTAGCAGCACAGTTGATGTCTCTCTGCCATGTTTGGAAGGCTTTCCTTTTCTTGTCAATTAGCTGCTGGATCTCGTCATTTTCGTCAAACCAATCTTGATGTTTCTTGGTTTGATATCCAATAGTTTCTTCATAGGCTGTGATGATGGAGGTCTTCAGTTTGTTCCAATGTTCCTCAACATTTTCGGAGTGTAGTATCATCCAAGGTAAACAGGTATTCCTTGAACAGACCTTGAAACATTTTTTTTAAAGCAATATACTGTTCAAGGGTAGCATTCATTACTTATCAGTAATTAAATATTAATGCATCGGGGTAGGTTTTTTTTAAAACCCACATTCAAATATGTTAAAAGGCCCAATCAATCCTCATCCCAATAAAAATTCTGAAATAATAATAATAATAATAATAATAATAATAATAATAATAATAATGTATTACCCACTTCTTCCTGTGGCTCAAGGGAGTATACAACATGATTAAACAAGAGATAAAACACTCTTAAAAGACATACAAGATACACAGTTTTGAAATACAAGTTAAAATCCTCTGATAAAACACAGATTAAATTCACAACTTAAAATTGAGCGAGTAGGCTTGCCTGCTGGAAGAGATGAGTCTTCAATTAAGTCTCAAATTTCTACAGGTGTTCTACTTGTCAAAACGCTTCTGACAGGTCATTTCACAGTCTTCGGGAGGCTGATGAAAAGTTCCTCTGTGTGATGGATACCAATTGGGTTCAGGCTGGTTGAAGTAGATGTCTACCAGAAGACCTCAGTGTCTGGGGCAGATTGTACAGGAGAAGGTGATCCTGTAGGTAACCTGGACCCAAACTATATAGGGCTTTCAATCCTGGCTGAAATCTTGCTGGTATCAAAACAGTTCCAATTTGTTGGACAATGAATAAGTATGCTGATGCACAGAAATACAATCCCCTTCCCTCTTAATTTGGTGCTGTGATTAATTAATCACCACACAAGTGAACTCAAGGTCAGATAAACACCCAATTCTCAATACTGGTTTATCATTTCATTAATATGCTGCTCCTCCCATCCGGCCAAGGCTCAAGAGTCAATAATGAAAGGCTAAGCTAGTAGATATTAGTCATATATATAGGATCTTGGTCACAGATAAGATACATATACCTCCATGATCCTATACACTTCTAAGTACCAGAAACATTATACTAGCTCTCACATGTGCACAGGCAAATGCATAGATGCCATGGCATTGTGTTCACTCATTGTAGAACAGTTAATGAGCTCTCCATCCACCAACTAAAAACTGACAATTCTGTGGGATGAATGGCTGTACTAGGTGTTTATACAGTCTCAGGGAAATTGTTTGGGCAACTGTTTGATGGTGTCAACATAGAGTATACATCCGTTGATAAATTCCTTAAAATTAATTTTTATTTGTTAGCTCTCAGATCTAGATAACATACCCATTCAACTTCTTCTACATTGAGGTGTACATTTTCATGAAGCCTCATTATCTTGTAACAGACTCCTACATTGAATCATGAATGCTATGCTGTATAGATCAATCAGAACCAGGACACGAAACTGAGGCGACCCATTTTAGTCTGTTAAGAATATGAAGGCAGGAAACTAGGCAATATGAAGAGCTGAAGAGCTTTATTTTCTTAAAAGATATTTACGCAATGATACAGACAGTGGAGAGAGATGGTACCAGTAACAATATCCATTTCAGATGTCCAACACTTGTCACTGGTATGAGCATATATCACATAGTAATATAATGAATGAACTACCAAGTGAAGGAGAGAAGGCATTGGCCCTGCAACAAAAAGGATGGGCTGCTTACCTGTATCTGGTTCTTGAGGTCCCATATTGGGGGGGGGGGGGGAATTGGCTCCAAGGCTCTCCTTCTGACTTCAAGGGGCAGTTGGCAAATTCACGCACTGTGCTCCACAGCAAAGTATGAGGGAGAGCAAACTTCCAAGATAAATATGAAGATTGAGCAGGACTCACTCCCACCCCAAGCTATCCATCTCTTTTGTTACAATATTTTAAAACTACTTTTGATTTTTACAAATAGAAGGGTATAGTAAAGAAGCAAGGGTTAATACAATGAGATATCAACCCACAACTCCAAAAGAAGTCATCAAAACAAAAGCAATAAAAACAATGAAGCAGCCAATTCAAATGGCTTGGCAAATAGAAATAGTTCAAGCTGGTGTCAAAACGTTTCATTTCAGTTGCACCTCTGTGGGAGGAGAGTCCATGTTGTGGTGCCACAGCTGCAAAGGTGTTATTTTTATTCGTGTGTAACATAGCCACCGTTCTTGGAGAGGAGCTGCTCCTGATGTTATTAAGTCATTGGAAGCTGCTAAGAGAGCTGTTTCTGTAGATCTTGGATTCCATCTGGCAATCCTGGTGGAAGTCCTTGCTGTTGCTTCTATATTTGCTGAACTTCCGTGTCATCTCCATAGGCAGTATCAAATATAAAAAGTTGCAAGTTCAAGAAGTATCTCCAAAGCCACATACATCTTTTAGGTGAAACACTTTTGCTGCTGCTCTTCAACCACCTGCAGCCATGAGAGGTCCACTTGCAATGCTGGGCCTGAGGGAAGGTGCTTGTTTAGGCCAGCTCCATTAGAGCATCTATTACATGGCTACCCTTTTGGTCAGAGCAGCTGTTCTTATCTTGGATTGCAGCTACATTGTACGTGGTAGCTACATTTATCCAAAAGAACAAAATGTCAGTGGAAAAGGAAGTCCTGTGGGTGTTTCTTCTTCAGTAGTGGTGCTCATAGTTGTCTCTGTTGGCCCTGAATCTCTTGAGGAAGAAGGAAATGAAGTAGGAAGAGATTAATGATGGGTTCCCTGATCTCAAGGGTAATGACTGACCTCAAAATAAAGAATAAAAGGGACAAATAATACAAGGGTTGGATTCAGGTTGTGGTTGACCAAAACTATCAACAAATTGGTTCTGTGAGGACCTTAAGAGACCTCCTTGCTATTTGTTGGACCACCTGAGGATTACAAAAGTTCAGTTGTTATTGGAAATCATGCAGAGGCGAACGGAGCAATTATTATCACACAGCTCTCAGCTACCTTGGAAAAAGGAACACTTTAAGACTGGGTAATAATCTAGACTAGCAACTATACAGTTAGCCTTAATAAACAAGTTAAAGCTAGACCTCTCCTACATTTTTCTACTCTCTTCAATCTGATAGCTCTCCAATTTGGGGGGGGTGGGTGGGTGTCTTTTTGGGTTTTTTTTGTTACTGCTCCATTTATCAGACCAAAATCATTAGAATGTCAGTAATAATACAAGACACGGACTCTAGTCATGATAATTGGGCTTCTCTAGTACAGAAACGGCTCTTTTACTTTTAAAAAGCCACAATTTCGGAGGAAATTTGCCCCCAAAATAAGCCATGTCCTAAAGAACAATTGTACCAAAGACCTCAGGACAACTTGGAAAATAGTTAACAGGCAAGAAAACACAAAAGAACTGAAAGCAGGAAGAGAATGAAAGAAAAGTAGGGAGCAAGATTGGAGAGAATAAAAATGCAAAACTGAAGTATGATAAAATTCTGGGCTGGACTATTTCTATAGCAATCAGAAAGGAGCTAATGGTCAATTGCAGTGACATCTATTTACTTAATGGCACTAGAACAGGGGTTCTATATATTGTTGGCATTTGAGTCCTATTATTACAGTAGAGTCTCACTTATCCAACATAAACGGGCCGGCAGAACGTTGGATAAGCAAAAAGTGGGATAATAAGAAGGGATTAAGGAAAAGCCTATTACGTTATGATTTACCAATGAAGCACCAAACATCATGTTTGAAATCCAAAACACCTGGAATATCAGAGTTGGGAACACACTCATATACTGTAGATGAACCATCTCTAGAATCCCATATTGAGTGTAGAGGAATGGCAACACCGGAAAACCAAAGTCTGCTAAACACTGATATTGGTCAACTGTCTCCAGAATCTCACCTGGAACCGGGTTGCTTTCTGTTGGGAGGGCTTGGCTTGTGCCTTCCAGCCTAGCAGAATGGGGATGGACTGGATAGGCTCTTAAACAAGGGGGGTTTGGGTTAGAAGAGAAGGAGGAGGAGACCAGAAGTGCAAGTTGCTGCAAAGCTGTCAGAGGTAAAAGATGGGAGGAGGAGGAGGAAGAAGAGAGTGCTCCTGGGGGAGGAAAAGGAAGGGAGAAAAGAGAGGGGGAAGGTGGGAGAGGAGGTATCTGGAGCAATGTGTGTGTGCAGGAAGAAAGGGGGGTTCCTCTGCCCACCAAGGCCTTTCCTTCCATCAAGCCATGAGCCCTTTCCCCATCTCAATCTGGAAACAAGGCTGGGTTGGAGATAAGTCTCCAAAGCAGGACAGCAAGGCTCTGCATGAACCAAGAACACACAGAGAGGAGGGCCATCGTGTTTCCTTCTCCGCTCCTCCCTCCCTTTTTTTCCTCCCACCCCTTTCTCTTTTGATTCACCCCCCCTTCCCTCCCTTCCCTTGGGAAATGCGCTTTCCTCCCCCTTCTCTTCCAGCATGGGAAAGAAAGCTGCTCTCATGAGCACATATCAAAGGGTGCAATTTTTCCGATCAGTCACATGATAGCGTCGGTTAGCATGGAGTGTCGGATGAACGGCGCTCAGATAACCGGAACTCTACTGTACTAGCAAAAATAGCCAGAAGTTATGATCTGGACATTCACTACTCTGACTCTAAAGAGTCCTTAATGTTGTTAGATATAGGCACTAACCCTATCATATGGGATCAAATGAAAAACATATTTTGCTTTGTAAAAGCAAGCAACTGCAATATCCCCAGAAAGAATGGCTGTGGAGAGAAAATATGCAGATAAGTTCCTCTTAATAAATGAGCAAAATCTGTTCAAAAGTACAGTGCAGACATCATGATAGCAATTCTGTATGTTTTTCTTTCAGCAATATTTCCAGATGAGCCATCCAGACATGTCAAACCGCTTTGAGTCCCCCCAGGAGTGAGAAAAGCGGTATACAAATGCTGTAAATAAATAAATAAATAAATGCCACAATAAAAACTTACAGCACTCTTGCTCCCATAAAATATCAATCGGCACTTGCTCATCTGTAATAAAACCTTGTTAAATCTGTTTTACATGCATGTAAAATCCTTTATTACAGTCATTTGTATAAATTAGAATTATGTAAAAATGCAATGCAGGGAAGGTGGTCCAACACCCTATAACCACTCAATGGCTCTTATTGCTGTAAAGAATAGAAATACATCTTTTTAGAGACATTTAACCATGTCAAAAGTTTGTCACATGGAAGCAATGGTTTCCAACATTGTGCTCCTTCTCAGATTACTGGAATATCATGAATTTGTACTCCTTGCATAAGAAATCTGCCTCTCCATTTATTTTAGATAGCAATCTGAACCACCAACAGTGCCATTAATATCTTCAAATAATGTCATAATTTTCCATCAAAATGTGTTGTAACTCAGCGTGTGCCTTCTGTATCTACTAGTGCTAGTAGGAGGAAACGAGGCTTGGAAGAGGAAGACGCTCAGCAGCAGCTGAAACACATTAGGGACATGTTCCTAGAATCTAGTGATGAGGAAGAGTTTCAGGGGTTTACTCATGAGGAGATGGAGGTGGAGGATTACCGTGGTGTAAAGCGAGTAGCACGCAGTTCAGACAGTGATGAGGAATCCATTTCCAAGCGTCTTAAAGACATAGCAGATAGCTACGGGTCTGAAAGTGATGATGAAGAGCTGGACTGGACTAGGGTCCAGGAGGTTCAGGATGTGATTAATGCTCCAACTTCCAGTGGGGAGTTCCAAGGGTTCACAGACTCATGGGTTTCAGATACTGCTTCTCAGGATGCAGCCCGGAGTGCAGACTGGCAACAATGGAGGGAACGCAGTTCACCTGTGGAACTGGATGCACCTGGAGGCGAATCCAGCGACTCTGATGGGATTTAAGGAGTAGCTTTGGGGCTATCATGTTGCAGAGTTCAAAGTGTCGTGTACCTGTGTATCCTGCTGTTAACTCTTGCCTTGAGTCCTTGCATCCAGAATCGTGTTTCGTGATCGTGCTGACTACTTTGCCTGGCTTGGAACCGTGAGTCTTGTCTCCTGCCCTGACCTTGGACCGTCTTGACTATTCTTCAATTCTGCCTGTCTCCTGCGTGGACTTCGGACCGTTCCTCATACTGCTTTTTGTGTTGTGATTTTTGAACTGACTGTATTCCATTCTAACCACGAACTGTTTTGCCTGCCTTACTTCAGTTTCCTTTTTACTGCCCAGTCTGCCTGGGCTCCTGCTTTGTTTACATTCCTGCAAGCCCCAGGCTCAGGGTCTTTTGTTTACAAGCTCTGCTGATGAGAGCCATTTGACTTGTTAATTGCCATTAAACTCCTTTTGTTAACCCTTAAGCGGGCCGTTGGTCTGCCTGGGTCTTGACAAAATGTCAGATCATCAGTTATTATAACAAAGAATGGTGAATGGTTCACAGTAAACATTATAACCAAATTTTGTGAAAATAAGGATTCAGTGGAGAATCACAGATGGTAATGTACTGCGAGTTCTTGAAGCTACACAAGGTATAGTCTTCTTATCTCCATATATTGAAAAAGGCTTTTCGGTCTTCAGCAGACAGAGCTGTTTTGTTGATGTTTTCTGTTCTGCAGAAAAACAGCACAAAGTACTAAATGGCCCTGATACAATTCTTGGTGGAATGGAAAAAACTGCAAAATACTGAACAATCTTGAAGGAACTCTGTTCTGTAGAAGAACAAAATACAATTTCAGAAATATTTATTTACAAATACACTGAGCAGAGACATGTTATTAACATATCTAAAAAAGAACAAGAAAAGGGAAAGTAATTTTAAGAGATGCAAAAACTGAAAAAAGAATATAGTTTCCCCCGCCGAGGCTTAGGCAAAAGGACTCAAGCGCAGTCACTTGAGCCACCATCTGGCATGCATTACTGACTTGATGCTTGACTCCTTTCTGCAGGGGATGGGATAGCCTCCTTGCTACTCTTCACCTGCCCTGGTCTCCTCAGCATGGCTAAGCACCACCGGATGCTGGTGCCTGCCTTGAAACCACCAACTCAAGGGCCAGGTGAATCCCAGGAGTGCAGCTGAGGCGGAACAAACATAGCTCGTGGCCTTCGGTGAAGTGGCTGATGAAGAAGAGCTGTGCAAAGCCCCATGAGACCTCCTCCTCCGCCAGGTGCCGTAGTGAGGCCTCTAGCTTGTCCTCCATCAAGTACCAGCCTTTGACGGGAAAAGAGGGAGGGATGCAGGTGGTGGTGAATTTATGAGTCAATAGTATTGTATTCAACGGCAATACCAATCAGTTCTAACAGTATCCTGGAGACAAGAAAGTATGTTTAGAAATGCCACCCCAAACCAGGATCTATTTTAAGGGCAGGACAAAGGGGGAAATTGTATTGGTTCTGGGGTGGTGTGGGATGTGTGGAGTGGAACTGATTGATGGGGAAAATTGCTTTGAGATAAGAGCAATTTTAGTTAAGAGCTCAGTAACAGAATTAATTAAGCTCATAAGTCAAGCTTAATTCATTATGAGAAGTATAATTGCACCTAGTAGCTTAACCCAGTAGTGGGTTAAACCCCTGTGCTGGCAGGACTGAAGACCGACAGGTCGCAGGCTCAAATCTGGGGAGAGGCGGATGAGCTCCCTCTATCAGCTCCAGCTCCTCATGCGGGGACATGAGAGAAGCCCCCACAAGGATAAAAACATCAAATTATCTGGGCGTCCCCTGGGCAACGTCCTTGCAGACGCTCCTGACATGACAAAAAAAAAAACCCAAAACAAAACAAAACAAAAACAAACCCCAGTAGCTCCAATAATCATGGAAGTAGAAAATCGAATCCACACATTCTTAGTCTAGCTTAAGGTTAGCAGAACACTATCATCATCATCATCACCTATTTTTATAGCAGCACCATCGTACATGGTTTATAAGAGAACTGTATATGCTCTACAAGAAAAAAGACCAAGAAAAAAAAACACCCCTTCCCTCAAGCATGCAACCTAAAAAGATATAAGACAAAAAAGAAAAGGCATGGCACTGGGAGAGTGAATTAAGTCTATCAGAAACTGCCACTTTCTCTGTCCCTCCAAGGCCAGGGCAGGGGCAGTTTAGATAGATGGAGGACCTTTAATTGGCTTCTGGGCTTGGGACTGGCGTGGGCTGTGCGTTCCTCTTCTTCTCTCTCTCTGAGCCCAAGGCAGTGGGTGTTGGCTTGGAGGGAGGGTTGTCCATTGGCTTTTGACCTGAAAATGCAGTTCTCTGGTAGAGTCCACCCACTCCACCTTGAGTGGGAAAAAAGGCATCTAGTACCACAAGGAATCTCTGTTGCAAACTTCTCTTGTGGAATCACTATTCGTTCAGTGGAGTTTTGCAATAGGAATTTCTTGGGAAAAAGCACACTCTAGATATTTCTTTAGAACAAGGTCTACACAAGGATTCCTTCTTTCTTCTCATCTTTGGTTAAGATGTTAAAGGAATTCAAATCTCTGATTATACCAGGCCTGCACAAAATATGGCCTGGTATAATCGTAACATGCAAAGGGCTTCTCTGTGGCCCATAAAAGGCAAGCAGAGGATAGGCCAATGAACAAAGAGAAGCCCAGGCCCTTCACTAGCCTCATGCTGTTCCCAGGACCAGACATACAGCGAAACAGCCAACCAGTGTCAGAATGGGGTTGAACTGGCAGAAAGGGATTGGGCTGGATGGGCCTAGTGGTCTCATCCAGCTTTGTGAAATTATACACACAAACATACCCACACACGCACACATACTCAACTACCTTGAATTAGCACAGATTAATGTGATTAATCCTCTTTCATCCCACCCCCTCAACTGCTTTTAAAATGCCCTAAGTTATCTCTCTCCAGGGAGAGGCCTGGATTATCCAATAGTAGGTGGGATGTAATGTTTTGTGCTCTGGACTAAGAAGGTGGAGGGCAAGGTATGAATCCCTGCTCACTCATGAAAACATCTTCAGCACAAAGGCAAACCTTCTCTGGATAAATGTTTCTTAGAAAACCCTCTGACAGGCCGTAGAGTGGTCATAACCTGGAAACAACTTGAAGGCACATAACAATTATATATAAAACACTGCAAAATTGCCAAGTTTCCAATTCCAAAGCAAGTTTCCTACAGAATTGGGATTTGAGGCAGCTGAAAGGAGACTGGTTGCCAGAAGAGATCTTCTGCAGAAGTATTGTCTCGTTGAAAGGAGTTTTAGCTTCCTTCATTGTAAGTCTTGCAAAAATTCACAATCTTGCTTCTAGAGGCATCACTGCAGTGCAAATATGTCTTGACTTCTTTCAGTTGAAGCCTTGATATCTTCAGTGCCATGTTTTCCAAAGCTTCTGGAAGGTGCAAGGTCTTCAGATTCTTTTCAGAAGCCCTTAGAAAAATTGTAAGCTTTGCACATATCTCTGAAACCATTCATAACAATGTTGATAATAATAATACTTTATTTATAACCCGCTCTATCTCCCTGAGGGGACACAGGGCAGTTTCCAGAGAAAGTAAGGCTGAATTATGCTGAATTATTAGAGAATATTCAAAATTATGTTGAGTTGACTATAAATGCCAAAGTAATTCTGTTGATATGCCAGTCATGTTGGTATATTTTATACATTTGCAACATAACCTTACTCAAACGTGTGACAAATCGTTTCTCAAGGTATTCAACAATAATGTGGAAGAGAAGTTAACACTAAAAATTTTCTTTTCTCAAAAAGGATTTCTTGAATTACCAACACATTCATAAATCAAAATCAACAGCATTGTAAAATTCTAAACATTACTTGTAAAAATTATATTTATATTATAAAAAATATTTAGATTAAAATGAGATTTGGAAGTCACATATACAAAAGAATTCCAGATTCACACATACCAGCTAACCACCGTTTATGATGAAAATGTGTCATGGCAAAACCACAGTCCCCTATTTAACATCCAAACCATGATAACAAACCAAGGTGAAAACCGCAATTTGATCCCTTTTCTCCTCAAAGGCACCAACGCCTTTGTCTTTGGCAGTAGAATTATATACATTTCAAGGCCAAAGCCCACAGAATACAATGTAAATTATTTCAATTTGAAATACATTTCATTCTACATTTTCTCCAAGGAGCTCAATACGTTGAGCATACCATTATTCTCACAACAAACCACTGATACAGTTGAAACGATTGCTCCAATTATTCCATTAAGCTTCATAAACAATTAAGGATTTTCCACCACAGTATAGAAGCTTAGCAATGAAACCGCACTGATCCCAAAATTATTTGTGGTTCAATGAAATAATAATACACACTCATAGCTATATCTCTTATTTTGTCACGCCTTATTCCAAGCTCCCCCAAACTCAAGCCCACAGACCAGATGTGGTCCTCTAAGATCATTTATGTATCCCCACCCTAAATTTTAGACTTACATCTGAAATGATCTGAAGGCACACAACAATATCAACAGTCCTAATTAACTTGACTATCTCATCAGCCAAAAGCAGGCCACACTTCCCACTGAAATACTGATAGATTATGTTGGTTAAAATTCTTCTTCATTTTAAATACTTTACTGATTTATTATTATTATTTTGCACTACAAATAACATCTGTAGTGTGCATAGGAATTTGTTCATGTTTCTTTCAAACTATAGTCTGCCCCCAACAGTCTGTGGGACCCACCCTCTGCTTGAAAAGCCTTATTCTTCTTGAAATAATCACTGCTATAGTGTCATATCAACATTGTGAACCTGCAAAACATAATTCTTATTTTCTATGACACAATGTTCTTTCCAGTCCCACCTCATAACTATTTTTTTTCCACTAAGCATTTAAAAATAACTCTGTAGTCCCATATGTGTAAGTATGTACAACTGAAATCATTCTATAACATCATCAAAGTTGCTTCTATCTTTGTTTGCCTTATGCCTGCTTTTAGACTGCAAGGCCCTAGAGGTAAGGACTAAATTCCTGTAGTTCAATGGAAGATTAACCGAGAGAAAGAGAATATTTCAGTAGCTTGAAAGGTTAACAAAGATAAAGGACAGCTCTGAAGCAACTACAGTACATAACTAGATCTAGAAGCACTGCAGCACCAAAGCCTAGGTACTTACCTGGCTGGTCAGAATAACCGCTGGCGTTTAGAAAAGTCCTCTGTGGGCAGATCAGACAGTGTCACCTTCAACTTCACATCATTCACAGTTTTCCCATGTAGCGTAGCTATGGCATCACTGGCACTTGCTCTCTCTGCAAACATGGCATAAACTTCATTTTTCCCAGGGATAAGGCGACTGGCTATAAAATTTCCAAACCGGCTGAAACAAAATAACAGAGAGCAAATACTATACAGTAAGATATACTATACAGTAAGATATAAAATGGGACCATATGCTGCTTTATTGCATGTGTAATACATGGGAGAGTTACTAATATTAAGCGTTTATATCCCCCCAAAAGCTTAATATTAGCAAATCTTTAAAATACCAGACTCTTCAGCTGTTCAGACTTTTCTCTCAGAAAAAAAGCTGAAACAAGGAATGCTATTTCTAGTATGTCGTACTATTCACACTGAGAATACTTTGATTAATTTTGGCAGACTTCCTTGCTCTAAGAAAGAGAAGGATCTAAAACATTTCAAGACATAACATAATCACCTGTAATGTCTAAATATATCTGCAGTGTCCCAAAGCAATCACCCATTTTTCTCTCTTTTAAATAAACTGACATTATAGCGCTTAGCTAGATAGGATGATTTACTGCCCGAGTTTCCATCAAACATCACTGTTTAGCCAGTTTGCTTTTTCAGTCATTCAGATCTTACCTTAATACATTGTCCAAGACATTTTGAGGCAAGGGACGGGGATCAAATATGATTAAAAGCTTTTCCCGTATAGAAGAGTCTGGAGGAGCTTTCTTTTTGTATGATGGAAGCACAGCATCTGTTTGGATACGAGGGGGAGGAATCGAAGACTCCTAGAGAAGGGACAGAAACCAAAGCTAACACTTTCGGTTTAAATCATGTGTGGAATCTGCTTTAAATTGTAGAATAACAATAAAAAAAATGCAGCTGCTTGGCTACCAATTGGATCATGTTCCCATCTCTAGAATATAACAGTTTTTAAAAATAATTCTCAGATTGTTCCAAATTGGTTTTTAAATTCAGTACTTGATTTGAAAACTTATCTTATCTCAGCCCGAAAAATAAAAATGGCAACAAAAATAATCAAATAAATGCTTGATGGTACAAAATTAATAATAATAATATAGTAAAACTTTATTTATACCCCGCTCCATCTCCCCCAGGAGGACTCAGTGTAGCTTACATGAGGCCACGCCCAACAATACAGTAACACAATATAACACAAAAGCATAGCAAAATAAAATACATAAAATGCAAAACCAATATAATAAGCGAAATTAACTCTACGGAGCTAACACAGTTCCCAAATAACAGCCCAGAAAATGGAAATCACCTGAGACTTGGAAACAGAGTGCTCCTCTGACAGTCATACAACCTCCCATTTTGCACAAACAAAAAGACATCTGGAGCTCTCTGCCCACCTTCAGGTCCAATTAAAGCACTCACAGACCCACACAATTGTTCACAAACTCTTTTGAGTCCAAGTAAGTTGTCTCCCATCTTCCCACCATAATCTTGAAGATTATCCAGGAAGTTTTAAAACCTGAATTTTAATCTCTGTTTTGTTTAATCTCTGTTTTGTGTATTTTAATATGTATTTAATGTAATACATTTTAATATGTCTGTTTTTGGTATTTTTTGCAATGTTTATATGTTTTAATTATTCTGTAACCTGCCTCGAGCCATGAGGAGAGGCAGGTAAGAAATACTGTTACTACTACTACTACTACTACTACTACTGAGGCACGGGTTGAATATTTTTCTGCAGAGAACACTCTTGTTTGTATTTGCCTTTTAAAAGGAACTGCAACACCACTTGATCTATCATTTTGCCTTGATCTCAAAAAGGCTGTAGTTTTATTTATTTTCTGGTAAATGGTTTTAGAGAGATTAGACTATCAAAGTTTCTGTTTTAGTTCTGGATTATTACTTCATTTTTGTTATTGAAACACCTTTATCCTGCTTCTCATCAGGGAATACTACATCACATTTACCATATATTTGCATGTAGACATCGAGGGCAGGTTTGGCAGCTCCAAAATCTAGAAATGACCCATGCAAAAATTGAGGGTCGTTCTACCGAAAGAGGAAAGTAGCAATGTTCCCTGACCCACCCATGGGCACCACTGTGATTTCCCCACTCAGGCATTCAAAAAGGCACAGAGAGCAGAGGGAATCAGAGCATCTTTTCTATTCTTCCAGTGACAGACTACGCTCTCACCTTTTAGAAAGGAGAGTTCCTTTTAAAAATAAGAGTGAAGGTACAGTACTCACACTAACCTGTGGATAAGTTGACCTGTTTTGGGGGAGTTGATTTTTTGACTAAAATTTCTAGACTTATACATGAGTATACAAGGCAACCCACAAATCTTTGAACTCAGAAACAGGTTGCGCACGGGAAACTGTGGACCTATGAATGTCCATAACAGCAAGTAGATTTACATGCATACAATCAGACTAAGAAACTTGGCCTTCCCTGTTCAGCCTCTTCTCTTGTCTGTTCACAGAGATAATCTTACTCCAAAGGGCCACGTTCCTTCACTTGGCATCTCATGGGTGGCTTTCACAGGGCAGCCAGGAAGCATACGCAAGGCCCCAGCTTTTCTACTACATACTTTATGGGCATGCTCATATTTCCCATAGTCCTTTACTATTCCAATGAAAGTGCCAAAAGAGAATATGAGAAAACTGAATAAACCAAGGATGAGTGAAATCCAACATAACAATTAGATTTCCCAATGTAAACACGCCAGCCAACCAAACCATTTTCCTATGGCAAATACAGTCAACCAACAAAATTAATACAAAAAATGGCATGCTGTTTTTTAAAAGACATAAATAATGTTAACACATGTAGCAGCAATTTAGTTATTTAGAAGTGGATAAAGTACTTACAGCAAACTTCAGAAGCTGAGGAGCCCAATTATTATCCCATATCAACGAAGGTAGACGTGCAGTCACCAGCTGTGTTGCCATTTCTTGGAGGAGTCTGAAGGCACATTAAGATATTTCTAAAACAAATGCATACTTTTCAAAATCCTAACATTGTTTAATTATAGTTATATAGAGAAGCTCAACATTCAT
The DNA here is from genome assembly GCF_025583915.1 of Anolis sagrei ordinatus. Taxonomy (NCBI): domain Eukaryota; kingdom Metazoa; phylum Chordata; class Lepidosauria; order Squamata; family Anolidae; genus Anolis; species Anolis sagrei. The sequence goes on along the minus strand of NW_026844366.1, from coordinate 160,428,625 downwards.
GGGTAATATTCAATATTAATTAGATCCCTGATGCACTCAAGTGCTTAGTAAGTTCCTTTCATATCAGTTAAGCACATATTATATTCAACTCTCGCCTACAAAAAGGAATTTAAAAAGAGCCTAACTTTGGTTGCAGTGCTAGTTTATTATTACATAGTTATGAACAGAGAACTTTCAGAATTTCACTTATTTCTCTTCTAGTTTAAAAAGAACAAGGTGACATTGTAAAAATCTTTCCCCATGTTTTGTCAGACATGTTGAATACATTTCTCATGCTATGTTACTTGGAATATTCAATATTCCACTTTCTTTCAGAGTTCCTTAAATTCTTCCACTTGCAACCTCTTTCTGCCTGAGAATTTATTCATGTAACCCCGGGTATACAAAACAGGTTTAAAAAGCGAACATTTACTGATTAACCAATAATTGCAAGGCTTCCTAAAGAGACAGATTTTCCTTTTTAGGAAGGACAGCTAAAGCATCTTCTGTAGAGTCCAGTGTAAACACTGTAAATCAGATACATGTAAATGTCTGCAACAGCCACTAGGTGACAATCAGAACTCTTTTTCAGGATCCCAACACTGAGCAAAGGAGACCCCATTTTGGGCCAGAACTCGTGGCTTAAAAAGCCCTGCTTTAGCAAATTAAAAAGATAATGCCTTACAAATTTCTTATACTTGCATATGGTAGAGATTTGAAGGATCAAAAACTGACTCAAATCCTTCTGAGTGTAAAGTACAACCCCTGTATCCACCAAGGATACATTTAAAGACCCCATTCCTGAAACTATGGACAATAGTGAAGTATAGTTTGACTATACTAGAATTGGAAGAATATTCTGGAATTAAACTGCAGGATCTAAAGAAGCCTACAAACTTTTCCAGGAGGGAATATTTTTTGGAGTGTGGGTAAGTGAAACCATGCATACGAAATTTATGGATAAGGGAGCCATTTTGTATTTCTTTCTTTTAAAGGAAAATATCCATTTTATTCCAGATATTAACCATTTGCAAAGTAATTAATATCTTTCATGTTTTCTTGACTTATTTGCACACAATTTTCTAAAAAGAAAAAAAGTATGTCTTGTGATTCTTAAGTTAATCAGCACCACCGTATTTGACATTGGTATGATTTAGTACTTACTCTGTTCCATGTATTTTGTCTTCAATGTAAGTAATATGCAGCTGATTCCCAAGAGGATATTCTACATCACGTAGTCTCTTCTTGGCATATACAGCAGATGCAACATTTTTGTACTTAATAATTGCATATACTAAGAATGAGCAAAAGCATGAGTATAAGTATAAAATCATTCAAAGCTTATTGAGAGCAAACCTTATTGAGAGCAAAAACAGGACAACTCCAATAATAAAGCAAACATTGTAGCACTCATTCAACAAAAAAAACCAAAACAACTCTTTCGCAAAAAAAGTGACCAAAACATAATTTATCTTCTACTTAATGTAACAATTTTACTTGGCAACAGGTGGAAGAGCAGGGTATACTGTAGTAACTGTTTATTAATTGTGTAATGTGTTAGGTTGTTAACTGTTTCTATACTGTAGCACTGAATTTTTGCTGTATTTGTTGTGAACCGCTGTGAGTCGCCTTCGGGCTGAGAACAGCGGTATATAAGTAAAGTAAAGTAAGTAAGTAAATAAATAAATAAATACTTTAAAAAAACAGTGATAGAAACTGCCAACATTGCTTTCTATCTCAACATGTGGCAAGAGAAAATACATTTCTTTCAATCTCAGGATGTCTATCTGCACAAACACACTCAACTTAGAGAAGTGTCCTTAAGATTTTTCACAGTAATATAGGCTTTGCTACCTGCACTATGCATTTCTACTTATATATTCGTATTTTGGGAATACATCCTTAGTTCCTACCCCACTCAAGGTAGATAAAAATGGACAGACACATCTAATGAAACAAAAAAGAAACAGTTGAAACAACGAGTGGCGAGGAGGGAAGAAATCAATTCATCAAAAATTGAAAAATGACTTTCAAAAAAGGACAACACAAGTAATGAGTTGGACAACCAAAAGACTATTCCATAATCAAGTGTCAAGATTCTAAGACCATCTATCAGTCAGTTTTATACTATAGGGAAGGCCAGAACAACATGCCACCAAGCGCCGCCCCACCACCACCCTCCGCCACCCCTGCCCCTATTTGCTGTCATTTGCATGCACTGCCACCTCCACCCTTCCTAACCATCTTGGGGGTCTGAAAGGGTTTCCCTTCTTATCCATTTTCAGGGTCTGGAGGCATTGCCCCTCCTATCAACCTTGAGATCTGAGGGACTTGTAGGAGGTGGGAAGAAAGAAGAAAAAGGAAGGAAAGCTGGAGGGAAGGAAAAAGAGGGAAAGGGGGAGTCGCCCCAGGGCTGAGAGCGGCGGTCAACAAATGAAGTAAATGAAGGGGAGAAGTAAGGAAAAATAAATAAATAAATAAAGGTAGGTAGGTAGGTAGGTAGGTAGGTAGGAGAGGTGTTCATTAAAGATTTCCCCGGACCCACTTCCTGTGGACTGAAACTTAGCACAGTTATTAGTCCTTCTCCACATAGATGCCACCTAGGGACAAACACTTCTCCCATCTTCTTAAGCAACTGTAAACACCTCGCTTGTAGAAGTCAACAGGTTCCTCCAAAAGCCATGTTGTAACTTCGGAAATCTCACGATCTGAAAAATGCTTGCCCTTTAAAAATAACTTATTGTTAGAAAGAGGTCAAAGTCCAATGGTGCGAGGTCAGGTGAATAAGGGGTATGCAGTAGAATTACAAAGCCACAGGAGTATGCTTCCATTTAGGCAACATGTGAGTTGAGAACTGGTACGTTGTCTTGCAGAAGGCAGATGCCTTTGGTGAGCATGCCACGTCTCTTGGTTGCGATGGCCTCCTGCAATTTCTGCAGCAGTGAAGCATAGTATGCCCCAGTGATCATGGGAACCTTTGCTAGAAAATCTACCAATACTACTCCATGATGGCCCAAAAATACTGTGAGCATGACTTTGCCTGCGAGAGTTGGGCAAGTGTCTTCTTTGGAGGTGGTGAGTCATGATGCTTCCATTGAATTGACTGGACTTTAGTCTCAGGATCATAGTGATGGACCCAGATTTCATCCTATGTTATCAGTCTGTTGAAAAGTCCTCCTGGTTTCCATGGCACATAATTAATAGAGCCCAACAAAATTCAACTCATTCCTGCTTCTGGAAAGGTGTGAGCAGCCGGGGTACCCAGAAAGCTGATACCTTACGCATGCGAAGATGGTCTTGGTGATTTTTCCCCCGGATCCCACAGTAATCTTGACATTTTAGGCCCGGTGGTAAATGATTACACATCGATTTCCCAAAATGGTGCCCTCCACTTGCTGGATGGTGTGTTCATCAACAACAGAGTGGGATCACCCAGGAATTGGAGCTGTTTGCACCGAAATGTGACGACATTCGCATTGACAATGCCAGTTCTTGACTACATCATATGATGGGGAATCCTCACCATAAACCTCTTTCATTTCACTGAATGTCTCCTTTGGTGTGCAGCATTTCAAGGAAAGGAACTTGACCATTGCTCTGTATTCTACTGGGTCCATTATCAAATCTCACACCACTTCAGCACCTATAAAATCAAAACCATTACCATTTCTGAGTTGTAAATTGGCATGTAACCTATAGAGACGTGTATCATTACACAAGTGCAGTTTCAGCGTCCTGTGATAAATAGAAGTGGGCCAGGGGAAATCTTTAATGAAAGTCCCTTGTAAAAAAAAAAAAAAAAAGGGAAGGAAGGAGGGAGGGAGAAAAGGAAGAAAGAAAGGGGGGTAAGAAACAGAGAGGAGAAGGAATTCAGAATTTAGAAAGAGTGGTGTAGTGGCTTGAACCTCAGACCCACTGGATGACTCTAGGCAAGTCACACTCTCTCAGCCTCAAAGGAAGACAAAGGTAAATCCCCTTTGAACAAATACTGACAAGAAAACTCTGTGATTGGGTTGCCTTAGGGTCACCCTGTCTGAAACAACTTGAAGGCACACGCAACAACAATACTAGTAAAAGTAAAGGTTTCACTTGACATTTAATCTAGTCGTGTCTGACTCTGGGGGGTGGTGCTCATCTCAATTTCAAAGCCAAAGAGCCGGCATTGTCCATAGACACCTCCAAGGTCATGTGGCCAGCATGACTACATGGAGCGTTGTTACCTTCCCGCTGGAGGGGTACCTATTGATCTACTCACACTTATGTGTTTTCGAACTGCTAGGTTGGCAGAAGCTAGAGCTAACAGCAGGAGCTCACCCCACTCCCTGGATTTTAACTGCTGACCTTTTGGTCAGCAAGTTCAGAAGCTCAGCGGTTTAACCCACTGTACCACCAGGCGGCCTAAAAACAATACTAATCAGTCATTATTTCTACCTTACTTGTCAAGTGAGGTGCTAAAAACCCAAGAGGCTTAGCCTATGTAATTTCAGGCCCTTACTGCCGGCAAGTTGTGCAGGCCTGTTATAGACTCCAGCTGATGTGACATAATTGGTACAAACAGCAATTCATTCCCTACAACTTACTGTGACATAAAACCCTCTGTGTTCAAAGTAGGGACTAGATGCATAGTTCGACATATTCTGATTTTGCTGCTGCTATGATCAACAGCTTCAAATATGGACTATACAACATACACATTCTTAGACAAATATCACGCCTATGGGCACATCTACATGGGTACCAAAATCTGATGTGGGTGGGAACTGGCTCCAAGGGATTTACATCATGAATGGAGTAATCTCATCTCCAATACAAGGCACAGTGATTTATCATGGTTGTGCCCTATATTAGGAAAGCCTAACTGAAACATATCTGCAGTGAACTCTCTTCTTTCAGATTAAAAAAAGAAACTTTAAAACTTTTCAACTGTTCAAATAGACAAGCACCAAGTATTGCATATTTGGGAGGCATATCTGTTCACATGCAACATCTCTCTACTAATTCATATATTTATCTTTCAATTACTAAAGCAACTGAACAAAAAATCATAGTTTATGAATAATCCAATTTTTCATTTAAAAAAACTCCTTTTCAATATTTTGCATTACCACGTTTACTTTGGAGATACGGTCGAGCTTCACAAGATTCCAATCCTGGGATGACATCAAATAAGCCAAATATTTGCTCTTGAGCCAATGGGAGTTCTGATACCATTAACAAATATCTAGAGATTGATTCTTGTTTTCTGGAATTACACCTTTCCACGCTTGCAAGATCTGGTGGGTCCACTAAATGAAACATAGTAAGAATAATTAAGCTCCATCTACTTGGTTTATTCTTGAAATCTAATTAGCTTATTCTTGAAATCTATGTCCAGTGCAATGACAATCTGCTATCATAATATATATCTCAATTAATAAAAGGGCATAAATACAAGTGTTTTCCACTTCAAGCATCCATGTTTATGCCTACAAAGGCACAAGTGATAATAAAATAGTTGTTCAACCTGGGCAACCTCACTTTCTCTAGTGGCAAAAGGAAAAGAGAACATTTGGGCTTGTTGCTACAACACCAACTAAACAACTGTATATGAGGAATAACATCTACATTTTGCAAGGGGGGATTCTCTCTTTAAAGCTCAGCTTAGAAAGTTCTGTGGCTCAGTTCAAATGAAGAATCCCTCTGTAAGTTACAGAGGCCACAAATAAAATACCATAAATCCCTATTTCACTGGCAATCTACACAGTTAACATATACATATGTACAGGTTTTGTATCTACACAGAGATGAATTTGGACTTGCATGCACATCTTACATTTACATCCAAAAAATAATGTGGCTCATACCTTCCCATTAAGTTTCAAATTCCAACCACTACCAAATTATAAAAGGCAGAAGCAAACAGAAAATACACCAACATGTCACCCAAGAAAAAGTTCAGTGGAGACAGCACTAAAACAGTCTCTAAAGGGTTTTTTGTGTCACTGCAGCCAAAATACTTGCTGCAAGCCTAAGAGCCACAACTACAAAATGACCTGCTGGTAGAAATGACCTGCTGGTAGAAATGACCTGCTGGTAGAAATGACCTGCTGGTAGAGATCCAACAGCTAAATATACTGTCATAATATAAAACACAATTGGAGGCCTATCTCTTCTGGCAGGCCAACCCAGTCAACTTTAACTATTGATTTTAAACTCACACGCTATGTTTACTGTTCTGTGTATTCATTCACACACACACACACCCCTATATCATAGAAATACGATTTTATATATTTTACACAATGTTTATAATGATAATGTTGATAATGTTTTCAACTATGGTGTGCCCACCTCAAGACATGAGGAGAGGTAGGTACGAAATAGAACAACAATAACAACAATAATAATCATAAACAGAAATGCCTAAATTCAGACAACATGCTAGACTCACATTCTAACAAACACTTATCTATTCTCGGCTTACACAAATCCATCAAAAGACATTTGGCAATGGTGCTAGGTGACTTCTGCATAAAATCTATCACGCATGACTCCAGTAAACTAGACATTTGAGCAGAGGTTGCCTCACTTCAACAGAGAAATACTGGCACCACAATGTTCACACGGATGTTTATTTTCAGATTATACCTACCTGAGGTAAGCAAACTGTTCCCTTGACTCTTTTTTTTACGACGTGCACCACCCATGTAGAACCTCCATTCAGAAGATTTCAGGGACTTTTCTGAAGGTGAACACACATTCAAGTCACTTTTCTGTTTTCATGCATTTGTGGGTACTACTTTATGCTTCTGATATTTTAATCCTTAAAACTTCTTCAAATGGAAGCAAACAATGAACAATGGAAATAATCTGCCCTTTGATAAGTTTTAAGATTCCAACCTGCATATAAACATTTCCTTTAAGACAATCCTACCTGTAGTAAGCACAGTATCCTGTTGTACTTCAGAATCCTTTGCTTCTGGTTCCACAGCACTCTCATAAATGGGGCAGACATTGGGTTCAAGTGGTTGAGTCACAGATGCAGGCAAATGGGTGCTGTAACCTGAAGGTAACAGATATATAGGCCCAAGTTAAAACTTTATGGAAGGCTGTGAAACTCCCAGGAGTTGGGAAGTCCCTATCCCATTCTCCATTCCTCAATACAGAAACTGAGTTTCTTCAACCAAATACATAATTCCTTAACTTAAAGCCCCTGGGAAAGCGCAACTGGACATTTCATAGTGTTCAGTGGCATTTTGGTATTCCCTCAGTTGTTCAAGGCCCAGATGGTGCAGGAGTCATACCAAAACGGCCTTGATGGCAGCACTTTCCTACTTTCTTACACATATACAAGTCAACTAATTTGAATTCAGCTATCACTCATATTTGTAGCTCCTTAGAACCTCTAAAAATAAAGCAATGATGTTCCCCAAACAGAAAGAGTAAAAAGATTTTCAGTAAAAATGGGTGCTGTATTCATATAAAGAGTGTTAGAAGCACCTTTAAGCGTAACATTGCACTGCCTACCTGAAGTCGTAACATTACTCTCTTTTACGCCGTGGTCATCTGTCTGCTGTTCTACGCCACTTGTATAGTAGTAGTAGTCCGAACTGGAGCCAGGTGACTGCATTGAAGGTTCAGACAAAGCAGCACTGTAATCTGTACCATCCACATAATATTTGTATTCAGAGTGCTCTGGTGGTTTTAAAACTTTCTGAACCTCACTGGTGTGATAATCTAAACCAAACAAATAAAAAGAACACTGAGACAGATTTTTCTCCACAGCAGATTAAAGTTAACCCTTAGATATGTCACTTCTCTAATTCAAGATAAGTAGGAACATGCAAAACAGACTGAGTATTCTCCCATGCACAGGACCACCCCCTCTTCTGGTTTAGACAGGTGCTACCACAAAAAAAGCAATTCAGGGCGACCTTCTAAAAGCTTCTAAATGAAAACTTCTTAAACCAAATGGGGTCACCATAGCTTTATGTTGGAGACAGGACAAATTTCTGAGACAGAGGAGCCAACAGAAAGGAGGTGAGGGAGAGAAGAGGGAAGGAAAAGGCATCTTCGTTTGAACTAGACCGTTTCTCCCCATAAGCTTGTTGCCTCTGCACACCTTAGAGAGGAAAAGGGGGGAGGGAGGGGTTTGTTAGGGACCCCATCCCTGAGGCTTCTTCCCTTCCTTTCCCATCTTATGGATCTTGAGGGTCTATCCCTCTCGTCCTGCCTTGTGAGTGTGTTGGTCTTTCCTTTCCTTCCCATCTTGGAAGTCTGAGGTATTTTCCGTTCCTTTCCATCTTGGGAGAGTGGGGTATCTGTGGAGGGGCATAGTTTAGACTGGATTATTCCTCTCCTCTTTCTCCCAGTGCCTGAGTCAGGAGCCAAATAAGTGTTGACTCGTGTATTTGTATTGACTTGTGTACTCAAGTCAATACGTATTGGGAAAAAGTATTGGCTCAAGTATAAGCCGAGGGTGGGAAATGCAGAGCTACTGGTAAATTTCAAAATAAATAGATACCAATAAAATTACATTAATTGAGGCATCAGTAGGTTAAATGTTTTAGGTGCCTCGGTTTATATTTGGGTCGGCTTATACTCGGGTATATACGGTAATCCTTTGTATGTATCTCTTCATGGTTCTTGCCTCTGGAAGGCTTACATCCACAGGAGAACCAGCTTTTAGGGGCTTAACTACTGAGCTTTCTATTTCTTCTCGTATCCTAAGATGGGATTTGTTCTTCTCATCTGATAAGAGCATCCTGAGTTATTCTCCTGTTGTACTGGTTACACCAGAGGTCCTCAAACTAAGGCCCGGGGGCCGAATATGGCCCCTCAAGGTCATTTACCTGGCCCTCGCTCAGGGTCAACTTAAGTCTGAAATGACTTGAAAGCACACAACAACAACAACAATCCTATCTCATCAGCCAAAAGTAGGCCCACACTTCCCATTGAAATACTATTAAGTTTATATTTGCTTAAATTGTTCATCATGTTAATTATTGTATTGTTTTAAGTGTTTTTTGCACTACAAATAAGCTATGTGCAGTGTGCATAGGAATTCATTCATTTTTTTTCAAATTATAATCCGGCCCTCCATCAGTTTGAGGGACTGTGACCTGGCCCTCTGTTTAAAAAGTTTGAGGACCCCTGGGTTACACATTATGGAACGTGTGAAAGAACCTGATAGTGATAATGGACATATGTTTAAGATGGTAATATTCATGTATCTGATAACCTGTTTTTAAAAAGCCTGTTTTCTAGCCTCTGTAATTTGTTTGTTTTATCACTAACCAATGATTGCTGCTAAGCACGTGGACCCTTTTCTTACTGCAGCATTTTATTATTTTATAGTTTTAGCTTTTATAGTTTTATAGCTTAGTTTTTTTAAAGCCTGTTAAAGAACCACAGAGATTCTTATGGAAGTGGAACATCCTAATGAATTTTATATATACTGTAAGGTATTGCAAAGAAGCTTAAATACCCATACATCTGTGTGTTTTTCCCCTAAAGTGACAGTATATGCTTGTGTTATCTCTGATAGTGGAGTGCTGTTGTTAACTTGGCCTGCCTGGTTTAACCAACAAACATCATGAATTGTGCATTCGGGCTAGCCAGAAAGTGGCAACAGAACCCTAAACAGAATCTAGATTAGCTGACATGTGGCAAGGACTGTTAATTCATCAGTCTTAAAAGATAGGACAAGAAACCGCACCTGTTTCATATGGCTGGGAAAAAAGGAGTTGTTCAGGGGCCTTAATATTTTGCAGGAGTTCCAAGTGGGATGTCTGTGAACTATAAATGGCTTCAGGAAGTGTTTGATATGAAGATATTTGGAAATGGATTTGGAGTATCTTCTCGCAAAAGTATCCCATAATGTCATTTTCGGAATTTTGCAGTTACTAGGCCTGAATAAAAGTCAACATAGCCTGAACATTTGCTTTCATTGGGTCCTCTTCTGCACTATTTGGCAAAAGTCCTCCAGGTAGCATCATGGGTTCTGATAGCAGAGTCCCATAAGAGTACGGGATGGTTATCTATGGCATGGTCTTTTGACCACTGTCTTCAAACTCATCAATCACTAAGGATGCAATTGAGCCAATACAGAAGCGTGTGCTTTGTGTGCACTCCATACATGAATCATGGAAATACCTATCTATCTAGTGATACTCTTAACTCAAAACACTCTTATCTCAAATTGAAGTTTCACACTGAAATGCTATTAATCCATTCCACCCCCTAACATTTGTGTTAGGTGTTTTCAAATAAATATATACTTTATAAATAACAATGTATAAATGAACATTCATATGGACTAAAAAGAAAGAAAGATCAACTTTAAAATGGTAGAAGCACAAAGCACAAAGTGAAAAAGCAGGAGCATAACTTTCTTCCTATTGTACTTATTCCAGCCTCCCTCCTTCTCTTACTCTCTCTCCCTCCCTCTCTTCATGAAGCCAAACATACCAGGAATAAAAAACAACACAGAATCAACTAACCCAAAGTTCCACAAAACAGACAGCAATCTCCTAAAGCGGACAAGAGCAAAAGGCATAAAGGTACGAGGGCTGCTCCACTGAAGCTGTACTCTGGAGCTAGCTCTTAACTCAAATGATGCTCATATGTAAAAGTGAAACCTGGGCTGAGCATCAGCTCTTAACTCAAACTGCTCTTAAACTGAGATGCTCTTAAGCTGAGGTTCCACTGTACATCCACCTATATAAATAAAAGTCAAAATATATATGTATGTTTATATCTATGTTTATATGTATTTTTCAAGATGGCTTGCACATTCAGAGAGCCCCCTGACTTACATTTGGACCAAACTTAGCATATACCCCCACTTGGATCTGGAAAAAACTTGGCACACATGCCCAACACGATCAACTTTAAATAATTGGGGGGGGGGGGTTTGTGGGCAATGGCAGATGATGATGGGAGTTGTAGTTTGCCCACATCTTTATGCATTTTCTAATGGGACCATTCATGAAATCCTTAAACTAAAATATAACAAAACTACACTATATACCTAATGGAATCAAGTTGCTTTCCTCTGCACTGGTGACGTTTATCTTACCTTTTGTGTGATTCACCCAGTAGTTTACACTAGATTCCCGTGCCGTGACTGCAGGCTCAGATGATGTATCATTGTCAACTGAACCTAGAAAATAAACAGATCAAGATTAAACTTGCATTTGATTTGGTGGATTACTGCATAGCTTAATGGCCAAATAACATGATAAAAATGAGGGAAGAATGCCCCAAAACTCCAATAGAAACTACCATCATATATACACTAGGATCGGAGAAATGCTTATCATAAGAGTGTGCTACATACCTACGGTGATTAAGTTGCTTCTATATGTTCTGCTTCCTTTCTTTTCAATGTTACATCTGGAGGAACTGCCTGCAGATGACCCAGGTTTGGAACCTCACAGACCAATGTTTGTTATATGTTAATCATGTTTATTTAAGACAAATTTTGTACCCAGTGTAAAGTCAGATTAAAACAGTGCAAAAATATAGTAGCTCTATATAAACATATGTGTATAATAACACAAGTATGGCAAAAATAGTGGGGGAATAAGGACATATATGCAAACCATACTCTCAATATCCTTGTGCTAGAATCAGGGCTCTTGGCATATTTAAAATAGCACATTAAAAACAAATTTCATAAACCTGTGCAACCAAATCCTGCTTGGCTGCTACTATACAGGGCTTGCTTGCTTGTTTGCTTCAATTTATCCTATATGTATTGGTTAATTTTAAGGCTGATGTAGGATATTTTAGATGTTAGTGTTAGCACTGAATTTTTGCTGTCAGCCGGTCTGCGTCCCTCTACGGAGGTAGAGCAGATCGGGATATAAAAGTTTTAAATAAATAAATAAATAAATTTTGAATAAGGTGCCTCACTAGTAGCAAATGAGTCGGTTGTAAGGCCATAGTTGGTTGGGAAATGGAGTTCCTGCTGGCCCATTCCAATGAAACCCCGCCTACAACAGTTTTTCAGTTTGAGTTCATCATGGTCTTGAGGGAATTACACAAAGAAGTTGTGCACAATACTGTTGTCAGGACTGTTTCTCCATTGTCATAGGGATTCTGTGCCTGCAATCCCCACAAACTACAGGTCTGCTGTATGTACACTTACTGACTAGATTGGTTCTGACTTTCCATTCTGCAGTCCACACACAGTTAACATTTCAAAACAGAAGAGGAAGGTGCTTTATGAACAGACATGGTGTGACTGTCTTCAAGATTTTCAGGTAGAGGTTTATTCCCTACCTCACCTGATTCCCTGGACACCTGTTACCATTTGAGGAGAGTTTACCTTTAGGTGTGGGGACTGACAAGCTTCGTACTACCCTCAAGACAATCAGGCACCTGTTGCACAGTGACTGGCCACCTGCTACTTTAGCCGTCTTTGGGGAGATGGTTAACTTAAAGTGTGGGTGGGCGGGCAAGTGGAGACAACAAGCAGCCACAGTCCCAATCTTCTCCAGTTGCCAGTTGTCTGCAAGCCAGAACACTGCTGCCTGAAGTCATCCTTCTCCCCCTGCCCCCAAACCTATACACGACATGGCGACATGCCATCCGCTACCGTGTATGAGGGTGCCATTGCCTTGCCTTCTGAATCAGTGAAGCAGACAACCTGCTCTGGTGGGATGGAACCGCTCTCTCCCGCTGGACATTTAGAAGACCTTTTAAATAATATTACTTCTCCAAAAACACTGGTTTTCAAACAATGCTGAATTTCCCACAACATATTTTTAAAACTGATTTCCAGTTAATCATACTGTAGTGTTTTTCTTATAAGGGGCATGTTGTTGACATCTTTCAGTATGTTGACAAGCGTGAGATTAAGAAATGCAGAAGCACAGCATTAAGCCATGGCAGTTAAAATGGTGTTGAACTACATTAATTCTACAGTATAGATGTCCCCTTTGTTTACGCATTCCTTCTATTAAAGGATTCTACCTTAATGATTGATACAATGATAAACTGAATATAAAATAAAATATAAAACAAATCTAAAAACGCTACGCACTTGTCCGGATAAAACAATGCAATAACTCCACTCAAAAATAAACTATAGGAATTCAGAAAAATGCATTGCTGCTGCTCCTATCTGTAACAGGAGAAATTACAGGGCAAGGCTGGGGCAGGGGAGATACCTTTTTKGGGGTTTTTAAAATTAGAGATTTTATTTCTAGAAACTTTAGGAGTTTCCAAAAAATCGGGGGATGACCCAAATGTTATGAATCTTGGGGGGGGGGGGTGACAGTGGTAAATGTGTCCTTCAAATGTGGCCATTTTCATCCCGATAGCCCTAAAAATGATGGAAAGGGGAGCCTGGGAAGTCTCCCCATTGCTGCCAATGCGCCAGCTCTTTCTGGAGCAAAAACCAATCTTTTGGATTCCAAATTGAAAAACCGATTTTTGTCCAGCCGAATTCGGGACGCTCCCAAAAAAATGGAAAGGAGAGGCCATGAAAATTGGGACACCAAAAACAGAACAGTGTTTACCCGAATTGCACACCCCTATGGGCTGACAGATTAACTTGAATCCAAACTAAACCAATCAGTTTGCCATGATCTCAATGTGTAATTTCATCATCATAATAATCATCTTATTTATAACCCACCTCTTCTTTTGGCTCGAGGCGGGGTACAACATAGTTAAATACATCTATAAAATCATATATTAAAACATAGTTAAATGCAACATTAAAAGCATACATTAAAACATACACATATTACAAGAGCTGAGACAACAGTTAAAACACAGTAAAGAGAACCCTATGATACCTCAAAGTCCAAGATGCTATGGGGCCTTGCAAAATATTCCAGTGCTACCTCCTGAAAACAGTAATCTAATCCAAGATCAAGACCAGTGTGCTCTGTACAAACTGACATCATCATTATCAGCGCTAAGCTTACAAGTGTCTTCACAAAACCCACTCCTGGTCTTTCTCCAACCATTCTTTTTCAGCCATTAGGAGTCACTGCCATATACCGCAAACAGATCTGTTTGACCAACCCTGCACAACAAGTAGAAGATTCATATAGTGCCTTCTATAGAAATCTCCGTACAACCTCTTAAAGTGAAGTAAGACAGTGCCAATGAAAATTTACATCACATATGTACTAGGATTCTGGGATATATGTTTGGGACTACATACCTAAAAGAATCAAATTGCTCCCCGGTGTTCTGTGGGTGATGGCATTCTGTTCTTTACCACCAGGTTCAGATTCAGTCCTGGTCACAGGCACATTCAAAGTGATCCTAGAAACTGAAGCCCAGAAAGAGATGGTATACAGTTAAAAAAAACATCAAAACACGCATGCCTTCCTTCTACTACACAACACATTCTGTATCTCTTTCAGACAAGGAAACGAGAAGAATTTCAGTAGAAACTACTATTATAAGTGTACTAGCATGTCACTCTTAAGAGTGTACTACATACCTACCTACAGGGATCAAGTTGCTCCATTGCATTATTTCAGTGCAGATCACAGAAGATGAAGTAGGTAGCTGATCCCATTTGGTACGTCTACCTGTTTTTTTATTTTCAGTGCAGATCATGGAAGATGAAGTAGTTTGCTGTTCCGATTTGGTACATTTACCTGAAGCAAGCATCAATATGGCAACATTTCAAATTCTCGGCAAAAGTCCAGCCTTGAGGTTACCAGAGAATTTCAAATGCAGGATAACAGATGACATAAAAATTACTGCTTAAAACTTACCCAAGGAATTTGAGCGGCTCACTTCTACTTCATTGCTTGTTGTTTTGTGTTTGGGGTTGTTCACAGACGATTTAGATTCAGAGGGTGCCACAGGTTTCATTGCAGACTTAATCCATTTGGTATCTTTACCTGAAACAAGAGTGAATATGGCAACAATTCAAATTCTCAGAATTTTAATGTTTAGGCTATTTTAGGTTATTGTCCTGTTGAGATTAAAAGATGTTAGGCATATCTTTACAAGACAATGAAACAGCGAGGATTTCAAATGTAGGATAACAGATGACATAAAAATTACTGTTTAAACTTACCCAAAGTATTTGCGCTGCTCACATCTACTTCATAGTTTTGTTTGGGATTGGCCAAAAGAGAGCTGGACTCAGATAATTAATATAATATAATATAATATAATATAATATAATATAATATAATATAAAACTTTATTTCTAGACCACCCTCTCTCCCCAAAGGGGACTCAGGGCGGTTTATGCATACAAAAAAGGCAGGCATTTAATGCCTCAGGTGAATACAAACATATCAAAATAATATACAATAAAGCAACAGTAATAACCATCTCAGCCAGACTGGTGCTTTTACCTAAAGTCAACATTCACATATTTCATTATTATTTTTAAATATATAAATTCAATTCAGACTCTGTTTTAAGACTAGTACATATAGTACCTCGTATTTTAATTTTCCCTGGAAGGTTTAAATCCAAGACTAGCAAGTGACAAGGATTTATGTCACAGACGACATTAAAATTACTTCTTACAACTTACTGAAAGTATTCAACTTGCTCCCTTGAATGTCACTGCTTGTTGTTTGGTGTTTGGGATTGTTCACAGGAAATTTGGATTCAGAGCGTACCTCAGGTTTCATTGCAGACTTAACCCATTTGGCATCTTTACCTGAAATGAGAATGAATATGTCAATAATTCAAATTCTCAGAATTTGTTTAGGCTACTTTAGGTATTATCCTGTTGATACTAAAAGATGTTAGGAATATCTCTACAATAATAATACAGATGGCAATTGGAATGGCTCCTGGCTTATGTTCTCTGATTATGTGATTTTAAATAACTGTTTTAATTGATATGTCTTAATGATATAATTTTAATGTATATGTTGTTTTACGCTGATATGTGTTCAAGGCATCAAATAGTGCCTTTGCTGTAAGCTGCCGAGTCCCCTCCAGGGTGAGAAGGGCGGGATGGATATAAATAAATAAATAAATAAATTTAAATAAATAAACAATTGTTAGAACTTTATTTATACCCCACCCCTCTCCCCAAGGGGACTTGGGGAGGCTCACAACATATAACACAAAATAACCACATGATTAATCGGCTTTAGCACAGCAGGCTAATTGCCAGCTGCATCTGTAGTAAATCTTGCCAACCAAAAGGTTGACAATTTGAAGCCGGGATAGGGTGAGTTACTGACCTTCAGTCCAGCTCCCTGCCCACCTAGTGGATCGAAAACAGCCATGTGAGTAGATAAATAGGAACCGCATTGAAGGTATTTTAGGCATGGCGTTTCAACCAGAAAAAGGAGGAAAGTTTACGAACAAAAAAAGCTCTTCGGCAAGGAGATGGAGCAACAGCCAAAAGATGGAGGAAAGCCTATATATACATATACATATATATATATATACACACATACACACACACACACACACACCTCTATCAGTTATCTGTCTTGTCACTGTATAGTCAGCATTGAATGTTTGTCATATATGTGTTCTGTGATCCGCCCTGAGTCCCTGAGTATTGATATAAGCAAAATAAAATATATAGAAACATCAAACAATCAAAATTGGAAAGCAAGACAATAAGCAACATAACAAAATTAAAGTTATATTCAAGTAAACATAAAAGACAAAAACTGTAAGTTAAATCTTTATATATAAAATATCAACCTGCGTATGTTTGTGCACGCAAAACTCAAAAAGTAGATGGTCGAATGACTTGAAATTTTAACACAACGTTGCTATTCAATACGCACATGTTTTAATAGTTGAATGAAATCATGATACAACATTGCGTTTGAAAATGCGTGCGTTTTAATAGTAAAACTAGCAGTCCTGGAATAGACAAAGTGGTCAAGAGAAGGATCTCAGCATCCACTCTTATGAAAATTGTCCAGAAAAAATCTGCATAGCACATAGTAACCAAACCCAGTCTAGATATCAATTTACCTAAACAGTACCAAAAAAAAAAGAAAGAAAAATGAGATCTAGGAACCAATCGCAGCCTAGCTGTCCATTTACCTCAGCAGTTTAAGAAAAAACAACCAAACCCAGAGGAGCTATCATAAATCCACATCAGTAGAAGAAATAACAACCAATCATAGCATAGCTTTCCTTACACTATAGCAGCTTAAGAAAAATCAACCAATCACAGTACTGCTATCATTTCACCTGAGCATTAAAAGAAATGTAAGCAGAGCTCAAATTGGTTACTATTGGCAATGGAAATAGAACTGGGGATTGTGATTTTTAATTTTGCCAGCATTCATCACCAGGTGCTGAAGAACACACAGGGAGACTATTCTCTTAAGTACCACATACATTAATCATCTGAAATCCCACGCCCACGTTCGAACACAGGCCGCGGTTCTCGACACGCAAACACTGAACATCAAAAGAGACCAAACCACACTGATCAATAATGTTTAGACAAAAACAAACGTGATAGAGCCAGAACTTCTCAAAGGGAAACTGAAGAATCAGCAGCACAGTGGGAAGAAAGACTGGAAGCCTTATGAGTTGAATTGAGAAGAAGAGCAGCGCCAAGAACAATTAGATCAACAGAGAAGACATATGCTGTTACAATATCTGAGTGATCGAGCTTCATGTCACCAAATTCCTTTTTCATACAAACCGGATATTCAATACAATACCTCATGTAAATACGTTCCCATCGGAAAAATTGACACACTTCGTCTGCACTGCAAAAAAGGTAAATTTAAAGGAAAAACACTGGGAATGCGCTGTGCAAGCAGAAAAATGATGCTTCCTGAACTTGGGCAGCCAAAAGAGCTAATGAAAAGTTTGCTAAATGGCATGACTGATGATTCAAAACAATTCCCCAAAAACAACAAAAATTACAATTCCTGCTAACAAATTACTTCATTTGGCGCTGACATTACAGTGGAGCATTTTATGCCAACACTTAAAAATCAGGCACATATTTACCAGAGCTGGCTCTTTGATTTCTTTGCCCAGCGTTAACCATAACTTCCTCCCAAATTAATTCATAGAAGATGAAAATGACCAATTGAGCCTACACTGCCAAATCACTACTTGACTCAGAAGGCATACTGCTGAATCGTTACTAAAAAACACATTCCTCATCAGACTGAGCCACAGCAAAACGTGGTCAAGTTTAGCTAGTAATAATATAAAAATGATACCTACACCTTCTCAACCTGGGGGTCGGGACCCCTGGAGGGGTCATGAAGGAGTGTCAGAGGGGTCACTAAAGACCACCAGAAAACACAGTATTTTTTTGTTGGTAATGGGGGTTCTACGTGGGAAGTTTGGCCCCAATTCTATCCTTGGTGGGGTTCAGAACACTCTTTGATTGCAGGTGAACTATAAATCCCAGCAACTACAACTCCCAAAATATCAAGATCTATTTTCCCCAAACTCCATCAGTGTTCACATTTGGGCATATGGAGTATTCGTGCCAAGTTTCATCCAGATCCATCATTGTTTGAGTTTACAGTGCTATCTGGATGTAGGCGAACTACAACTCGCAAACTCAAGGTCAATGCCCACTAAACCCTTGCAGTATTTTCTGTTGGTCATGGGAGTTCTGTGTCAAGTTTGGTTCAATTCCATTGTTGGTAGAGTTCAGAATGCTCTTTGATTGTAGGTGAACTACAAATCCCAGCAACTACAACTCCCAAATGACAAAATCAACTCCCCCCAACCCCACCAATCTGGGTGTATAGTGTATTTGTGGCAAATCTGGTCCAGTGAATGAAAATACATCCTGCATATCAGATATTTACGATTGATAGCAGTAGCAAAATGACAGTTATGATGTAGGAAGGCAAATAATTTTATGGTTGGGGGTCACCACAACATGCGGAATTGTATTAAGGGGTCACAGTATGAGGAAGGTTGAGAACCACTGCCTTAAAGCATTGTCCTAGTCAGGTCCAATGTCCTTACACCACTGTCCTAGTCAGGTCCAATGTAAGTTCCAATTAAGTTCTCTATCCATTAGATCAGTGGTTCTCAACCTGGGGTCCCCAGATGTTTTTGGCCTTCAACTTCCCAGAAATCCTAACAGCTAGTAAACTGGCTGGAATTTCTGGGAGTTGCAGGCCAAAAACATCTGGGGACCCAGGTTGAGAACCACTGCATTAGATGATAAACACCTAACCATTTTCAAAAGCTAGCTTCCACAGCCAGGATTTCAAGTATTTCCTAAATCTTGTTAAGGTAGGAGCCTGCTTAATTTCCCTGGGGAGAGTGTTCCAGAGGCAAGGGGCCACTGCTGAGAAGACCCTCTCTCTCATTCCCACCAATCATGCCTGAGACAGAGATGGGACTCTGTGAACGGCCAATCTTAAGACCCAAGCAGATTCATAAGGAGATATGCAGTCACACAAATGGGTTCGACCCAAACTGTTTAGGGCTTGTAGGTAATAACCTGCACATTGAACTGGGCCCAGAAACAGTCAGTGGGAGTGGTATCTTCCCTATAACTAGCTCCGATTAAGAGCGTGAATGCTGATCCTTGAACAAGTTGAGCCATTTTCAAAAACAAGTAGAGCGCATTACAGTAATCCATCTGAGATGTAACTAAAGCATGGACCACAGTGGCCAGATCTGGCTTTTCAAGATATGGGTGCAGTTGGAGCACAAGTTTTAATCATATGAAAACCCTCCTGACCAGTGCCGACACCTGTGGATCCAGGGTCAGCGCTGAATCCAGAAGGATCTCCAAACTGCGAACCTGTGCACTTAGAGGGAGTGAAAGCCCATCAAGCACAGGATGCCACCCTATACCCTGATCGACCTCCCAACTCACCAGGCGGACCTTTGTCTTGTCTTGAAATGGAAATGAGTAATAGAGTTGTGTGTCATTTGTGTACAGATGACACCAAACTCCGTATGACCTCACCCAGTGTAGATGTTGAATAGTATGGGGGATAGAACTGAGCCTTGCAGGACTCCACAAGCCAATAGCCAGGGGTCGGAGCAAGCACCCTCAGCAACACCTTCTGAGTGCGGTCCTCCAGGAACGAGCAGAGCCACTACAAAGCACTGCCCCCAAGTCCCATCCCAGAGAGCCGACTCAAAAGAATAACATGGTTGATGGTATTGAAAGCCACTGAGATGTCCAGGAGAACCAAAAGGAACACAGTCCCCCTGTCTAGCTCTCTGTGAAGGTCATCAGCCGAGATACATTAAACACTAGGTCCAAAGTGTGTCCAGCTACATGACTGGGTTCAGATATAATTTGGGACAGCCCCAGGGTTGACAGGGCAGCCATAAAGTCCTGAGCCACTCCCGACAGGGCGGTCTCGGAGTGAACAATGAAGTCTCCCAGCAAAACTAGCTGATGGCACTCCAATGCCAGCCCCAAGACCACCCCAGCTAGCTTAGGCAGGGAGACTGTTGTACAGTGGGGTGAGCAGTACACAAACAGAATCTCTAATCTTTCCCGGTTACCCACTCTGAGAAAGACATGTTCAAACCTAGGCGATTGCAAGATGGGGCACCTGTTCAAGGAGATGGATTCCGAATGGACCACCACAACTCCACCTTCCTAGCCCCTGGGCCTAGCCTGCTGGTGCACCCCAAAACTCGGGGAACAAAGCTGGAAGATATCACACACATACACACACACACCCAGTTCGTCCAGCCAGGTTTAAGGGACGCAAGAAAGGTCCACATGTTCATCCAGGATCAACTGCTGTTTTACCATTCACAGACCTAGCATTTAGCAGCAGGACTTTTAGCCCAGGAGGCCTGCCATTTTGGCTACCCAACCCATTTATAATAGGAGTCTGTTTTAGAGGCACAAGGACTTTGAAAGGCACAGTTAAAATCAATGAATGAACCCTGGGTAAAAAGAAGGATCTTTTGCATTAGAACGTCCAATGTCTTGGAATTGTGATGGCGACAATTGGTGTAGTTAGGCCTATAAGCACTGGTCATTTACTTTGTGGGATGCATAGGTCTGAAACAAGCCAAGACGAAGGACAAAACGGTGCTGCCTTCACGACCAACAGGACAGTCCCATAGGGCCCCCGGTCACAGT
>NW_026844366.1:160257132-160407303 GCF_025583915.1 Anolis sagrei ordinatus | reverse complement strand
CCCCGCTTGCAGGATAACAGATTATATAAAAAGTATTGCTTAAAACTTACCAGAAGTATGCACGCTGCTCTTTTGTACTTCATTGTTTGTTGTTTTAGATTTAGAATTGTTCACATCAGATTTGGATGCAGATAATTTACTGGGTTCTGTAACCTTAGCCAGACTGGTGCTTTTACCTGAAGCCAATAGTGAAATATTTCATTATATTAAACCTATAATTCAGATTCTGTTTTTAGACTACTATGTACAGTATCTCATATTTTAATTTTCTCTTGAATGCCTAGATCTAATACTGGCAAGTTACAAGGATTTCTGGATCACAGATGACATAAACATTACTGCTTAATACTTACCCAAAGTATCCACACTGCTCTCTTGTGCTTCGTTGCATGGTGTTTTCTGTTTGGAATTGTTCACAGGAGATTTGGATTCAGAGACTTTACTTGGCTGTTTAACATCATTAGCCAGACTGGTGTTTTTACCTGAAGTCAACAGTCAAGTATTTCATTATTTAAAGGGAAAAAAATCCAGATTCTGTTTTAGTCTACTTGGTACAGTACAAGGATTTATGTGGCTATTATCAGGATTTATGCAAGATCACAACCTACACCTGTATTTGTGTTTGGGTATGTATAAAAACTATATGAAGTATGAAGAAATCCATTGCCATGCATTTCATGAATTGTTGATTCTTGCTTGGGACTATTCGCATGAGACCTGACTTTAGTGGACCTTATCAGCCGAGTTACAGGCTTATTCAACCTGGGGTTTTAATTTAAGACAGTCTTCTTCTATTGTTGTTGTTGTTGTTGTTATTATTATTATTACAATTTTTCCTAACAGATATTCGAAGTGGCTAGCAGCTCTAAAAACTATGCAATATACAGTATAAAAACTAAAAAATTATAAACATTAAAATAGAATTAAACTAAACACTATTTTAAAATAAACCATTTAAACCATAAAAAGACTATTTAAAAATAAAACACCACATATTTCTTAATTGAAAATATTTTTTATCTGCATTCCATTTTTAAAATAATATCTCATTTTTTTTTAAAAAAAAAATAGGCATTCTTAAAAGTCAAGACATGAAAATCAGAGGATTTCAGTGAAAATTACCAATATGCACACAGCAATCAATATAACGTTTGTTTTGTTTTAAAATTATATTACGTACACATAGTATTCAAGGTGGCTCCTTGGATTTCATGTTTTGCTGTCCTCTGCTGGGCACCATACACACCAAATCTGAGAAAAGGGTGTTTAGGGGGATCAGGTTCAGCCTCAGCCCAAACGGCTTCAAAACCTGAAAACAAACAGCAATTCAAAATGTTAAAAATGTGTTTCTCACTACTGACATTTAACCATTCTTATGGACCACAATGAAGCTGAACCTTTTCTTAGGAGTTTCCAAAAATGTATTGGTTAAGAAGACGAACTGTCTGAGAAAAACAAGAAAATCTTGTAGTCGCTCAGAAAATGGCAGGTTATGAAATTAGACATTTGATTATTTATCACTTTTCTCCATCACTCCTCAAAAAGGTTTGTGGTCCATCTTGCTACCCCACAGGACATGCAAGGCTGCAACTTCCCATTGTCACTCTTACAGACACATAGCTCAATGTTTGAGGGGATAAAACGAATGCTCTTTTTCTCCTAACATCCACCCAATTTCAAAACAATACAGTACTAGAGTTGAAAGTCAGAGAGCTTCCTAATTTGAAAATAGGTCAAAATAAGGCCTCTCGGGGCTTTTAAAAGTTTAAAAAGTTACTCCTGCAATATCCAAATATATGATGATTCATTAAAAATGCCATTAATCCAGTTCAGATATGGGTAACCCCAGGCCCGGGGACGGATGCAGCCCTTTCGGCTCTTTTCTCAGGCCCTCCTCTCTTTCACCTTCCTACAAGAATGAGGACGTGCCAGCCTACCCACGTCCTCATGCTGAGAGGAGACCAGGAAAGTCTCACACGGCAGAGCTGCTTCCTGGCCTCCATCTCCACGGGACTTCGCTGATCCTCACTGGTGAGCATGGAGCCAGCACGTTCCCCTTCCTCCAGGCCTCCACACCTTTCAACAAGGAGGGTGGCTCCTCTTCCACCTCCTCTTCCTCCTCTGCTGCCACCACCTTTCTCAAGGACAAGTTCTCCCTCAGAAAGAAGAACAACAGGAGCAGGAAGAAAGGGAAGGAGAACCCTAGACAGCCGCATGCCCAGGTGGCAGCAGTGGAGGAGGAGGAAGAGGAGCTGCTCTCCTTGTCACTGGGGGCAGAGGCCCAGAAGAAGGGGAGTGTGCTAATGAGGAGCAGCTGAGTCCTGTGGCAGCGGAGGCCAAGGTGCAGGCCAGGAAGAGGCTCTGCCCAAGGCTAGCACTGATGAGCACAACTTCCTGGGCACAATCATGGACCAGGCAAGCTGCCATGTATGAAACTCTCCTTCCTGAACCAACCTTCCATGCCCGGCCCACCCACCCAGCTCTGGCTCACCATGTGACCTCCAAGTTAAAAGTTTGGCCATGCCTGATCCAGTTCAAAGCAGATAATCTGTATTTTCTACGGCAATGTAGATGAGGCCTCAGTATGAGGACTTAAATAACTTTGTCTGGATCAGGGTCTTTTTCTTTTTAAAAACCACAGCACTGGCTGGGACAAGAATGTACCCCAACAAAACAGTATGTTGTGATGTTGAGAAAATAACACTATAAAAGGATGCAGTTTAGGGACAACGAGCAGATAGCAATGTCTAATGTTTGTAGGACTACTTCTATACAAATTCTTCAATTAAAAGACAGAATTTTATCCCACGACTGCTAGAAGAAGGGGAGAAAATAATCTCTTACTTTTGTCACACTCCTCTATGGCCAAAGCAGCTTCAGATGGCACTGAAAATCCTACGTATCCTAAATCTTTAGATTTTCCAAACTCGATCCTTATGATGACACATGAAACAATAACTCCATAGACCTATATATAATATATATTAAAAATCAGATGAAATAATTTGGCAGTCACTTAAAACTAGATACAAAAATGACATTCTAGATCTTTAGTGGACTAAGAATGCATTATGGAAACACAGTGTTAATGCTGCATTCGTACCTTAAATTTGTTTGCCAAGACATTTTCAGTAAAAGACCTCGGGACTGCGACATGTATTACAGTTAATTTCTGAAGATCCGTATCCAGTTCATATGGTTTTCCAGGAACTCTGCTTTGAGCCAAATACATCTAAATTGGAAAGAATAATAATGTCATAACCTACAATGACAGTTCCTTAATTTTAATAATTTAGCAAGGTTCAATGCTGGTTCCCAAATCATGCCCTCAAAGCAGAAGGGGACCCACGCTGATGCATCATGTTATAATTTAGCAATATTGCTCAAATATCATAACAGTAACAGCCAAATTACCTTAAATGGCTTCAGCATAACTAAGGAAGGAGAAGTCCATGAGCTTTCAGTGAGCATCTAGTTGTTACATCAGTATAAGCAATGAAATGAAGCTAGGATGATCTGTAGTTGTTTATAGTTAAATTCACATCCACAGCTCATAAAATCCTCTGATAGATTGAATCAAATGTAAGTAAAAATTTCAATTCCTATTGTCTCCAGCTAGCATGGAGAATGGTCCAAAAATCTGACAATTATCTATTAATCTCTGATTTCATTATTCAGAAGGAGACTATGGCAATGCTCTAGTCAGTGATTTTCAGCAAATGACAACTGATGTTGCATTAAAGAGATCTGCACAAAGGTACTAAGCAGAAGTGGTAAGGAATTGTGTATGTCAAGTACAATAGTATACAGGCAGTCCCCGAGTTGCAAACATCCAATTTACTAATGACAAGAGACCACAGAAAGTGAGAGAAATCTACTCCTAAAAAGGGAAATCCACTTCTGGAAAAGTTATCACGGAGAAACAGGGTCTCCGCTGAAACTTTCTCACCAATCCTTGTTTCCACAAGAAGCCATTTTTTTCAAAATCTAATTATCCCAGGGACACAAAGTGAGGCGAAATTTTCTGAACATGGGCCAGACAGCAAAAAAACAAAAGAAAAAAAACCCTTCAAAACTAAAAAATATGTTTTTGGCTGGAGTCACACTTAAAAGGTGCACATGTTCCAACTTGCAAACAAATTCAGCTTAAGAACAAACCTACAGAATCTTATCTTGTTAGTAACTTGGGGACTGCTTGTATTGTGTTTCACAAGGCATTGAAATTTTCCATTTTCCAAAAAGCATTTCCATTAGACCCCGGATTTATTGCCTACTCCTGATATAGAATCCGAGAATCACAGAGGGGGAAGAGACCCACAAGGGCCATCCGGTCCAACCCCCGTCATACAGGAAGGCCCAATGAAAGCACTCCCGATAGACAGCCTCTGTGGAAAAGCCTCCAAAGAAGGATACTCCGCCACACTCCAAGACTGCTTATGCCACTCTCCAATAGCTCTTACTCTCAGGAGGTTCATCCTAATCTTTTCAGTCAAATCTCTTTCCCTGCAATGTGAAACCATTGCTCTCATGTGCTCTAGAGCAGTAGAAAGTCCGTTTTCCCCCTCTTCTTCCTCAATGGCACACCCTTTGAAATCTTGAAAGATGGTTCTCATGTTCCCTCTCTACCTTCTCTTCTCCCAGGTAAACTTTCACCAAGAGGAAAAGAGAAAGGAAAAAGAGAAAGAAGGAAGGGAAGAAGGATGGAAGGAAATGGAGGGAGAGAGGGAGGGAGGAAAGATAAAAGGGAATGAATGAATGAATGAATGAATGAATGAAGGAAGGAAGGAAGGAAGGAAGGAAGGAAGGAAAAGAGAGAGGGGGAAGGAGGAAGTAAAGAGGGAAGGAAGGATGAAAGGGTAGAAGGGAAGGAAAGGAGAAAGAGGGAGGGAAAGAAGGGAGGGAGGAAAGGAGCAACATTTTAATATTGAGGTGGTTTTGTTTTGTTTTGTTTTAAACCCTACTTATCCCTAAATGATACCGGTCCAGCTAACCTGTCTGGACACATATCCCTTTATGAGCCAATTAAAGTCTTAAGTTCAGCTGGGGAGGTCCCGCTCTCAGTCCCGCCACCCTTGCAGGTGTGATTGGTGGGGATGAGAGATAGGGCCTTCTTGGTAGTGGCCCCTCGACTGTGGAACTCTCTCCTCAAAAAAAATAGATCAGCCCCCCTCCCTCCTGGTGTTCAGAAAACTGCTTAAAACTTGGCTATGCAAGCAAGCTTTCAGTGATTGATAACAATACTGAAGCAGCTAAAAGACAACCACAGGATTGATGCAATGTCTAAACTAAAGTATGGTTATGTTTGATGGTTTGTGGAGTTTGGAGGAAATAGACCTTGATATTTGGGAGTTGTAGTTACTGGGATGTATAGTTTGCCCACAATCAAAGAGCATTCTGAACCCCACCAATGATAGAATTGGGCCAGACTTCCCATACAGAACCCCCATCACCAACAGAAAATACTGTGGTTTTAATTTATAGTTACACCAATCCCTCCCTAATCACGTGTGTTCCGTCCCAGGACCACCTGTGATAAGTGAAAATCCGCAAAGTAGGGCTTCTCCGCCCACTCGAGTGGGCAGAGTGTGCCTACTTCGCAGCGGCCTCCTCCTCACCACTTCCGCTGCTCTGTGCCCGGAGTCGCAGAGAAGCGAGGGGGAAGCAACTGCCGCCAAAGCCCTCTTAGGCAGCGGCTTCCTCCTCACCACCTCTGCTGCTCCGTACCCGGAGGGTCCCTTCCTGTTACCTAGCCTGGTAAGGAAGGAGCACGGAGCAGCGGAGGGGTGAGGGGGGAAGCTGCCGCCACCACGGCCCTTTTTGGCAGTGGCCTCCTCCTCTTTGCCACTTCCATTCTCCCTGTCTGGAGGGTCCTATCCTCACCTGGCTGGGCACCCAAGCCTGGCACCCAGCCTGGCGAGGAAGGAGCACGGAGCAGCGGAGGGGTGAGGGGGAAGCCTTGGAGGGTCCCTTCCTCACCAGGTTGGGCGCCCTTGGGCACCCAGCCTGGCGAGGAAAGGAACGGGGAGCAGTTATACAGTGTTCCCTTGCTGCTCCATGCAATATAGCGAGTCCGCAATAAGCGAATCGTGAAGTAGCGAGGGAACACTGTATATGTTATGGACTCAGATTTAACATAACTCAAAAACCACTGGGCGAATTGACACCAAATTTGGACACAAGACGCCTATCAGGCCAACGAGTGTCCATCACTCATAAAAACACTGAAAAACACAACAGAAGGGACTTAAAAAGGCAAAAGGAAGCAAAAAAATACAACGCATGTGCAGGTACAGCTGTACCAGGAGCTCCTATTTTGTTTGCTTTGCATTGAATGTTTGTTGCAGTCCTAAGTTTCAGGGGCTCTGCAGATAGGTGGCTTCTTTTGGCTGCAATCATAGGGCAAGCCACCTGTCAATTATAGTTAGGTTCCCTGGTCCCGCCCCCTTTTGGGTTTTTGGAGGGAAAAGGAGCCAGTTTGGGTTCAGTCCACACAGAGAAGCTTTCCATGCAGGACATAATACCAAGAGCTCCTGTAGAAAGCTTCGCCTTCTACGGCTTGGTCGGGGAGATATACAGCCTACAGCTTGGTCGGGGTTATACAGCCCACAGCTTGGCCAAGGATCATACAGCCTTACAGCTCCTTTGCTGAAGGACTTCATTCAGCCATCATGGAAACATGAGTTCTTTCCCCCTGGAAGTCTACAAAGCTCTGCTTGGTAAGGGTCTCTCACGGAAGCCAGAAGCAGTTGGTACCGGGTGTAGGGGCTCCACACCAACAGAGGCAAAGACAGACTGCCCAGATTAGAAGTTAAGGATTTCCCCATTAGTTACAGTTAAGAAGATAGTGCCTGTTCCCTGTGGACAAGATTGAAAGAGCCTATAGACTGTTAAGAAAGCCTTAAAGTACCTGTTTGTTTTCAATAATAAAGAACTTTGTCGAACCTTTAAGCAATCTAAAGACTGTGTTTTAAGGAAATCCAAAGGCCTTTAATCTGAGACTGCCCGGGCGTCTCGTTGGGCACACAGAATTTATGTCCTGTCTACAGTCTGATGCACAGGTCCAGCATGCAACAGCACAACGCATGTGCAAAATCATATATACACAAACACACATATATACTCACAAATATATATACACACACAGGCCTGTAGCGAGGGAGGGGGGGGGGGTTTAGGGGTTCAACCCCCCCCCCCGAAATGTTTCAGATTTTTTTTAAAAAACTGGTTTACTCATTAATTTTAACTGGTTAACCAAATCCCCATGCTAAGTCTATGAGATGCAAAAAATTAAGAGTCCCTCCAGAACTGTAAGCACTATCTCAAGCAAATATTGACAATTTATTCACACTGTCATTACTTGCAGCAATAGCCGATGTAGTGAAGCAACCAAGTTGGGTGTGTGTGTGTTGAATGCTCTCATTAAGGAGGCCAGACTTGGTGGAGGTGGTTGACAGGGGCGGAGCTGCAGGCTATTGAAGGTTGCTCTGCCCCCTGCTGTGCTCTTTGCTTCAGCGTGAGCTAGGAGGCAGGTTTCAACCCCACCCCCCCCCCCCCCCCGAAATTTTCAACCCTCCCCAAAATTTTCAAACCCCAGCCCCGAAATTTTCAACCCCCCTGCCGAAATTGTCAACCCTCCCCGAAATTTTTTTCTGGCTACGGCCCTGCACACACACACATGCCTATATAGACAGACATATACACAGACTGGGTCACAGCAATGTGTGTAAATAAATAAGGGAGGGAGGGAGAGATGGAAGGAAGGAAGGGAATGGAGGGTGGGAGGAATGAGAAAAGGAAGGAAAGGCAAAGGGGAAAGCAAGAAAGGACGAAAGGATGGAAGGGAAGGAGAAAGAGAGATGGAAGGAAGAAGCAAAGAGAGACGGAATTATTATTATTTATTTCAATTACTTCTACCCCGCCCTTCTCACCCCCGAGGGGGGACTCAGGACGGCTTACAAACGAAGGCACAATTCGATGCCTATATCAAATATACAAAACATACAAAAACAATTTAAGCAAATTAACAGATTAAAAACATCAATACATAAACAATCTCATGCTCAGTGTTCAGAGTTCCGAATGTCCATTCCATTCCATCAATTCCTGCTCATCCTCGGGTTTTTCCTTTAGCTGCCAGAATGCCCAAAGGCTTGGTCCCACATCCAGGTCTTCTGTTTTTTCCTGAATGACAAAAGGGGATGCTGATCTAATCTCCCCGGGGAGTGAGTTCCACAGGTGAGGGGCCACCACTGAGAAGGCCATGCTCCTCGTCCCTGCCAACCTCACTTGTGATTGGCGGGGTCGAGAGCAGGGCCTCCCCAGAAGATCTTAAACTCCGAGGTGGGATGTAGAGGGAGATCCGTTTGGACAGATACACTGGGCCGGAACCGTATAGGGTTTTGTAGGTCAAAACCAGCACTTTGAATTGTGCTCGGAATTGGATCGGCAGCCAGTGGAGCTGCACAACAGGGGGTGGTATGCTCCCTGTATGCCGCTCCGGTGAGCAATCTGGCTGCCTCTCGCTGGACTAGTTGAAGTTTCTGAGCAGTCTTCAAAGGCAACCCCACGTAGAGCGCGTTGCAGTAATCCAATCGGGATGTAACAAGAGTGTGGACCACCGTGGCCAGATCTGACTTCCCAAGGTACGGGCGCAGCTGGCGCACAAGTTTTAATTGTGCAAAAGCTCTCCCAGCCACCGCTGAGACCTGAGGTTCCAGGCTCAGCGATGAAGTCCAGGATCACTCCCAAGCTGCGAACCTGCGTCTTCAGGGGGAGTGTAACCCTGTCTAACACAGGCTGTAACCCTATGCCCTGTTCGGCCTTACGACTGACCAGTAGGACCTCTGTCTTGTCTGGATTCAATTTCAATTTGTTAGCTCTCATCCAGTCCGACACAGCAGCCAAACACCGGTTCAAGGCCTGGAAGGATAGGATGGTGAGCGAGAGGAGGGCCTGAGAAAAGAGCCCAAGGGGCCTGCGCTTGCCCATAGCTGCTCAAGACCCATAAGATAGGAAAGGAAGGGCCGGGGTCCCCAACGGAGCCCTCCCTTCTCTCTCTCTCTCTCTCTCACCTGGTCGAAGCGGGGGAAGGCGAGGAGGGGGGCTCCGCGGAAGGCCTCGAGGGCGCGCAAGGCCTGGGAGCTGCGCGCGAACTTGACGAAGACCGGGCCCTGGAGGCAGTGGTTGAGGTCGGTGTGCGCGCCCCAGATCTCCTCCACCTCTCCGAAGGAGGCGAAGTGCGGCGCCACGGACGAGATGTGCGGCGTCCCTCTCACCATCACCACGAGGCGGCTGTAGGGAGGCCGGTCGAAGGTGGCGTAGCTCGGGCAGCCAGGCCGGAAGGTCCAGGGGAAAGGGGCCGGGGGCAGGGCCATGGGGGCGCCCAGGCCGCGCGCTCTCTCTCTCCCTCTCTCCCCCCCCCCTCCGGGAGAGGCAAGAGCGGCCGCTCCAACCGCGACAGGCGCTTCCGCCCCCTTTGGCTTCCGCCGGAAGTACCTCCTCAGGACCGGAAGACATTAAAGGCCGGCTTTGTATGGGTGTCTGCGCGCGCGCATCTACACCAGAACTTCCCAGTCCGTAAGGCCATGTTCCAGAAGCATTCTCTCCTGACATTTCACCCACATTATAACCCACGGGGTGTCTGCGCCCTACGCCACTGGGGAAATTACACTCTCTAGCCGGTATTGCACCACCTGACAGAATCATAGAATCAAAGAGTTGGAAGAGACGTCATGGGCCATCCAGTCCAACCCCCTGCCAAGAAGCAGGAATATTGCATTCAAAGCACCCCTGACAGATGGCCATCCAGCCTCTGTTTAAAAGCTTCCAAAGATGGAGCCTCCACCACACTCCAGGGCAGAGAGTTCCACTGCTGAACGGCTCTCACAGCCAGGAAGTTCCACCGGGAAGTAGCAGCCAATAATTAAAGGACCAAGGCAGTGACATCTCCAGCTCATCTCTTGTTTGGGTATCAGCCAGCACATCAACGACTTAAATCAAGAAATAGTTTTCTAAGATCTATAGAGACACTCGCTGAAACGCCCCAGCAAGCGAGAGTCCAAAAGTGGCAGGCTCAAACCCAGCACCTCAATCAATGGCTGATACCAAATGAGAGACTCCCTCCTGGGCACACAGAAAACTGGGCGACTTGGAAGGCGCTAAACAGACTGCACTCTGGCACCACGAGATGCAGAGCCAACCTCAAGAAATGGGGTCACAAAGTGGAATCCTCAACATACGACTGCGGAGAAGAGCAAACTACAGACCATCTGCTGCGATGCAACTTGAGCCCTGCTACATGCACAATGGAGGTCCTCCTTACGGCAACGTCAAAGGCACTCCAAGTGGCCAGATACTGGTCAAAGGACATTTAATCAATTACCAAGCTTGCAAACTTTGGTTTTGTTAGTTTTTGTGTTAAAATGCAACACAACTGTTTGGTCTGCTCATGACACGATAAATAAATACCCACATCTATGGCTGCAGGCATCCTCAGAGGTTGCGAGGTCTGTTGGAAACTAAGCAAGGGAGGTTTATATATCTGTGGAATAATGTCCAGGGTGGGAGAAAAAAAACTTGTCTGCTTGAGGCAAACATGAATGTAGCAATTGGCCAGCTTGATTAGCATTGAATGGCCTTGCAGCTTCAAAGCCTGGCTGCTTCCTGCCTGGAGGGGATCCTTTGTTGGGAACTGTTAGCTAGCCCTGATTGATGGGCCAAAACTAACAAAATGAAGTTCAACAGTGACAAATGCAAGATGCTCCACTTAGGCAGAAAAAAAATGAAATGCAAAGATACAGAAGGGAGGCGCCTGGCTCGTGTGAAAAAGATCTTGGAGTCCTTGAGGACAAGAAGTTAAATATGAGCCAACAATGTAATGCCCTGGAGTGTGGTGGAGGCTCCTTCTTTGGAAGCTTTCAAACAGAGGCTGGATGGCCATCTGTCGGGGGTGCTTTAAATGCAATTTTCCTGCTTCTCGGCAGGGGGTTGGACTGGATGGCCCATGAGATCTCTTCCAATTCTATGATTCTATGCTGCAGCTAAAAAAGCCAATAGGATTTTGGCTTGAAAGGTTTTGGAACGTGTGGTGGCCTCCCAACTGCAGGCATTTCTGGATGAAATCAATTATCTAGATCCATTGCAGTCTGGTTTCATGCCAGGCTTCAGAACAGAGACAGCTTTGGCCGCCTTGGTGGATGACCTATCCAGAGAGCTGCAGCGGGAGTGTATCCCTGTTGGTTCTCCTGGACCAACAGGGATACACTGGATCCCTGTTGGTCCAGGATCTCCTGGATTTTGATACCATTGACCATGGTATCCTTCTGGGTCATCTCACTGGATTGGGACTGAAAGGCTGTTTCACGTGTCTTCCTTCCTGGAGGGCCGTACCCAGAAGGTGGTGCTGGGGGACTCCTGTTCGAACTCCTGGCCATTGTCCTGTAGGGTTCCTCAGAGTTCTGTTTTGTTCCTCATTCTGAAACCACTGGGAGAAGCCACCTGGAATGCAATACCATCTATATGCAGATGACACCCAGCTCTGCTACTCCTTCTCACCTAAAGCCAAGATAAGATGTCTTGACTCTAAACCAGTGTCTGTCATCAGTAATTGACTGCATGAGAGCAAACAAATTGAAACTTCCTCCAAACAAGACAGAGGTGCTTTTATATAAAAACATGGCAGCCAGATTGGTTACAGGAACATCTAGGAGTGAGCATATTAGACCTATCGTAAAGTCACTCCACTGGCTGACAATTAGTTTTTGGACAAAGTATAAGGTTGGTATTGTCCTTTAGAGCCCTGCATGGCTTGGCTGCAGGTTATCTACAGGATCGCCTTCTCTCATATACTCTACCCCAAACACTGAGATCCTCTGGAGGGAGTCTGCTCCAGCTTGCCAGAACCCAACCGGCAACTGTCACCAAGAGGACTTTTTCATTGGCTGCCCCACAACTGTGGAACGACATACTGGTAGAGCTCTGACAGCTAGATCAGCTGTCAGAATTTAAGACACAAGTGAAGACCTATTTCTTCCAGCAAGCCGACCCAGATAGTTTTAATGATAAAGTTTAAACTTCCACTATTTATCTAACTCTTGTTTTGTGTATTTTAGTATATATTTTATGGAAATATGTTTTAATATGTGTATTCTAGGGAATGTTTGGAAATGATTGTGTGTTTTAGCTATGTTGTAAACTGAACATTTTGACTGAATTTTTAATAGCAATTATATCTAATTCTATTTTAATGTTTGTATATTTTAAATTGTATGGAAATGCTTTTATTGTAAGCCACTTTTAGTCTCTTGGGAGAGAGAAAACGTGGGGTATAAATAAACAACAACAACAATACACTTCTAAGTACCAGCAACATTTTACTAGCTCTCACAGGTGCACAGCCAACTGCATAGATGCCATGGCATTGTGTTCAATCATTGTAGAACAGTTAATGACCTCTCCCTTAACTGGGATGAAAGGGTGCACTAGGTATGTTTATACAGCCTCTGGGAAATTGTGTAGGCATTTGTTTGTTGTTGCTGGCAGGTGATAAATTCCTTAAAAATTTTTTTTTTATTTCCCAGATCTACAGATGACATACCCATTCAACTTCTTATACGTTGAGGGATGCATTTTCATGGAGCCTGATTGTCTTATAAAAAAGCTCCTAAATACATTGAATCGTGAATGCAATATTGTTTTGATCAGCCAGAGCCAGGACACGAAACTGAGGTCGCCCACTGAAAGTCTATTAAGAATATGAAGGCAGGAAACTAGGCAGTATTCAACTAGGTGGAAAATTTTATTTTCTTAAAAGGTATTTATACAATGGTACAGACAGTGGAGAGAGAAGATACCAGTGACAATTTCCATTACTGATATCCAACACTTGTCATTGCCATCAGCACATTTCACATTGTAACACAATGAATGAACTACCAAGTGAAGGAGAGATGGCATTGCCCCTGCAACAAAAGGGATGGGCTGCTTACCTGTATTTGGTTCTTCAAGCTCTGCTTCTATGGGCTCTGTGCTTACACAGGAATATAGAGAACTGTCCAAGCAAATAAATTATTGGTTCCAAAGCTCTCCTAGAGACTTCAAGGGGCACAGCTGGCAATTTCATGCACTGTGCTCCACAGCATAGTATGAGGGAAGGCAAACTCCCAAGATAAAAAAGAAGATTGGGTAGGACTCACTCCCACCCCAAGTTATCAATCTTGTTACAATATTATAAAAATACCTTTCATATTTACAAATAGAAGGGTAAAGTACAGAAGCAAGGGTTAATACAATAAGGTATCATTCAACCCACAACTCCAAAAAAAGTCATCAAAACAAAAGCAGTAAAAATGCTGAAGCAGCCAATTCAAATGGCTTGGCAAATAGAAATAGTTCAAACTGGTGTCAAAACAACGCGAGTGTTCATTTCAGTTGCACCTCTGTGGGAGGAGAGTCCATGTTGTGGTGCCACAGCTGTAAAGGTGTTCGTCTTTATATTCGTGTGTAACATAGCCACAGTTCTTGGAGAGGAGCTGCTCCTGATGTTCTTAAGTCATTGAAAGCTGCTAAGAGAGCTGTTCCTGTAGATCTTGGATTCCATCTGGCAATCCTGGTGGAAGTCCTTGCTGTTGCTTCTATATTTGCTGAACTTCAATGTCATCTCCATAGACAGTCTCAAATATAACAAGTTACAAGTGCAAGAATTATCTCCAAAGTCACATACATCTTTTAGGTGAAACATTTTTGCTGCTGCTCTTCAACCACCTGCAGCCATGAAAGGTCCACTTGCAATGCTGGGCCTGAGGGAAGGTGCTTGTTTAGGCCAGCTCCACTAGAGCATCTGTTACATGGCTACCCTTTGGGTCAGAGCAGCTGTTCTTATCTTGGATTGCAGCTACATTGTACGTTGTAGCTACATTTATCCAAAAGAATAAAATGTCAGTGGAAAAGGAAGCCTTGTGGATGTTTCTTCTTCAGTAGTGGTGCTCATAGATGTCTCTGTTGGCCTCGAGTCTCTTCAGGAAGAAGGAAATGGAATAGGAAATAATGGTGGCTGCAGAAATGGGTGCCCTGACCTCAAGTGTAATGGCTGACCTCAAAATAAAGAATAAAAGGGGCAAATAATACAAGAGTCTGATTGAGGTTTTGGTTGACCAAAACTATCAACAAATTGGTTCTGTGAGGACCTCAAGAGATCTTGCTATTTGTTGGAATTAACACCAAATGATTATTACAAAAGTTTAATTGTTCTTGGCAAACATGCAGAGGTAAACAGAACAAATATTATCATACAGCTCTCAGCTATCTTGGAAAAAGAACACTTTAGGACTGGACCAGGCTTCCCAATAATGCTATGGACTAGCAACTATAAAGTTAGGCTTAATAAACAACTTAATGCTACTCTCTTCAACTTGATGGCTCTCAGATTTTTGGGGTGGGTGGAAGACTTTTTTGGGGGGTGTTGGCTAGTACTCCCTTTATCAGACCAAAATCATTAGCATGTCAGTGATAATACAAGACACAAACTCTAGTCGTGACAACTGGGCTTCTCTAGTGCAAAGACTTTTCTAGTTTGCCTCCAAAATAAGCCACAACTTAAAGAATAATTGTAACAAAGATACCAGGACAACATGCAACAAAATAGAGAGAACTGAAAGCAGGAAGAGAATGAAAAAAAAAAGGTACGAAGAAAGGCTGGAGAGAATAAAAATGCCGAACTGAAATATTCGAAAATTCTGGGCCAGATTATTTCTGTAGTAACCAGAAAGAATCAAATGGGAAGATACAAGCCCTAGAGCATGTGGTCAGTTAGTGACATCCATTTACTTCATGGCACTAGAACAAGGGTTCTGTTTGTTGTTGGCCTTTGACTCCTATTATTACCATACATGTGAATTCCTTTATTACAGTCATTTGAACAAATTAGAATATTGTAAAAATGCAGTGCAGATACAGCTAAAATGTTGTCCAACAATCACATAACATCCTATAGAACCACTCAATGGCTCTTATTGCTGTAAAGGATAGCAAAACACATTTTTTAGAGACATTTAATCATGTTAAAAGTTTGTCACATGGAAGCAATGGTTTCCAGCATTGTGCTCCTTGTCAGATTTGTGGAATATCATGAATTTGTACTCCTTGCATAAAAAATCTGCCTCTCCGTTTATTCAAGATAGCAATCTAAACAACCAACAGTACCATTAATACCTTCAAATAATGTCATAAATTTCCATCAAATTGTCAGATCATCAGTTATTATTATAACAAAGAATGATGAATGGTTCACAACAAATGTTATAACCACAGTTCAATTAGAAATAAGGATTTTCACAAAACTAGACTTCTTAGCTCCATATATTGAAAAAGGTTTTTCAGTCTTCAGCAGACAGTTTTGTTGATGTTCTCTGTTTTGCAGAAAAACAGCACGAAGTACTGAATGGCCCTGGTACAATTCTTGATGTAATGGAAAAATTACAAAATACTGAACAATCTTGATGGAACTGTTCTGTAGAAGAACATAAATACAATTTTAGAAATATTGATTTACACGTATTGTGAGTAAAGATACGTTTTTATCATATCTGAAGTTTACTGTTTTTCTTTGAAATATGGTAAATATTTAAAAGCATTTAATTAATGTAATTTTATTGGTATCTATTTTTATTTTGAAATTTACCAGTATTTATTTATTTATTTATTTCATTTGTATACCGCCTTTCTCAGCCAGAGACGACTCAAGGTGGCAGCGATTCAATTCCATAACCAATATCAGGGTACAGTTAAAAACAACTATAAAATACTTATAAAAACAGTTCAACATTAAAAATATAAAAAACAATAATATCTATAAAAAATCCTCAACGTCTCCTTACTGAAATCGTCATCCAATTGCATCATCAGACATTCCATGATTCATTTTCATCTAATTATGCTCCAGTAGTAAAAAGCCTGCTCAAAAAGCCAGGTCTTAACCATCTTGCAGAATGTTAGAAAGCAGCGAGTTGATCTTATATCCCTAGGGAGGGCGTTCC
This sequence comes from Anolis sagrei ordinatus, assembly GCF_025583915.1. Classification (NCBI taxonomy): domain Eukaryota; kingdom Metazoa; phylum Chordata; class Lepidosauria; order Squamata; family Anolidae; genus Anolis; species Anolis sagrei. The sequence continues at coordinate 160,391,272 of NW_026844366.1, read as the reverse complement.
ATAGCCGAGGGGCCACCATTGAGAAGAACCTGTCTCTCGTCCCTGCCAAACGCGTTTGCGAGGAAGGCGGGATTGAGAGCAGCCCCCCCCCCCCCAGGTGATTTTAAAGTCCTAGATGGTTCATAAGGAGAGATAGGGGTTTATAGGCTAAGCCAGCACTTTGAATTGTGCCCGGTAGCAGACTGGCAGCCAGTGAAGCTGGCGCAACAGAGGAGTTGTGTGCTCCCTGTGTGCTGCTCCCGTTAGCAACATGGCTGCCGCTCGCTGGACCATCTGGAGCTTCCGGACAGTCTTCAAAGGAAACCCCACATTGAGAGCGTTGCAGTAGTCTATACGGGATTTAGCCAGAGCGTGGACTACCGTGGCCAAGTCAGACTTCCCAAGGTACGGGCGCAGCTGGCACACAAGACAATGGCTGTGGGGTTGAACAGGTGTCTCCCAATAACACCTGCATTTCCCACCCTCGGCTTAAACTCAATCCAATCAGCTTTTCCAGTTTTTTGTGGTAAAATTAGGTGCCTCCGCTTATATTTGGGTTGACTTATACTCGAGTATATATGGTACATCTATCACTTATAAGAAATTTGAGCTAAATTTCAAAATACACGATAAGGACATAAAATGATGCTAATTATACCATTTTAAGTGCTCAGGAGTTCAACAATATCGGACAGCATACTCGCTGTGTAAAAATACAGCAGTACTGTCTACCCGCGTCCAATAGTACTGGAAAGATGGCAAATGTGTCCTCTGTCTTTATCACTGCTCTTTTAAAAACAGATGTGTTCCAGCAATCACTAACATTATTTACCACAGAGTTGTGATAAAAACAGTCATGAATCAAAACTACACATATACAATTTTTCATAGTGACAACATTCTTAAACATTGTAAAAATACATCTGGATACAAAAACTCTTGCATAAGAGTCCTGATAAATAAGAGAACTCGTACAATGGGCACAAATATGGTGCTGGATTCTGACCCACTGGGCTGCAGGGGGTGGGGGGGGGGGKGGGAGGGGACAGGACACCTTACTGATCGCCTGATCTAGAGGACATTGTTGAGCTGCATGAGAATATGTTTGATAGATATTTCACCCTTTAAATTCAGTTTTAGCAGGGTTACTTTACAGACCACCTGATTCTTATTGCAAATTGAACTGGACACGCCAGGTTCTTGTGCAAATGCACAAATACCATTTTTTTTTGGTCAAGAGTGACCTGGGGGGGGGGGGTGCTGGTGGGTGGTGAATTATGAGTCAATAGTACTGTATTCAATGGGATTGTCAAATCAGTTCTAACACTATCATGGACAAGAAGACCAGGATCTATTTGAAAGGCAGAACAAAGGGGGRAACTGCTTTGAGATAAGAGCAATTTGAGTTAAGTGCTCAGTCACAGAACAAATTAAACTCATAAGTCAAGGTATCATTGTATTCTTATTACAAGTGGAATAGCATCCAGTAGCTCCAATAATCATGGAAGTAGACAGGTGAATCCACAAATTCTCATATTTTAGTTTAAGATAAGTAGAATTGCTCCAAAATTATTACTATTATGCTTATCTATTTTATGATTATTTTATGATTATCTATTTAAACGGCAGCACCACTGTACATTATTTATAAGAAAACTATACATGCTTTACAAGAGAAAGACGAGAAAAAACACATCCCTGCCCTCAAGCTTACAACCTAAAATAAAAAATAAATAACAACAATTTTATTTGTATCTCACCCCATTTCCCCAAGAGGATTTGGGGCAGCTTACAAGGCACATAAAACAGAGTAAAATACATAAAATATACACAAAAATAAATAAAATCAATACAAGTAACATAAAATTAAACTGTCAGGGTTAATATAACATATGTCAATCAAAGTGGAATAACAATAAAATAGAACAAGATTATAGTTAAAACAGACTATATGAACCAAGTCACTGTCCCAGCCACAAAACAGATTAAAATATCAACATTAAAATGCCAGGTTAGCATTTTATTTGCATCATCCATTATAGGTGATACCTTAACCACTTTCAAAGGCCTGCTTGAGTAGCCATGTCTTCAGTTCCTTCCAAAAAGACTGAAGAGTGGGGGCTTGCGTGACTTCCCTGGGGAGCATTCCAGAGCCGGAGGGCAGGGCGGCTGAGAAGACCCTCTCCCTTGTTCCAACCAGCCACGTTTGAGATGGCGGCAGGACCGAGAGGAAGGTATCCCAAGCAGATCTTAGAGCCTGCACACGTTCATAGAGGGAGATGCAGTCACGTAGATAGGCTGGACCCAAACAGTGTAGGACTTTGTAGGTAATGACTTGCACTTTGAATTGGGACTGGAAATTTAGAGGCAGCCAGTGGAACTGCTTTAAGAGGGGCATGGTGTGCTCCCTAAAGCTAGCCCCAGTCAGTAGCCTGTTTTTTGATCTTTGTACTAATTGTACATTCCGAGCCATCTTCAAAGGCAGCCTAAAACAGAGTGCATTACAGTAATCCATTTGAGATGTAACTAAGACGTGGACCACGGTGGCCAGATCTGGCTTTTCAAGGTACAGTTGCAGTTTGCGCACAAGCTTTAGTTGTGCAAAGGCCCTCCCGGCCATCGTCAACACCTGGACTCAGCTGAGCACCAAGTCTAGGAGGACCCCCAAACTGCAGACCTGTGTCCTCAGGGGGAGTGTAACCCCATCACGCACAGGTTACCACCCTATACCCCGATCGGCCACATGACTGACGGGGAGGACCTCTGTCTTGAGGATTTAGCCTCAGCTTGTTAGTCCACATCCAGTCCATCACAGCTGTCAGGCACTGGTCCAGAACCCAGAGAGCTTCCTTTGTTGAGCTGGGAAAGAGTAATAGAGTTGTGTGTCACCCACGTAGAGATGACACCTAAATCCAAAACTCCAGGTGACCTCACACAGCAGTTTCATTTAGGTATTTAAAAGCATGGGGGATAGAATCAAATCCTGCAGGACCCCACAGGTCAATGGCCAGAGGCCCAAGCAGGTGCACCGCAGCATCACAATCTGGGTACAATCCTCAAGGAAGGAGCGGAGCCATTGCATAGTAGTGCCCCAAGACCCATTCTGGAGTGCCGACCCAGAAGGATACGATGGTCAATGGTATCAAAAGCCGCTGAGAGACCCAGGGAAACCAGAAGGAACATACTGTTTAGCTCTCTGCGGAGGTCATCTACCAAGGCAACCAAAGCTGTCTCAGTTCCATGACCAGGCCTAAAACCAGACTGCGACTAGGAGCTGAATTGGCAGTGGACAAGAGCGATCCTGTCCACTGCCCTGGTTGTCTCCATGTTCCAGAGATCAGCAAAGGCTTCGACAGGGCCATCTGCCACTATGACAGGAACATCCCTAAGAGACATCAGGAATCCATAGGGTCTTCTGGAGTGGACCATCTTTAGAAGGCGTGGTTAGTCTAACAATAGACATGACAATAGAACCACAGAAAGATCCTCCACACCAACCATACCGTCCCCATCCACGTTGAAAACTAGATCCTAAGTGTGTCCAGCTATGTGAATGGGCCCCAATATTTTTTGGGATAGACCCATAGTTATCATGGCGGCTATGAAGTCCTGAGCCACCACAAACAGGGTAGACTCGCCATGGACATTGAAGTACCCAGCATAATAAACCATTGAAATTCACAATGCGGCTTCTAGAGGCATCACTGCAGTACAATATGTCTTCACTCCTTTCAGTTGAAGGCTTGATATCTCCAGTGCCATGTTTTCCATAACTTCTGGAAGTTGCAAGGTCTTCAGATTCTTTTCAGAAGCCCTTAGAAAAATTGTAAGCTTTGCATGTATCTCTGAAACCATTAACTGAGCATATTCAAATTGTGTTCAATTGACCATAAATGCCAAAGTGATTCTGGTATTCGGGCAACAACCATGTTGGTATAACTTAACAATATTTTATACATTTCCAACATAACCTTTCTCAAACATGTGACAAATGGTTTCTTCACGTATTCAACAATAACGTGAAAGAAAAGTTAATGCTACACATTTTCTTTCCTCAAAAAGTATTTCTTGAAGAGAATCACCAACACATTAAATAATCAAAATCAACAGCATTGTAAAATTCTAATTACTTTAAAAAAATATTTATATTATAAAAAAATATTTGGATTAAATGAGATAAGAATGTCAGATTTACAAAAGAACCCCAGATTCAGACATACCAGCTAACCACAGTTTATGAAGAAATTGTGTCATGGCCAAGCCACAATTCCCTGTTTTAACATCCAAACCATGACAACAAACCAAGATGAAAACCACAATTTGATCCTTTTTCTCCTCAAAGTCACCAATGCCTTTGTCTTTGGCAGCAGAATTATATACATTTCTTCAAGGCTAAAGTCCACAGAATACAGTGTAAATTATTTCAATGTAAAATACATTTCATTCTATTTTTCTCCAGGGAGCTGAATATGTTGTACATACCATTATCCTCACAACACAGCACTGATACAGTTTAAACAATCACTCAAATTATACCATTAGGCTTCATAAACATTTGAGAATATACCAAATGGTTTTGTGAAAAAATAATTCACACTCATAGCTATATCCTTATTTATAAAATCATCAAAGTTGCTTCTATTTTCATTTGCCTTATGTCTGCTTTTAGACTGTACATCTCTAGAGGCAAGGACTTAATTCCTGTAGTTTTATGGAAGGTTAATGAAGAGAAAATTTCAGTAGCTTGAAGAGAAGGTTAACAAAGGGAAAGGACAGCTCTGAAGCAACTACAGTACATAACTAGATCTAGAAGCACTGCAGCACCAAAGCCTAGGTACTTACCTGGCCGGTCAGAATAACCGCTGGCGTTTAGAAAAGTCCTCTGTGGGCAGATCAGACAGTGTCACCTTCAACTTCACATCATTCACAGTTTTCCCATGTAGCGTAGCTATGGCATCACTGGCACTTGCTCTCTCTGCAAACATGGCATAAGCTCCATTTTTCCCAGGGATAAGGCAACTGGCTATAAAATTTTCAAACCGGCTGAAACAAAATGAAAGAGAGCAAATAGTATACGGTAAGATATAAAATGAGACAATATGCTGTTTTATCGCATGTGCAATAAATGGAAGAGTTACTAATATTAAGCTTTTATATGCCCCAAAAAGCTTAATATTCATACATCTTTAAAATACCAGACTTCTTGGCTGTTAAGATTTTGCTCTCAGAAAAAAGCTGAAACAAGGAATGCTATTTCTAGTATGTCAGATGTTATTCACACCAACAATACTTCACTTTGATTAATTTTGGCAGACTTCCTTGCTTTAAGAGAGAGAAGGATCTAAAGCATCCCTGTTTAGCCAGTTTGCTTTTTTAGTCAATCAGATCTCACCTTAATAAATTGTCCAAGATATTTTGAGGCAAAGGACGGGGATCAAAGATGATTAAAAGCCTTTCCCGTATAGAAGAGTCCGGGGGAGCTTTCCTTTTGTATGATGGAAGCACAGCATCTGTTTGGATACAAGGGGGAGGAATCCAAGACTCCTAGAGAAGGGACAGGAACCAAAGCCAACACTTAAATTATGTGCGTTGTCCACTTTATACTGCAAATGCTTGGCTATCAATTAGATCATGTTGTTTCCCATCTCTAGAACATAACAGGGTTTTTTTTTACAATTCTCAAATCATTCCAAATCAGTTTTTAATTTCAGTACTTGCGGATTTGAAGACATAGCTTATCTCAGCCTGAAAGATCAAAAATGGCATCAAAGGTAATCAAATAAATTCTTGACAATACAAAATCAAGTCTACTGAGCTAACCCAGTTCCCAAAAAACAACCTGGAACAGGGAGATCTTCCAAGCCTTTGAAACAGAGAGTGCTCCTCTAACAGTCATACAACCTCCCATTTTGCCCAAAAAAAAGAGGCATTTGGAGCTCTCTGCCCACCTTCAGGCCTAATCAAAGGACTCATAGACCCACACAATTGTTCACAGACTCTTTTTGGAGTCCAAGTAAGGTGTGCCCTATCCTCCCACCGCAATCTTAAAATTACAGGGGCATGGGAACCCGCTTGTTTGTACTTGCTTTCTAAAAGGAACTGCAACAACGCTTGCCCTGTAATTTTGCCTTGATCTTAAAAGGGTTGTACCTTTGTTAATTTTCTGGTAAATGGTTTTAGAGAAGTTAGAATATTGATGTTTCTGTTTTAATTCTGGATTTTTATCAAAACACCTTTATCCTGATTCTCATCAGAGAACACTCCATCACACTTAGCATATATAAGCAGAGGGCAGATTTGGCAGCCCCAAAGTCTGGATTGTGAAATGACCCATGAAAATGTTGAAGGTCATTCCACAGAAAGGGGAAAGTAAACATTTTTCCAGAGCCACCCATGGCCACCACTGTGATTTCCCCACTCAGGCATTCAAAAAGGCCACAAGCAGCATCATGGCACCGAAAGTAGAGGGAATAGGAGCTTCTTTTCTATTCTTCCAGTGACAGACTAAGCTCTTGCCTTTTATCCTTTTACTCAGAGAAGGGGATGGTTCCTTTTTTAAAATAAAAATGAAGGTACAGTACCCACACTAACTTGTGGATAAGTCAACCTGTTTTGGGGGGTTGGGTTTTTTGACTAGAATTTGTATACTTATGCATGAGTATATAAAGTAAAACACACATATTTCAATACAGAAACAGGATGCACACAGGCATCTGTGTCCCTATGAATGTCTATAACCCTTTGAGACACAGCAAGTAGATTTACATGCATACAATCAGACTAACAAACTTGGCCTTCCCTGTTCAGCCTCTTCTCTTGTCTGTTCACAGAGATCATCTTACTCCAAAGGGCCACGTTCCTTCACTTGGCATCTCATGGGTGGCTTTCACAGGGCAACCAGGAAGGATACGCAAGGCCCCAGCTTTTCTACTACATACTTTATGGGCATGCTCATATTTCCCATAATTTGTTACTATTCCAATCAAAGTGCCAAAAAAAGGATATGAGAAAACTGAGTAAACCAAGGATGAGTGAAATCCAACATAACAATTAGGTTTCCCAATGAAAACACGGCAACCAATCAAACCATTTTCCTATGGCAAATACAGTCAATCAACACAATTAATACAAAAAATGGCAAGCTATTATTTTTAAAAAGACATAAATAATGCTAACACATGTAGCAGCAATTTAGTTATTTAGAAGCTGAGAAAAGTACTTACAGCGGACCTCAGAAGATGAGGAGCCCAATTATTATCCCATATCAACGAAGCCAGTTGTGAAGTCACCAGCTGTGTTGCCATTTCTTGGAGGAGTCTGAAGGAACATTAAGATATTTCTAAAACTAATGCATACTTTTCAAATCTTAACATTGTTTAATTATAGTTAAATAGAGAAGCTCAACATTCATGGGTAATATTCAATATTAATTAAATCCCTGATGCACTCAAGTACTTAATAAGTTCCCTTAATATTAGTTCCCCCAGGCATACAAAACTGGTATAAAAACCAAACATTTACTGATAATAAACTAACAGAGAAACAGGCGGATTTTCTTTTTTAGAAAAAACAGCTAAAGTACATTCTGCAGAATATTCATGTAAATATCTGCAATAGCCACTAGGTGACATTCAGGATCCCAACACTGAGCAAAGGAGCCTCATTTTGGGCTGGGCCTTGTGGCTTAATAAGCCCTGCTTTAGCGAACTAGAAAGATAACGCCTTACAAATTTCTTACACTTGCATATGGTAGAGATCTGAAGGATCAAAAATTGACTTAAATTCCTTTTGAGTGTAAAGTACAACCCCTGTATCCACCGGGGACACATTTAAAGTCCCCATCTATGCACAATAGTGAATTCTATAGTTTGATTATACTTGAATTGGAAACAAACTGTGGAATCAAGCTGTAGAAACTAGAAAAGCCCACAATCATTTCCAGGGGCATAAGTGAATCCATGCATACTGAATTCATGAATAAGGAAGTCATTTTGTATTTCCTTATTTTTAAGGGAAATATCGATTTTATTCCAGATATCCACCATTTGCAAAGTAATTGTTTCAATTTTCTAAAACAAAAAAAGTATGCCTTGTGATTCTTAAGTTAGCCAGCACCACCGTATTTGACATCTGTATGATTTAGTACTTACTCAATTCCATGCATATTGTCTTCAATGTAAGTAATATGCAGCTGATTCCCAAGAGGATGTTCTAAACCATGTAGTCTGCGCTTGGCATACACAGCAGATGCAACATGTCTGTACTGAATCATTGCATATACTAAGAATGAACAAAAGCGTGACTGTAAGTATAAAATCATTCAAAGCTTATTGAGAGCAAACCCAAAAACAGGACAACTCCAATAATAAAGTAAGTTTTGTAGTACTCATTCAAAAAGACCTCTTTAGCAAACAGTGAGGTAAGAAACAGAAAGAATTCAGAAAGAGTGGTGTAGTGGTTTGAACCTCAGACTATAGCTCTCAACCCACTGGGTGACTCTAAGAAAGTCACACTCTCTCAGCCTCAGAGGAAGACAAAGGAAAATCCCCTTTGAATACATCTTGGGGGGAAAGCCCAAAGCTCTGTGATACGGTTGCATTAGAGCCACCCTGTCTGAAACAACTTGAAGGCAACAATACTAATCAATCATTATTTTTACCTTACTTGGAAAGTGAGGTGCTAAAAACCTATTTAGGCTCCAAAGGGTGAGTCAATGCAATTTCGGGTCCTTACTACCGGCAAGTTGTGCAGGCCTGCTATAGAGATTCCAGCTAATGTTACGTAATTGGTACAAACAGCAATTCATTCCCTACAATTTACTCAGAATCTGACATAAAACCCTTTGTGTCCAAAGTAGGAACTAGATGCATAGCTCAACAAATTCTGTTTTTGCTGCTGCTATGATCACCAGCTTCAAATATGGATATACAGTATACACATTCTAAGACAAATATCACGCCTATGGGCACATCTACATGGGCATCAAATTCTGACGTGGGCAGGAACTGGCTCCAAGGCATTTACATGGTGAATGAAGTAATCTCTCCCCCAATACAAGGCACAGCAATCTATCATGGTTGTGCCCTACATTAGAAAAGTCTAAAAGAAACATATATGAAGTAAACTCACTTTCAAATAAAAAGAACTTAAACTGTATCTTTAGAATTGTTCAAATGCAACATCTCTTTACTGATTCATGTATTTATCTTTCGATTACTAAAGCATTTGACCAAAAAAAATCATAGCTTATGCAGAATCCAATTTTACATTAAAAAGCACTTTTCAACATTTTGCATTACCACGTGTACTACGAAGACCTGGACGAGCTTCACAAGATTCCAATCCTGGGATGACATCAAACAAGCCAAATATTTGCTCTTGAGTCAATGGGAATTCCGATACCATTAACAAATGTCTAGAGATTGATTCTTGTTTTCTGGAATTACTCCTTTTCACACTTGCAAGGTCTGGTGGGTCCACTAAATGAAACATAGCAAAGCATTATCATTACAGACTACAAAATAATTAAGTTGAATCTACTTTGAACTCTTAATTGGTTTAATCTTGAAATCTATGTTCAGTGGAATGACAACCTGTTATCATACCCTTCTCTCTCACTGCTATGCCTGGAGAATCAGGTGTCGACAGTGGACAGGATGGCCTTCGCACAATTAAAACTTGTGTTCCAGCTGCGACCTTACCTTGAGAAGCCAGACTTGGCCATGGTGGTCCATTCCTTGGTTACATTCCACCTAGACTACTATAACGGCCTCTATGTGGGGCTGCCCCTGAAGAGTGTTTGGAAACTTCAACTGGTCCAAAGATCTACAGCCAGGTTGCTCACAGTTGCTGGATCCAGGGAGCGTACCACCCCCTCCTACAGCGCCTACATTGGCTGCCAATATGTTTCTGGGCCCAATTTAAGGTGCTGGTTTTGACCTTTAAAGCCCTAAACCGTTCAGGTCCAACTTATTTATCTGACTGCATCTCCTCATACCAACCTGCCCAAGTAAGATCTTCCAGAGAGGCCCTTCTCTTGCTGCTGCCACCATCATCGCAAATGCGGTTGGCAGCAATGGAGGAGAGGGTCTTCTCGTCCGTCCCCCCCCAGCCCTCTGGAACTCCCTTCCCAAGGACATTAAAACAGCCTCTTCCCTGACAGCTTTTTAAAACAGCTGAAGATGTTCCTGGTTCAAGCAAACATTTAATGAAGAAATCTAATCTGAAATGACAGGAAGGCTAACTTGCAGTGAGTTGTGCAAAGTGTGTGTTATTTTAATTGACAAGTCCCTGCAATAATTGTTAAACGATGTTGATAGTTTTATTGTTATATGTGTTTGCTGTTTGTACTGATTTTTGAAATGTTGTGAGCTGCTTTGGGTCCCATCCAGGGAGAAAAACAGGATATAAATAAAACTATTATTATTATTATTATTATTATTATTATTTTTGCTAATGAATGTAATGAACAGTAACAAAAAATGTACTCTTTGTAATTTGGCCATTGTGAGTACTGCCTACTTAGGATTCCTTCTTTAAAAACAAAAATTTCGGAACACTAAAGCTTTCAGCAATGGAAAAGAAAACCCTCAAGGTACATCTATGCTGTCGAATGAATCTACTTTAATTGCCCTGGTTCAATGCTATGGGGTTGTGGGGGCTGTAGTTTGGGATCATGCAGGCTGCCAAAGAATGCTCACCAAACTAGAAAGCCCAGAATCAAATAGCATGGAGCCATGGCAATTCAATTTGAGGTGACATCCCTCAAATAGCAGCTCCAGGGGCTTCTGAAGTAGCTTCCCCTTTTGCTTTGGCTCAGCACTAAGATCACCATATTATGCAAATCTAATGTGCACCCTAATTTTAGAGATGTCATTTAGCCAAAAAAGGTGAGAATTAGATTTGAGTAAATACAGTATACGTTCTGCATAGAAATACATTTTAAGATGCAACTTTTACATAATGTTTTACAATGCTAATGTTGATAATGCTTTTAACTATGTCATGTCTGCCTCGAGCCACAAGGAGAGGCGAGTAAAAAATAAAATAATAATAATAATAATAATAATAATAATAATCACAAATGGACATGCCTAAATTCCAACAACACGCTGGTTTCACATTCTAACATACGCTTATCTATTCTCTGCTTAGACATTTGTCAATGGTGCTTAGGTGACTTCTGCATAAAATTTATCACACATGATTCCAGTAAAATAAACATTTTAGCACAGGTTGCCTCACTTCAACAGAGGAATACTGGCACCACTATCTTCACATATATGTTCATTTTCAGATCATGTACATATGGCATACATTTTGCCATTATTATATTGGAAACAGTTTTGAATCCCCTAAGCGGTGAGAGAAGCGTTATATAAATGCCATAAGTAAATAAACAAACAAACAATAAAATCATACCTACCTGAAGTAAGCAAGCTGTTCCCTCGGCTCCCTTTTTTACGACGTGCACCACCCATGTAGAACTTCCATTCAGATGATTTCAGGGACTTTTCTGAAGATGAAGTATGCACATTCAAGACACATTTCTGTTTTCATGCATTTGTGGGTACTACTTTATAGGTATAGTGACAAATAAAGCTATTCTAATGTCTCTAGTGAAACACAGAAAATATAAAAAGGAAATAGGTACTGTATATACTCATATATAAGCCGAGCCGAATTTAAGCCGAGGCGCCTTATTTTACCACAAAAAACTGGGACCACTTATTGACTTGAGTATAAGCTGAGGGTGAGAAATGCAGCTGATACTGGTGGATTTCAATATAAAAAAAGATACCAATAAAGTTACATTAATTGATTCATCAGTAGGTTAAATGTTTTTGAATATTTACATAAAACTGTAATTTAAGATAAGACTGTCCAACTCTGATTAAATCATTATTCTAACCTTCTTCAATGTAAATGTGCTTACGTATCCTTCCAATAATCACCATAGTTTATTTTAACTATACATTTTGGGGGAAATGCTGTGTGAATATGAATAAGGAAAAGTGGGAAAGACTGGCACCGAGAGAGAAGGAGAGGAATGTGCATGCTGCGTGAGAGAGGAGGAGGAGGAGAAGGAGAGCTGGGTTGCTTTGTTGAGAGGTGAGAGTCCTGGCAGGACGGCTTGGGGCTGAAAGAAGTATAACCGAGTATAAGCCGAGGGGCGCTTTTTTAGCCTAAAAAGGGGACTGAAAAACTAGGCTTATTCTGGAGTATATACAGTAATACTTTTAAAAAAACTCCTTAAAACTTCTTCATATGGAGGCAAACAATGAAGTTCAATGGAAATAATTGCCCTTCGATAAGTTTTAAGATTTCAACCTGCACATAAACATTTGCTTTAAGACAATCCTACCTGTTGTGAGCACAGTATCCTGTTGTACTTCAGCAACCTTTACTTCTGGTTCCGCAGCACTCTCATAAATGGGGCAGACAATGGGTTCAAGTGGTTGAGTCACAGATACAGGCAAAAGGGTGCTGTAACCTGAGATAAAAGATATACAGACCCAAGTTAAAACTTTATGAAAGGCTGTGCAAATCCCAGGAATTGGGAGGTCTCTATCTCATTCTCCACTTCTCAATATAGCAACGGAGTTTCTTCAACCAAATGCAAAATTCCTTAACTTAAAGCTGCTGGGAAAGTGCGACTGGACATTTCATTGTGTTTGGTGATGTTTTCATATTCTTTCAACTATTCTAAGCCCAGAAGAGCATTTTCTCTAACAGGAAATAACTTATTGTCACTTCCTGCTTGGAAACAAAGGCTGCCTCAATACTATGAAAAGATTCCCCCCACAGATGCTACAAAATAGCCAACTAAATCCCCTTCAGGCCATTAATTTGCAGAGAGAGGTGCATGGTCATGCAAAAACAGCCTACTTTCTTACACATATACAGGTTAACTAATTAGAATTCAACTATCACTCATGCTTATAGCTCCTTAGAACCTCTAAAAATACACAGAAGCAAACAGAAGCAGAACTCAGGAATGAAAACAGATTAATTGTAAGAGCACATTTGCTACCTGGAAGATTACATACAGAACACTAAATTGACCCCGTCCCCGTCTGTGTGCTCTGCAGTACCTCCTCTTTATATTTTCTATATTCCATTAGACATTAGAATAGCTTTGTCATTGTGCTATTACACAACCAAATTACATGCCTTCCCCCGCACACACCACAAAACAACACAACCACCCCTCTACCCCGCCACCCCCAATACCACATCAGTGAGAAAACACATAGTTCAACATAGCCACAGACCTAGGATAAAAACACTGCAGCGGCATACATCAAGTTCAGGTGATATTTCACACTCACAATGTAGTACCATAACATGTACCACCTACTTAGTAAACGTGGTATTCAGATTGCTTGAACACAAGCTCAAGACAATATCTTGACTCAACAAATAGATAGCTTAAGACAGGGCTCTTCAAATTTTTTAAGCAGAGGGCCAGTTCATGGCCCTACAGATTATTGGGGAGCTGGACTATAGTCTAAAAACACAAGAATGAATTCCTATGAACATTGCACATTATCTTATTTGTAGCACAAAAAGCATTAAAGAACAATATTTAAAATGAAGAGCAATTTTACCCAACATAAAGTATTTCAATGGGAAATGTGGGCCTGCTTTTGGATGATGAGATAGTCACACTAATTAGGATTGTTGTTGCCGTGTGCCTTCAAGCCATTTCAAACCTCTTAAGTCTAAAGTTTAGGGCAGGGATCAGATAGTAACCTTGGAGGGCCATATCCTGCCCATGAGCATTCGTTTGAGGACTCCTGGTTTAAGATTTAAAACTCATTACATAAATATAAATACATCGAATTACCTTATAATCTTTATTTGAAAAGTCAAATGTCCTAAGATTTTCAATACAAATGGGTGCTGTATGTGTTAGAAGGATTTTTAAGAAGAACACTGCATTGCCTACCTGAAGACATCAAGTTGCTCTCTTTCACACTGTGGTTATCTGTCTGCTGTTCCACACCACTTATATAATAGTAGTCCAAATTGGTTCCAGGTGGCTGCATTGAAGGTTCAGACAAAGCAGCACTGTAATTTGTACCATCTGCATAATATGCATATCCATGGTGTTCTGGTGGGTTAAAAACTTGTTGAACCGCACTGAACCTATAATCTAAACCAAACAAACCAAAGGAACACTGAGATTTACTGTGACACATTTTTCTCCACAGCAGATGAAAGATAACCCTTGGATAGATTACCTCTATTATTCATTCAAAATAAGTAGGACTATGCAAAATAGACTTTACGTACTCGCCCATTCACAGAACAACCCCCTCTTCTAGTCTGGAGAGCTGCTACCAAAAAAAAAAAAGGAGGTGGAGAGCATAATGATCAGCTAAGATTGGCCTGAAAGGGTGATCCAGTCACAAGATCAAATGGAAGACTAAGTCAAAAGGTAAGGCAGTAGGGAGATTTCAAGAGCATAATCAAAGGAGGTCCGATTCAAGCCAAAAGGAAGAGAAGGAAGAGCTGATAGCACAGTCAAAGGCAAGCCAAAACTGTTAGAACAGTGGTTCTCAACCTGTGGGTCCCCAGGTGTTTTGACCTACTCCCAGAAATCCCAGCCTTTTAGGATTTCTGGGAATTGAAGGTTGAGATCTTTGTGGGAAATTCACTTTCATTTGGGGGAGTTGTAGTTCACCTACATCCAGAGAGCACTGTGAATCCAAAAATCAATGGATCTGGATAAAACTTGGCATGCATATCTCATTGGAGGGCTTTGGAAGGGACTGACCTTGAGTTTTGAGAGTTGTAGTTCTCCTCCAACCACAGAAATTGTGACCCCTACCAACGATGGACCTGAATCAAACTTGGCACATAGAGACCCCAACTGAATATACTGGAGGAGTTTGAGAGGATTCACCATCATTTCTGGGAGTTGTAGTTCACCTACATCCGGAGACACTGTGACTACCACCGACAATAAAGGAGGACCAAACCTGGCACACTGAATCCCCATTACCAACTGAACCTACTGTAGGTGCTTGATGGGACTGACTCATTATGGTGGGACTTGTAGTTTACCCTGCAGCCAGAGGACCCCACCAATGCTGCATTTATAGCAAACTTATTCAACGTGACAAACTAAGTCCTAATGGAATTTCTCTGGGTTAACCTGGCATTATGTCAGTTGTACTTCACCCACAAGATTATGCATTTTGTAAAATAAAAAAAATGACTTTTTCAAATAACCTGGGCAATGCTGGGTACCCAAGCTAGACTGGATACCTAATGTAATCAAGTTGCTTTCCGTTGCACTGGTGAAGTTTTTCTTTTTTTCTGTGCGATTTACCCAGTAGTTTACACTAGAGTTGAATGCCTTGGTTGCAGGTTCAGATGAAGTGGTGTTGTCAGCTGAAGCTAGAAGATAAACAGACCAAGATTAAAATTGCATTTGATTTGCTAGATTACTGTGTATCATAATGACCATATCATATCTTAACAATGAGGGATACATGGTCCAAAAACTTCAATAGAAAACTACTATCCCATATGCACTGGGATCACAGAAATGCTGATCATAAAAGTGTGCTACATACATAAAGTGATTAAGTTGCTTCTACAGGGTCTGCTTCCTTTTTGTTCAAAGTTACTTCTGGAGGAGCTGCCTGTAAATAAATATAAATAAATAAACTTTATTTGTATAGCGCTCTATCTCCCTGAGGGACTCAAGGCAGTTTCCAGCATGGGCAAAGCCCTCAATTACCAACACAAAATCATACAAAATACCCATTATAAAACATAAGCATAATACAATTAAAACAATCACAAACATTTAAAACTTTGCCAGTTCCACAACAGGAAAGATAAGAATGACCAAAGGCCAGAATTTCAAAGTGGGCATAGTCAGCTATGAAAGGGCTCGGCCAGGGCTAGTGCAATGAAGTAGCACAGGGCTGGGGAAGTGGATAAGTGCAGAGCAGATAGCCAGGATAGGGCCTGAGGCTAATCATTCTCAGAGACCTGATGGAAACACCAGGTTTTCAGGTCCCTGCAGAAGGAGGGTAGTGACAAGGCTTGTCTTATCTCTCTGGGGAGGACGTTCCAAAGGCAGGGGGCCACCACCAAGAAGGCCCTCATCCCCACCAACCATGCTTGGGACAGTGGCGGGATCTAAGAGTCCGTGTCAGTTCATAGGGGGAGATGCCATTGCAGAGATAGGTGGGGCCTGAACCGTTTAGGGCAGTGGTTCTCAACCTGTGGGTCCCCAGATGTTTTGGCCTTCAGCTCCCAGAAATGCTAATAGCTGGTAAACTGGCTGGGATTTCTGGGAGTTGTAGGCCAAAACACCTGGGGACCCACAGGTTGAGAACCACTGGTTTAGGGCTTTGTAGGTCATAACCTGCACCTTGAATTAGGCCCCAGATTTGGACCCTAATAGACCAATGTTTGTTGCATGTTAGTTTATGAGGGTTATTTAACACACATTTTGTACCCAGTGTAAAGTTAGATTAAAACAGTGCAAAAATATAGTAGCCCTCTATAAGCATATGTGTATAACAACACAAGCACAGCAAAAATAGTGGGGGATAAAGGCATACATGCAAAGAGTACTCTCAGTATCCTTATGCTAGTGTTTTGAGCCCATTTTATCATACAATTTTTGACCTGTTCTTTTTCGGTCAGCCAGTTAAGTAATATATTAAAGATATTGGATATTACTTTCTTTTCCATTTTTAATATCCTATCCCAAGTCACTTCTTCCCAATTGAAGCCTAATTTTTTATCTTGATTATAATAATCTTTAATTTGCATATAGTGTAACCATGTAATATTTGTAAAATTCTGTTTTAACTCCTCATACGTTTTAATATTATTTGTACTCTTATTAAACAAGTCTGTATAGGTTGGCCATCTTCGACAGCCCAAAAGTTTTCGCTGATGTGCTCTGGGATTTATAGTTCAACTGCAATCAAAGAGCACTCCAAACCCCACCGATGATGGACCAGGACCAAACTTGGCACAGAGAACTCCCGTGACCAACTGACCATACTGCAGGGGTTTGTGACCTTAATGTTGGGAGTTGTAGTTCACCCTTAGCCACAGAGCTCTGAACCCAGCCAACCTCAGATCTACACCAAATTTGGTACACAGACCCAACATGGCCCACTGTGCATAGAGGCCTGGTTTGGGGTGATTAGCCATGGCATTTGGGAGTTGTAGTTCACCCTTATCCAGAAAGCCTGAACCCAGCCAACAAATAACCCAGACATCAAATGCCCTTTTCAAATAACCTGCCACCGTCAGGTCCCCAAGTGAGTAGTTAAATAAATCTATAAAATCACATATTAAATCATAGTGAAAATGCAACCTTAAAAGCATTCATTAAAACATACGCATATTACATTATCTGAGACAACAGTTAAAACACAGTAAAGGGAACCCTATGAGATCTCAAAAGTCCAGTGCTGCCTCGTGAAAACATTAATCCAAGATCAAGACCAGTATACTCATTATCAGGGCTAAGCTTACAAGTGTCTTCACAAAACCCACTCCTGGTCTTTCTTCAATCATTCTTTGTCATCTATTAGGAGTCACTTCTATATACCGCAAACAGATTTGTTTGACCAACCCTGCACAATAGAAAGAAGACTCATATAACACCTTCTCTAGCAGTGGTTCTCAACCTGTGTGTCCCCAGATGTTTTGGTCTTCAACTCCCAGAAATCCCAACAGCTGATAAAACTGGCTGGGATTTCTGGGAGTTGTAGGCCAAAATACTTGGGGACCCACAGGTTGAGAACCACTGTTCTATTGGAATCTCCGTACAACCTCTTAAAGTGAAGCAAGACAGTGCCAATGAAAATTTACATCACATGTGTACAAGGATTCAGGAATATATGACTCACACTACATACCTGAAACAATCAAATTGCTCCCCGTAATTCTGCAGGTGATGGCATTCTGTACTGCATGACCAGGTTCAGATTCAGTCCTGGTCACAGGCACATTTGAAGTGGTCCTAGAAACTGAAGCCCAGAGATAGGTGGTATACAGTCAAAAAGAATGTCGAAACACTCATGCCTTCATTCTACTACACAACGCATTCTGAATCTCTTTCAGAGAAGGAAATTAGAAGCATTTCAGTAGAAATTACCATCATAAGTGTACTAGCATGTCACTCTTAAGAGTCTACTACATACCTACAGGGATCAAGTTGCTCCATTGCATTTCAGAACTTATTGTTTTCTTTTCAGTGCAGATCATGGAAGATGAAGTAGTTTGCTGTTCCGGTTTGGTACATTTACCTGAAGCAAGCATCAATATGGCAACATATTATAGTATCTTATATTTTAATTTTCTCTGGAAGGCTAAAATCTACGGCTAGCAAGTGAAAAGGTTTTATGTCAAAGATTACATAAAATTCCTGCTTAAAACTTTCTTAAAATATTCAACTTGCTCCCTTGAACATCACTGCTTGTTGTTTTGTGTTTGGGATTCAGATAGTGATGCAGGTTTCATTGCAGGCTTAACCCATTTGGTATCTTTACCTGAAACAAGAGTGAATAGGGCAAAATTTCAAAATATCAGCTTTTATGTTTAGGGAACCTCGGGCTATTATCCTGTTGGGATTAAAGGATGATAAGCATATCTTTGCAAGACAATTAAATGGCAAGGATTTCAAATGCAGGATAACAGACGACATAAAAAAGTATTGCTGAAAACTTACCAGAAGTATTCACGCTGCTCTTTTCTATTTCATTGTTTGTTGTTTTGGGTGTAGAATTGTTTACATCACATTTGGATGTAGATAATTTACTGGGCTCTGTAACAACATTAGCCTCACTGGTGCTTTTACCTGAAGCCAAAAGACAAATATTTCATTATATTAAACCTATAATTCAGATTCTGTTTTTAGACTACTATGTACAGTATCCCATATTTTAATTTTCCCTTGAAGTCCTAAAACCAAGACTACAAGGATTTCTGGATCACAGATGACTTAAAACTTACCCAAAGTATCCACGCTGCTTTCTTGTACTTCTTTGCATGTTGTTTTCTCTTTGGGATTGTTCACAGGAGATTTGGATTCAGATACTTTACTTGGCTCGTTAGCCAGACTGGTGTTTTTACCTGAAGTAAACAGGTATATAATAATACACACACATATATATATATACATTTCAATTTAGATTCTGTTTTGGACTACTAGGTACAGTATCTTGTATTTTATTTTTCTCTCTGAAAGGCTTAAAATCAAGACTAGCAGCCAACCAGGATTTCTGTGAATATTAGCAGAGTTTGTACAACAATATCGCAACCTACACCTATATTTGTGTTTGGGTATGTATAAAAAACTACATGAAGTATTCAAACTGTTTCCACACACTTTATAAATTACTGATTCTTGTTTGGGACTATTTGCATGAGACATGACTTTAGTGGACCTTGTCAACTGAGTTACGGGCTTGTTCAACCTGGGGTTTTAATTCTATCATAACAACCATTTTTATTACGGTCCATAGACCCATCAGTAAAACTAACAGTCATTATAAATTCTCCCATCTCAGGAGAAGTCTGTTGTACAAAATACACCTACATGGTCTGAAGTAATACCCCTATCAGAAGTTAGTTGCTTGCTCAGCCTTGTTGCCACTGTGAGGAATTTTGCCACTATGAGATTCACCCTTTGGCACTTGTCCTCTAAAAGATATCTAACAATCCTCTGCAGGGAGAGTCTTCTATTATTATTATTATTATTATTATTATTATTATTATTATTATTATTATTATGCCACTTTTTTTCCTAACAGAGATTTGAAGTGGCTAACAGTTCTAAAAGCAATACAATATACAGTATAAAAATAAAGACTATAAATATTAAAATAGAATTTAACTAAACATTATTAAACTAAACAAAACGCCACATATTTAATTTAAAATATTTTGATCTGCATTCTGTTTTTAAAATAATATCTCATTTTTAATTTTTTTTAGACATTGTTAAATCTAAGACATGAAAATCAAAGCATTTCAGTGGGAAATACCAATACGCGCACAGTAGTAAATATAAACTTTGTTTTGTTTTGAAATTATATTACATACACATAGTATTTAAGGTAGCTCCTTGGATTTCATGTTTTGTTATCCCCTGCTGGGCACCAAACACACCAAATTTGAGATCAGGGGGTATAGGGAGATCGGGATTGTCCGCAGCCCAAACAGCTTGAAAACCTGAAATCAAGCAGCAATTCCAAATGTTAAAAAAGTGTTTTTCACTACTGACATTTGGTCATTCTTATGGATTACAATGAAACTGAGGCTTGTCTTAGGAGTTTCTTAAAATGTATAGCTTAGGACAAACTGTCTGAGGAACACAGGAAAATCTGGTAGTCACCCAGAAAACAGTAGGTTGTGAAACTAGACATTTGAATATTTATCGGATTTCCGCATCACTCCTCAAAAACAAAAACAAAAAGGTTTGTGGTCCACCTTGCCACTCCACAGGACACGAGAGCTGCAACTTCCCATTGTTGCTCTTGCAGACACATAGCTCAAATGTATTTATTTATTTAGAACTTTTATATACCGGTCTTCTCACCTCCGCAGAGGGACTCAGGCCGGTTCACAACAGTATCACAGACAATCGTTTAAAAAACATCACATCCCATAATACACTAAAACATTAAAATACTAAAATACAATCACATAATTACATTGGTCAAGTTGTCAAAATAAAATCGTAGTTCATCACCATCCGTCCGTGTAGTCACGAGTTATTGACTCACTCGTCAAATGCCAGTTTCCAGAGCCAAGTTTTCACCTGTTTTCTAAAAGTCAGGAGAGAAGAGGCAGTTCTAATCTCCAGTGGGAGAGAGTTCCAGAGCCGAGGGGCCACCACCGAGAAGGCCCTGTCCCTCGTCCCCACCAGACGCGCTTGCGAGGATGGTGGGACCAAGAGCAGGGCCCCTCCAAAAGATCTTAACAATCTTGATGGTGAATTGTGCTCGGAAGCTAATTGGCAGCCAGTGGAGCTGGCGCAACAGAGGAGTAGTATGCTCCCTATACCCCGCTCCTGTTAGTAATCTGGCTGCCGCTCGTTGGACTAGTTGGAGCTTCCGGGCAGTCTTCAGAGGCAACCCCACGTAGAGAGCGTTGCAGTAGTCTAAACGGGATGTAATCAGAGCGTGGACCACCGTGGCCCTAAAACCAAATGTTTCAGGGGAAAAGGAATGCACCTTTTCTCTGAACATCCGCCCCACTGAGCTTTTTAAGATCTCCAGAGAACATTTTTAAGTTCATACACCTCTTATTTCAAAACAAAAATGCATTAGAGTCAAAAGTCAGAGCTCTTACTCATTTGAAAATAGGTCAAAATAAGGCCTCTAAGGGTTTAAAAGTTACTCCTGAAATATCCAATCATATGGCAAAACATTAAAAAAATGCTCATTTAGCAGCTTAAAGGACACTGCAGCTCACCCAATGCCCAAAAATGTTCCAGTGGGGATGTACTGTTGAATCTTATAATCTGCAAAATTGTATTGGGGACATAGCGTAAAAGATTTACTAAATTTAACTGACGTATATGACTCTATTCACAGGTGGATAGGAATCAGGTGATTAGCCTGAACTGTTTGCTTTCCAATAGATCAGGAATTGTAATTTTAAAAAACCTCCCACTTTCATCTTCTTTCCCCATTCTTTAAGCAGAGAAGTGTTTCAAAAGCAGTTACTATCTCTGATGTCAAAAGTACATTTGTGCTTGGTTTCCTGGTACTTCATCACACTAGAGAATGAAGCCACCTTAAATCCGGTTTCTGCCTCCTGCAAAATTCTGGGGTTTGTAGTTTAGTGAGACTGTTAAACTACAAAAACCCAGAATTCTGCAGAAGGCAGCAACCGGATTTAAAGTGGATTCATTCTCTAGTGTGATGAAATACGTGGATCTACTTGTATCAGTTTTTTTTAAATGAACATTTTTGTTTTTCTCCCTTCACACAGAGGGGTAAAAAATCACCCTAAAGGGTTTAAATGAATGTGTTTCTATTCAAACAGGACACCTTTGGTCAAAGGTATTGAGATAGAAAACTCAGTACAAGGCCTTAAAGCACTTTGTCTGAATCAGGTTTTTTTTTTTCTTTTTAAAAACCACAGCTCTGGCTGGGACATGAATGTACCCCAACAAAACAGTATGTTGCAATATTGTGAAAATAACACTATAAAAGCATGCAATATAGGGACACTGAGCAGGTACCAATGTCTAAAGTTTATAGGACTACTTCTATGCAGATTTTTCAATGAAGAGACAGGATTTTATCCCACAACCACTCTAAGAAGGAGAGAAAATCATCTTACTTTTGTCACACTCCTCTATGGCCAAAGCAGCTTCGGATGCCTTTAAAAATCTTATGAATGCCGAATCTGTAGATTCTCCAACTTTGTTCTTTATGATGGAACATGAAACAATGGCTCCATAAACCTATATACATATATATAATATAAATATCTATTAAAATCAAACAAATTAATAGTTTACAACTAGCTCCAAAAATGGCATTCTATACCTTTAGTATTCTTTGAGTGGACTAAAAATGCATTATGGATCAGTGTTGATGCTGCATCTGTACCTTAAATGTGTTCTCCAAGACATTTTTAGTAAAAATCCTTGGGATTGTGACATGTATTACAGTTAATTTCCGAAGATCCACATCCAGTTCATGCCGACTTCCAGGAACTCTGTTTTGTGCCAAATATATCTAAATTGGAAAGAATAATAATGACATAACCTACAACAATATTGCCTTAATTTAGACAGTTTAGCAAGATTCAATGTTGGTTCCCAAATCATGCCCTCAAAGCAGAGGCCCATGCTGATGGACCACAGTTATGATTTAGCAATATTGCTCAAATGCCGTAACAGTAACAGCCAAGTTACTCTAAATAGTTTCAGCATAACTAAGGAAGGAGAAGAGAAGTCCATGAGTTTTCAGGCAGCATCTAGTTGTTACATCAGTATAAGCCATGAAAGGAAACTAGGATGATCTGTAGTTGTTTATAGTTCATAACTCATGTCCACAGTGCATAAAAGCCTCTGATAAACGGAATCAAAGGTAAGCATAAGCTCTAATTCCCATTGTTCCCAACTAGGATGGAAAATGGTTAGGATTATACACCCAGAACTACTGACAATTATTAGCTATTTATCTCCGATTTGATTATTCAGATAGAGACAAATCATTCTGTCATATCAGACTGCTCTAGTCAGTAATTAAGTCATGAAGAAAAACTATTCATATTATAATTTGTTGATATAAATTTTTACCTTGCTCAATCTGTTCACAAGAAATTATGTTAAATCAAGTAAAATGATATAGAGGCAGTCCCCGAGTTACAAACATCCGACTTACTAAAGATGAGAGACATCTGGAAGTGAGAGAAATCTACTCCTAAAAGGCAAAGTCCACTCCTGGAAGAGTAATCATGGGGGAAAGGGGTCTCCACTGAAGCTTTCTCATCAATCCTTCTTTCCACAAGACATTTTTTTCAATATACAATTATCACAGGAATAGAGTGTGGGGGGAAATCTTCTGAACAGGGGCACAGACAGCAAAACAAACACCACAGGGGTTAGCGCTTCCCTAAGCTATCCAAAGCAATATCTATATCTATATATATGGCTGGAGTTTGACTTAAAGAATGTACCGTTTCTGACTTACAAATAAATTCTGCTTAAGAAACTACAGAACTGATCTTGTTTGTAACTTCGGACTTCCTGTATAAGTTTTTTTTACACAGTGGTTGGTGCTCTTTACTTTTTACCCAGTTCAGCCTTCCAGATGTTATTGAACGACAGCTCCCAATACTTCTGGTTACCCCCATGTGGACTGGAGATAATGGGAATTGCAACACAAGAGCACTTGTGCCTCTGAGGTTGGGGAAAAGGTTAAAGCACATTTTAAAGCCAGGCATCCTTATATCTCAATTCTAACCCCCCTCTTCTGACTAAACAGAACCAGCTGCAGCCTTCCTGATGTTTCTGCATCACAACTACCATTAGGGTACTGTTCCATTATCTGGGCAGAGGCCACCAGGGGCCCTAGAGAGAAAAGGATTGTCCCATTTATGGGGTGGAGTTAAAGGAGGAAAACCATTCCCCCCATTTTCGCTGGCTATGCCCCCCTTTTCCATAAGGAGGACATGGGTGGGGAGGGAGGAATAACAGAACAGGGGGAAACGGTTGTTTTCCTCCTTCAACCCACCCTCCACCTCAATAAATGGGACAACACCTCTCTCTCGAGCACTCCTGGTGGCCTCTGCCCTGATAATGGAACAGTACCCCCATCGGCTCTAGTCTGGATGGCTAATGACGAGGAATGCAGAATTGTAGTCCAGCACCTGGAGGACCACATACGGCAGGGCAGCCTATATTCAGGGCACGGGCCTTAAGTCTGACACATGTCGTATAGCTTCACCGCTAGGTTTCAGTGCCATGGAATCGTGGGAGTCACAGTTTTGCAAACTCTTGATATATCCTTCTCTCCCCAAGTACAAATCCCAGGACTGTTGGAAATGACAACCTTCATCAAGCCTTCTCTAGCAATCTGTTTGTCTATGATTTTGGTGCTTACTGTGTCCTGGATGTATGTTCTGGTGTGCAGCTTCCTTTACTCCAGTGATTCTCAACCTGTGGGTCCCCAGATGTTTTGGCCTTCAACTCCCAGAAATCCTAACAGCTGGAAAATGGCTGGGATTTCTGGGAATTTTAGGCCAAAACACCTGGGAACCCGCAGGTTGAAAACCACTGCTTTACTCTATAGTTTCTGAGAAGTTATAAAAGAGGAAGAAGACAACATACACACACTCCCCCCCCCCTCTCTCTCCTTTTGACAATGTGATCTCCTGATAGCTGTTTTGCCTCAAAGATATCTAAAACTGGACTAATACATTTTTTGTATCTGTGTATGCTGAACACATGAAGGCTGTGAGTAAACCAAATATGTTATTTCCATCAAAGTCTATTTCATTTTGTCTCTTGAGTGCATGATATGAAACAAGTTGTCTTTATAGGAGAGCATTTTTGAGCACTGAAAAAAAAACACTTCTAAAGCTCTGCTGTTTTATGCACTAGCAAATCTGACAAATTTCCTGACAGATCAGAGATTTCAGGTTATTTGGTCTAACAGCCAAAACCATGCCTAGCATAATCATATTTGACCATATAACAAAAGAGAAGATTGTGCTCTAAAGAGTTTTTTTTAAAAAATTGGCTCTTCTCTAAAAGATTATGTTCTCTAATACAGACTGCATAGCCCCCTGGTGGCACAGTGGGTTAAACTACTGAGCTGAACTTCCTGACCAAAAGGCCAGTGGTTCAAATCCATGGAGAAGGGTGAGCTCCCACTGTTAAACCCAGCTTCTACCAACCTAGCAGTTCAAAACCATGCAAATGTGAATAGATCAATAGATGCCACTTCTGTGGGAAGGTAATGGCGCTCCATGCAGTGATGCTGGCCACATGACCTTGGTGTCTACAGGCAATGCCAGCTCTTCAGCTTAGAAATTGAGACAAGTACCATACCCAAGAGATGGACATGACTAGACTTAATGTCAAGGGGAAACCTTTACCTTTAGCCAGTTGAACAGGCCTGGGCAAACTTGGGCCCTCCAGGTGTTTTGGACTTCAACTTCCACAATTCGGACAACCCCCCTGTTAAAAGAGCTCTACTGGCTGCCAGTAAGTTTCCCAATTCAAGGTACAGGTTATTACCTACAAAGCCCTAAATGGTTCCGGTCCAGCCTATCTTTGCTATCGCATCTTCCCCTATGAACTTACGTGAGCTCCAAGATCTGCTGGGGAGGCCCTTCTCTCACCCCTACTTCTGCCATAAGCACGGTTGGTGGGGACGAGGGAGAGGGCCTTGTTGGTGGTGGCCCCCCTGGCTCTGGAACTCTCTCTTCAAGATCGGATTAGCCCCCACCCTGTCCACTTTTCGTAAAGACCGAAAAACGTGGATGTTCCAATGTGTCTTTGATTAATCGGTTCACTAGATGAATTGGCCCTTCTAGCCATACCTTAATTTTCAGCTCTTGCACTTTACTATTGTTGCTGTTCTGCAATTGTAGTGCACTAATTTGACTTGCCCCTTCCTGCCCTAACTTATCATCTGGCTCTTGTACTTTTCTATTAGCCCTGTCCTTGCAGTTATATTGCATGAGTGAAATGTCCACGATGTTCAATGTTTGGCTAGTGGTATGATGAATTATGTGTTTACGGTGTTTTGTATATTTATTTTTATCGTGTTAAATTTTAACTTTGTTTGACTGGGCGGGGGTAAAAATACCTGAAAAGTCCCCATGTAAGCTGCCCCAAGTTCCTTCAGGGAGATGGTGGCAGGATACAAAAATAAAGTTATTACGAAGGTTGAATGAAAAGTAATGCCTCCACCTTTGTAACTCCTCAACAGATGGCAGAACTGGTATGCGGCAGGTACTGGCTTGTTCAGTAGACTCTCCTCTACAGTTCCATTTGGCAGGAAGCCTTAGCATTGAACACTTGTGTTGTTAAAGTGCGAAGTATGGAACCCTGCGCAGATGGTCAGTGAATGCGACTTAAGCAACGTGCAGTCATTGAATTGTTGACAGCAGAAGGTATCATGCCAAACGATGTACAGTACTCACATCAACACAATCTCCATCAACAGCTTGCATTCTCTGAATAATCTCCTTTGGGGTGACACCTTCTGCTGTCAAGAATTCAATGACTGCACGTTGCTTAAGTCGCATTGACCAAACGTCTGCGCAGGGTTCCATACTTTGCATTTTAACAACACAACCATTCAATGCTAAGGCTTCCCGCCAAAATGGAACTGTAGAGGAGAGTCTACTGAACAAGTCAGTACCTGCTGCATACCAGTACTGCCATCTGTTGAGGCGTTCATTCAACCCTCGTATTAGTATTCCTACAGGCCTCAGGCCTTTTCCTTTTCCCTCTCAGCCACATGGACCATCTAGTGCAACCCCTTACAAGTGGTGTCAAGCTGTATTCACTCTGCAACGCAAMTGCACCCTGGTTTTGTTTTGCTCTTTGTCATGTCAGGAGTGGCTTGAGAAACTACAAGTCACTTCTGGTGTGAGAGTATAGGCCATCTGAAAGGACGTTGCCCAGGGGACACCGGGATGTTTTGATGTTTTTATCATCCTTGTGGGAGGCTTCTCTCATGTCCCCGCATGAGGAGCTGGAGCTGATAGAGGGAGCTCATCCACGCTCTCCCCGGTGCAGGGGTTTAACCCACTATTGCAGCYTGGAGACCTTCTGTGCAGGCCGGGCTGTATCTCCTACCCTAGGGCCCGCTCTGTCTCCGGCTCGTGGGCAAACTACACCTCCCGAGCAGGCCTGGGCCGCACCTGGGCGACGGCGGTGACGTGGGCGGAGTCCTCGAGGGCGCGCAAGGCCTGGGAAGTGCGCGCGTACTTGACGAAGACCGGGCCGCGGGGGTTCCTCCTGGGGTGGCAGAGGTTGCCACTCAACACGCTCCAGACCTCCTCGATGCCGCCGAAGGAGGCGAAGTGCCGGGCCGGGAAGCGGTACTTGCCCTTCAGCACCACCAGGAGGCGGCTGTAGCGGGGCTCGTCGTAGTTGGCGTAGCTCAGGCAGCGCGGCTGGGCGGGCTCGGGAGAAGGCGCCGCCGGGCGGGTGGGCTTGGGAGGAGGCTCTAGCGGCCGGAAGGTCCGGGGAAAAGGCGCCGCCGGCTGGAAGAGGAGGGGAAAAGGCGCCGGCGGCAGGGCCACGGCGGGGACAACCGCCCACATAGTCTCCACGGCGGCGGTGCGCACTGATCGCCAGGCTTCAGCCGGAAGGAGGGCCTCAAGGCCCGCCGCTAGAGGCAACCGACCACCAGAGGCTTCCGGCCTGAATGAAGGCCGCCGTCCCAGCTCGGCCGCCCACTCGCCTTCTCTCGCGTCAGAGAGAGGCGCTTCCGGTCTGACGCTCTCTCGCGCCTCTAGGCCACGCCCCTCTGGCTTCCGCCAGAAGTACTTTTCTCTGAGATTTATTGATTTACCAGCCATTCCCTGCCACGCGTGGCTGTGGCCCAGTCTCGTGAGCTGGAAAATAAAGTACTGTATATACTCGAGTATAAGCCTAGTTTTTCAGCCCCTTTTTTAGGCTGAAAAAACCCCCCTCGGCTTATACTCGAGTCAAGGTTATTAATTATTTTACTCTGTTATTAGTATTATTTTTATTTCATTTATTATTTTACTCTCTTTATTATTATTTTATAATAATAAAGCCCCCGGTGGCGCAGTGGGTTAAAGCACTGAGCTGCTGAGCTTGTTGATCGAAACGTCGCAGGTTCGATTCCGGGGAGCGGCGTGAGCTTCCGCTGTCAGCCCTAGCTTCTGCCAACCTAGCAGTTCGAAAACATGCAAATGTGAGTAGATCAATAGGTACCGCTCCGGCGGGAAGGTAACGGCGCTCCATGCAGTCATGCCGGCCACATGACCTTGGAGGTGTCTGCGGACAACGCTGGCTCTTCGGCTTAGAAATGGAGATGAGCACCACACCCCAGAGTCAGACATGACTGGACTTAATGTCAGGGGACTACCTTTACCTTTACCTTTATTATTACAATCTGGCTGCCAATTCAAGGTGCAGGTTCTTACCTACAAAGCCCTGAATGGTTTGGGACCCGCCTACCTGCGTGACCGCATTTCTGTGTACGAACCCACACGATCTCTTCGATCATCTGGAGAGGCCCTGCTCGCGCTCCCACCTCCATCGCAGGCGTGATTGGTGGGGACGAGGGAGAGGGCCTTCTCGGTGGTGGCCCTCGACTCTGGAACTCACTTCCCAAGGACATCAGGCATGCCCCATCTCTGGTAGTCTTTAGGAGGAGCTTCAAAACATGGTTTTTCCAGTGTGCCTTCCCAGAATAATGAACCCTTAGCACTATGTCCTCTAAAGCAACTTATACTGATTTAGGATTGTTGTATGTTCTCACCAACACCCCATCTCCCTATCTTGTTCATGACCAGCATTATTTTGAATTTTAATTACATTCGGCCCAGCCATAGATTTTTAATGTGTGTTGTGCTATTGTCAATGTTTATGCTATTTGTGTTGAGATTTATTTTAATTGCTTTGTATTTTTGTTGCTTCTTTTGATATATTGTGGGCTCAGCCTTATGTAAGCCACACCGAGTCCCTGGGGAGATGGTAGCGGGGTACAAATAAAGTTTATTATTATTATTATTATTATTATTATTATATTATTATTATTATTATTAATACATTTACAGTATTTTACACTATTTATGATTATTATTACATTTATTATTTTACTTTATTATTATTGTATTTATTATTTTACTCTATTATATTTATTATTCTACTCTATTATTACTGTTATTATTGCATTTCCATTATTTTACTTTATTATTATATTTATTATTTTACTCTATTATTGTTGGAAGGATACATAAGTACATTTATGTTGAAGTATATTCCCACCCTCAATGTGCCGCTGCCCCCCCCCCCCCCCCCATCCCTTATTCACAAATGCCTTTTGCGGAATGTGCGTACCGCTTGGAGCTTCCGGACCCAGCTATCATACTATCACTCTGCAAGCTTTCTTGGTGATAGCTGGGTCCGGAAGCTCCGAGCGGTACGCACCTTCCGCAATGGCATTTGTGAATAAGGGAAGGGGAGAGCGGCACACTGAGGGTGGGAATATACTTCAATTTGGTGGAAGGATAGAAAGGAGGGGAGGGTTAGGATAAAGTTTAGGGTTAGGATTAGGGTAGGATAAGAGTTAGAATTAGCGTTAGAATTAGGCTTAGGGGTTAGGCTTAGGTTTAGGGCAGGGGCCCTCAAACTTTTTTAACAGAGGGCCAGGTCACAGTCCCTCAAACTGTTGGAGGGCCGGATTATAATTTGAAGAAAAAAATGAATTCCTATAACACTGCACATTTCTTATTTGTACTGCAAAAAAACCTTAAAACAATACAATAATTAAAATGAAGAACAATTTTAACATATATAAACTTATTAGTATTTCAATTGAAGTGTGGGCCTGAAGTGTGAGAATTGGCTGTCTGCAAGGACGTTGCCCAGGAATGCCCAGATGTTTTACCATCCCTTGTGGGAGGCTACTCTCATGTCCCCACATGGGGAGCTGGAACTGACAGAGGGAGCTCATCCGTGCTCTCCCCGCATTCGAACCTCCCACCTGTTGGTCTTCCGTCTTGCAGCAGGGGTTTACCCATTGCGCCACCAATGGCTCCTGGCTATTTGGAGTGCCTTTGGTGGTGCTATAAGAAGGTCCTCCATTGTGCATGTGGCAGGGCTCAGGTTGCATTGTAATAGGTGGTCTGTGGTTTGCTCTTCTCCACACTCGCATATCGTGGACTCCACTTTGTAGCTCCATTTCTTAAGGTTGGCTCTGCATCTCATTGAGCTAGAGCACAGTCTGTTCATCACCTTCCAAGTTGCCCAGTCTTCTGTGTGCCCAGGAGGGAGTCTCTTATTTGATATCAACTATGGACTGAGGTGCTGGGTTTTAGCCTGCCACTTTTGGACTCTAGCTTGCTGAGGTGTTCCTGCGAGTATCTCCGTAGATCTTAGAACACTATTTCTTGATTTCTTGGTGTTTGTGTGGAGAAGCTTTGACCCAGAGCTTCCCCAATCCATTCGTGTTCGTAATACGCTTATAGGCTTGTCTCATTTCTGCCCTTTCTAAATGCCAGATCATCCACAGTAGCAAAGCAGATCATCCACATGATCAGGTTTGAACTGGATGATCTGAATCTACACTGCCAGATCATCCAGTTCAAAGCAGTGTAGATGCATCTCCTGGAGGGACACAAGGATCCAGTATGGCTATCTGAGATGGTTTAAACCAGGCATGGGCAAACTTCGGCCCTCCAGGTGTTTTGGACTTCAACCTACTGTCTACTGGCTGCTAGGAATTGTGGGAGTTGAAGTCCAAAACACCTGGAGGGCCGAAGTTTGCTCATTCCTGGTTTAAACAATTGATTTTAAGCTGGAGATAATTGATTTTAGTGTTAATGTATATTTACAGTTTATGTTCCAGCGTTGAATGTTTGCCGTATAAATGTTGAGCTCTACCATGAGTCCCCTTCAGGGTGAAAAGGGTGGGATATAAATGTTTTAAATAAACAAACAAATAAATGTCAAGTCCCCAGTTTAATTTTTACATGGTTTGCAGATATTTTTAAGACATTGAATCTTTACTATTACTGTAGATCAGTTCTCCAAATTTCACATGTTGGTGACACACTTTTTAGGCCCTGTCAACACTGCCATATAATTCATATGATCAAAGCGCATAATCCACATTATCTGCTTTCAATAGGATTATGATTCTAAACAGCATCTTTTTGTGTGTGTCAGGAGCGACTTGAGAAACTGCAAGTCACTTCTGGTGTGAGACAATTGGCTGCAAGGACATTGCCCAGGGGACGCCCGGATGTGTTTCCATCCCGTGGGAGGTTTCTCTCATGTCCCCGCATGTGAAGCTGGGGCTGAGAGATGGGAGCTCACCCTGCTCCCTGGATTTGAACCACTGACTTTTAAGACACCAGTCCTGCCAGCACAAGGGTTTAACCCACTGCACCACCGGGGGCTCCTACAGCTTCAGCTAAGGATAGCATGTCTCTTCAGAATGAATGCCTGGAAGAGGTAATGGGGAAATGAGGCAATGAGGGAAAAGCAAATTGAAACTGAATCCAGACAAGACATTGCGCCACCAATGACACAGTGTGTTTGCCATTAAGGGGTGTTTGCCATTAAGGGGATGGAGGTGTCACCCAGTTCTAGACAGGGTCTACACTTCACCTGAAAGACTGTGTTTGCAGCTTGAGAGTGCTCCTGGATCCGTCTCTCCAAATGTCAGCCCAGGTAGATGCAACAGTCAGGAGCTTTAACTGATCCACCAGCTGTGCCCCTTCCAAATTTGGGGGACTTTAATATGGTAGCGCATGCACTGGCAACCTCAAGGTTGGACTTCTGCCATGCGCTTTACACTGGGCTGCCCTTGTACCAAGTTTGGAAATTCCACCTGGTTCAAAATAACAGTAGCAAGATTAGTTATGGGAACATCTAGGAGAAAGCACATTACACCTATCCTAACGTCACTCCACTGGCTGCCAATTAGTTTCCAGACAAAGTATATATGTGTGTTGGTGTTAACCTTTAAAGCCCTACATCCCTATATGGTTTGGGTCCAGGTTATCTACACCTTGTCCCATACAATCTGCCCCACACGCTGAAGTCCTCTGGGGGTGGTTACTTCAATCAACCAGAACTCGACTGGCCACCGTCCACCATAGGACCTTTTCATCAGCCACCCCAAGACTGTAGAACAGGTTGCCGATAGAGCTAAATGAACTGTTAGAACAAGACACAACTGAAGACTCATCTCTTCTGGCATGAATCTTAAACTCATGTCCTGTGTTTTGGTCTCTATCCTGCGCGAGTAATGTGTATTTTATAGAAATGCTTTGATCTATATTTTTATGAAAAGGCATTGTCCCAGAATTTAATACTGCCTCAAGGCCCACAATTTCATGTACAACGTTAAAAAAATCTTCCCACTAGAAGTGTTTGTGAATCTCTCGGTCTCCCAGGTTGGCTCTATAGTATATTTCTAGCTCAAACATACCATGGAATAGCACTGGAGGACCTAGAGACAAATGAATGGAAATGTTTGAGGGACGCTGTATGTCCTAGAATGTTAGTTAGGGTATGTTTTCAGCCTAGGTATAATCAAAATAGAGGTTTCATTCTTATCTGAGGCTTCAGGTATGTACAGTACATCCTAGGTGTTCCTTGCAATATTCCCTAGTATTATATAACATTAGGAACAGACACAATATTGTATTTTTTAGTCTCATTCAAATTTTAGATGATGCTATCTTTGTGTTTGTCAAAGAGAAATGGGATGGGAAGGCACCAGCCATACTTTTTTTAATAATGTGCCCTGAAATATGGATTTTACGATAGATTGTATTGGGGCCTTGCTCTCTCTTTGTGGAAATATATAGGACTGGTCTGAGACCACAAAGGACATTACGGAAGTGAAAGAAACAGCACTAAAGAAAAACACTTTATTCTACTCCCACTTTTATTAAGTAAAATATAACTGAAAACAGTTTTCTAAAAAACCCCCACACATTTCAACTACGAGTAGGCAAAGGTTACAAGCACAGTCTTCCATATTAAAAAATTGATAGATAGCATATGAACTATATACTCTCTTTTTACCCAAAGTGTCTGTGTATTATTTAGGATTAGCAGAACCACCAGCAATTAACAATGTCATTCATCCACCACCCCCCCCCCTTCATGAGGCTTTTAATATTAGAAGCCTAAATTCACCAAACACTGCACTTGATGTCTGCAGGTTAGACTGATGATTTGCTTACAAAATGTCATGCTTAAAGACAAATGAGAACGGTTGTTTTTTCAAAAAATGTGAGCTGATAAATCGGTTTCACAAAAAAATGTTTGTCACTATCCTCAGCAATGTATTAGTCCAGTTGGTATTTTCTATTCTGCCAAAAGAGAATAAAATATACACATTTAGAAATGACAAAAATGTGTAGTTGTTTTAAAAAAAACATTTACCCAAAGAACAGATGCCTCATAGTCCATAACAGATAGCAATTTTCCAATGGGATGTTTTACGCAAATTTTAATGCATTCAAAATGTATAAAATGTATATTCTTATTTACAACACCCATAAGGAATTTTTTATTCCCATCCATACTGCAGAGCTTATTCCATTAAATGTTGCACGTTTTAGCTTGACAGCACATTATGCTAGAAGTCATAAACCCTGTGACTGAAACTGTTTCTCAATAAATGATTTTGGTTATGACAACATGGGTGATTTTAATTTTATGCAAAATACCACCTGTCAATTTTCACTACAAAGACAAGAGGGGATGATTCCCATCATTCCCAGCTCATGTGGACAATGGTTAGGATTAAAATAGTCCAAAACATTTAGTAGTAATTAGGTAATGGTCCCTGATTTAAATGTTTGGATGGAGAAACATTGTTCTGTCATATAAATAACATATATGCGCAATCACAGACAGCAGGCCCTTGATACCCACTTACTTACCTCGGGTCAGAACATTCTTTGACGTTTATGGGAGTCCTCTGTGGGTAAATCAGTTAGGCTCACCTTCAACTTCACTTCGTTTACAGTCTTTCCATGTAACGTAGCTATAGCATCTGCGGCACTCGCTCTGTCCGCAAACATGGCATATGCTACATTTTCCCCAGGGATAATATAAGCACTTATAAAATTTCCAAATCGACTGAAACAACAAAGCACAATAGTTTATCCAGTTTAATACAAACTGTGAGGCAATAAATGTGTCACAAAACTGTCTTGTTGGCAACTAATACTAGTAAGAAGTCCGCTATCAAGATTTTATTGGTAACAGGCTAGGTTCTACTTATATAGACAACCTGATTTTGAGTAACTGTGATAACTGCGTCTCAAGATCTAATTTACAGTGGATTAAATGTCAACACATTTTAACAGAAAAGTTGGTATCGGAGGCAGAAATAACGTGGAAAGAATTGAGAACAGGTTCATAAATCACACAAAAATACAGATCAGTAAGTTTAAGGAACGTTTTTCTTTGAAACTAACAATATGCACAAGCAAAATTGAAAGAATTAGGTCGTGTAGGTCTTGCATGAGTATAGTGAAAGATCGTGAGCCTTACAGAGACCACCTGAAAGCTTCCTCCAAAACGCATACTGGGAGGATGTTTTCTTTCACCAGCCCCCACTTTTCTTATGATTTCTATTTGGGGGTCCAAACTTGTAGATCTAGGCTTTTTGAAATTTGTTAGGAGTAGTCAGTGATAGAGGCTTATTTGCACTCTTCTGATTTGTTGTTCACAGATATTCAGTAAAGTGTACTGGAGGCAACACTTGTTTCCTTTGACTGTTGTAGGCAAACAATCATAGCTTCAGTCAGATCAGCTATAATAAAATCTTTTTCAGTTCAAGCTTTATTATTATTTTATTGTTGCTGCAAACATCACTGAACATTCATGTTTCAGTTGCCCTTCTATTCCTCCCAGGGCCAATGCCGGTATAGGACTTTCATCTAGGCACGGGATGAGGGGGGAAATAGGGGCAGTTAAACTGTAAAAATACTTTAGGGGAAAAAGCTTCTGTCAGAGGCTTTGTTAACAAGTATGCTTGTGTTTCTTTTAGATATTACATACTTGCAAAGAACCAAACTATAAATAATTCTTCAATACCTCAATCAAATACATCCTTGTCTAGCACAGCTTTTAGGGATTGGTAGCAGGGAAAGTTGGAAGTAGTAGACCGCACCTTAACACATTATCCAAGATGTTCTGAGGTAAGGGACGGGGATCAAACAAAATTAAAAGTCTTTCTCGCACCGTAGAGTCAGGGGGAGCTTTCATTTTTTTGCTTAATGGAAGCTCAGCATCTGTTTCAAGACGACAAGAGCTCTGGGATTCCTAGGGAAGGAAGAGGCATCACAATCACCGGGTTCATTTTGAATTCTATGGGGTGCACACTAAAAAAGATTTCAGTAATACACATTGAAAATTCAGTGGTTATTTTTCTCTGTTTCTACAACAAATCATAAATTGCTGCCTTCTGCTGGAGTGGTTTTATTCAACATCCCATTTTGCACATGAGATTACTTTTAGCCTTTTAAGATTTGTCAACACTTTTTAATGCTCTATTTGATGAACCTTGAGGCCCAGGTATCAGCAGTGCTTTTGCTCATTTAAAGCTACTGCGTCCGTTCCTGGAGAAGTCAGATCTAGTCACTATGGTACATGCCTTGGTTCCATTCCAATTGGACCACTGCAATGCACTCTACATGGGGCTGCCTTTGAAAAGTGGTTAGAAACTTTAGTTGGTCCAAAGAGCAGCAGCCAGACTTCTAACTGGGGCTACATGGAACAGACAACTCCTCCGTTGCAACAGCTCCACTGGCTGCCAACAAGTTTCAGGGCACAATTCAAAGTGCTGGTTTTGACCTTCAAACCCTGGGTCCAGATTAATTTGAAGGACCATCTCTCTATTAAACTATAAAGGGAGGGCCCTCTCTCTGTCCCGCCACCCACTCAAGTGCATTTGATGGGAACACAGGAGAGGGCCTTTTTGGTGGCTGCTTGCAGACTGTGGAACTCCCTCCCAAGAGAGGCCAGGACACCCCATCCCTGCTGACCTTCTGCAGGCAGGTTAAGGCCTTTTGTGCCATCAATATAAATATACAAATGTCCCGTTGCTATAAACTTCAGCAAAAGTATCAATTCAATTAATCAGAAGAGTACTCAATTCATATAGTACACAAGCATAGGGAATGAATGTGATGGGCTTATTTACAGGCATTTGGAGGAGACTGAGGGGCACTCTGCTGGGGAGGTTGTGGGTGGGGGGGATATTTAGTTTTGAATGTAATTTCAATTGTACAAGTATTTTATTGTATCTTAACAGTATTTTAACTTGTATCCATGGCAGAAACGTTTACTTATTTTAATTGTTTTTAAATGTTATCTTAGGCGTGTGTTTTTTAATGTATTGGGTTGTGTCATGTCGCTGTAAGCTGCCTTGAGTCCCCATGGGGAGAAAGACAAGGTAGAAATAAAGGTAAAAATAATATTTATTCTCTCTTCCTAAGCCGCCACCTCAGGTCCCAAGGAACTGAATGGTTCCCGTCCTATTAGACAAGCAAGACTTCAATCCTCACAACATGGCAAGATGGGGTGGTGGTGTGTGAAAATCCTTTTATAGAGCAGATGAATAGTAAACCACTTGCCTTACCACATTAGCTTGATCACCAACCATATCTGTCTAATTCAAGGCAATGCTTTAATGCTAATCTGTATTAGCTTTCCTATGCTTTTAATAATTTTATTTTCCCTTCCTTGTCACGTAATAAGCCACAGTTCATAGGTCTTTCATACTGGAACAGGCTGGATACATTTGACAAGACTGGAAGGATAACTGCACACTCTGCTCGAGAACAGATTTCCAGTGAGTGGAGAGACAGAAGACACAAGAGTTTAGAGAAGGAGAAATATCAAGGAAAAATACTTATAATAATAATAATAATAATAATAATAATAATACATCTGCAATAATTTCTGTATTCAGGGCACAGCAACCCATGGCAATAGCCATGGAAGATGGAATTTCTACCTGGTATAAAATTTGTATCACCCCAGATTCTTAGCTGAATTTTGACCAACTTTTGGGACAATGTCATGAACCTTAAAATGTAAACTACATGCCTTATCATGAAGTGTAAGAGACAACATCAATTTCTCATCTAAAAGACACTGTATTACTTCTATAGAAAACACATTCAAATAAAACAATCTATGAAAGAACTAGAAATATAAGGATCACAGATATGAAAACTGCAAAAATATGCCTTTCAGGTATATCCACTTAACAGGAAAATAGTAAGGTACTTGCATTTGACCCTACATGTTGAGGATGTAAGTTACTGTTCTCAATCTTTGATAACAGTTGTGAAGTCACCAAGTGCTTTGCTCTTTCTCTAGCAAGGCTGAAGACAAAACAAGATTTTTTCATAAGAAATATTTCATATGCTAACATTATTAAACTAAATATACACAAAGTGGTCTATCACAATGGCTAACACAATCAGTCAAATCTTTATTGCAGTCATAGACCAGCATAAGGAAAATGGAGTACAGTCTAATAAAAGCATTACACATTAAAATCATTAGAATCTAGGCTAAAAGCTAAAATACAGAGGTATATTAAAAAGGTAAAATGCAAAATACTATTTAGGAAATTGCTTTCTAAAAGGAAAAAAAAGTCCACTAAAATTCAGTCAAATCAGTCAAGAGTGAGTGTATTTAATTTTCTATGAGTGGATACTTACTCAGTTTCGTCTGTTCCATCTTCAATGAAAGAAATAGCCAGGCGATTTCCAAAAGAAAATTCAAAGCCATGTAGTTTTTGTTTGGCATAGATAGCTGATGCAATACGACTGTACTGTACCACTGCATAGCCTAAGAATGAACAAAAATGTTTCTTAAGAATGGAAATAATCAAGTCCCATTGAGCAATAAAACACTGCTGCAATACCAATTATGATAGTGTCTTTAAATTACTAACAACACTGTGGAGAAAGAGTACTGTAGTAATATAAAAATAAAAATGTCAAAAAGATATTGGAAAACAATAGTACATGGTAATAATAATAATAACAACAACAACTATTTTTATACCCCGCCTCCATCTCCCTGAAGGGACTCGGAGCGGCTTACATGGGACCAAGCCCAATCACAAAGAGTTAAAAACTTAGCATGTAAAAATGTAGCAACAGTGTAAGACAACATAAAAGAAAGTTATAGCAATAATAAAACACATGATCACTTGAAGATCCTGGAAGTCAAAGGGAATTTATGTATATCTGTGTCGCACTGTATTGTATGGAGGTGGATGGGGGTTATCTGTTTGTTTGGGGCATTTGTTGTTGTATTTGTTAGGTAAGAAGGTATGTATACTGACAGGAAATATCGTATGCGAAGCCATACACATATAGGTGATATGGACTTAATATATACAGAGGGAAACATACGACCCTCAACTGTTGTAGATATTGTTTACTTATATGTGTGTTTGTTTGTTTGTCTTGCTTAACTTTCAATAAAAATGACTTATTCTAAAAAACAAAAACAAAAAAATTAAACAGGCATCATAAGCAACAACCAAATATATACCTCAAGTCTCATTGTGGGAGGGAGGGTGGGCTGGTGTGTAAAATTAGAAAACATGCTAGTCAATAAGATGCATAGGTCAAATTGCAGCGTAAGGATAAGAGCAGTTACAACAGGGTCATTATGGCTTTGAATAGCGCAGTGGTAAAGTGCAGGGACATAATTTTAGGCTATGGTTAGAGCCAACTGTTAAGGGAATTGTCTAATCAAATGCACGACGCAACATCCACATCTTTAGTTCCTTACGAAACGTGGATAGGGAGAGTGCTAGCCTGATCTTCCTGGGGAGGGTACCTCAAAGTCCCTGCTTTTTATGCTAAGAAAGCAGAATCTCTCATATATCATATGTATCATATGATTATCTCGCAGCAGTGCTATGACTTTCCAACAAAATATTTCATTCTCAATGGTCTGAACAATTTTGAGACACACATTTTACACAGAAGGCTATTTAGATGTGTTTCATTACTATGGTTATTGTAAACACTTTGATGAGCTTCACAAGATTCCAATCCTGGGATGAGATTAAAAAGGTGAAACAGCTGCGTTTGTGCAATTGGTAAGTGTGATTCCACTGATAAGCGCCTGGAAACAAAAGTCTGGCTTTTGGCATCCCTTCTTTCCAGATCTGCAGGCTCTGACAGTCTTTCTAAAGGAAACACAGGAAACTAATTAGGATCACAGCCTGCATGTTGGCCTGTATCAATATTATTCATACTCACACAAAGAATCAATTTTGTCATAACAAATTGGCTTAAGGGGCTATTCTGTACTTAAAGCAGCAACATGGGAACCTGATAGAAAAGACAGTGAGGCCAAAAATGCTTATTGTTGAACTAAGCTGTAAGTGCTTCCTCCACTGAAAATTTAAAGGGAGATTCACCCTGGAGTTTGAGAAACATGCAAAAGTTTATCAAATTGCCAAAGTACTATTCAACCAAAGAATGCACCAAGGTACATTTAAATTACCCAGCCCATAGCCTTGGGGGAAACAGGGCCCATTCCTACAGCATTCACACTCACTTGATAGGTCTTCTCTTGTGCTAAGTTTTACTTGCAATATTGCATAGATCCTGCCATAAAAAGCCACTAAGCTAAATCAAGGGGCCAAAACCTTCCTTGTTATTTGTAAGGACAAAATTATTTCCTTTGTTTTGTCTGTGATCTCTTCACAATCTTTATTGAAAATCATTTCATTGTCCTGAATTTCAGACAGCATGCTTATGGATCTCAGCTCTCCTCTAAGGCCCTTTCTACACTGCCATCTAATCCAGATTATCAAATCAGATAATCTACGTTATCTGATTTGAACTGGATTATATGAGTCGACACTGCCATATAATCCAGTTCAAAGCAGATAATTTGGAAAGGAAAGGGAGGAAGGGAGTGAACAAGCAGGGAAATAAAATAAAGGAGAAAGCAAGAAGTGAGGGGAAAGAAAGAAAAAGGAAAGAAGGAAGCACAGAAGAGAATGGAAAGGGTATGAGGGAAAGAAAGAGAAAGAAGAAAAGGAGGGAAAGAAGGAAAAAAGGGAGGGAAGGAGGGTGGGAAAGCAAAGGAAGAATGAAGAAAAGGAAGAAACGAGAAAGGGACAGGGAGTATGAGGGAAATGGAGGAAGAAAAGAATGAGCCACAAAGAGTCTGCCAACCATTGATAGAGCATTGCAATGAAGACACTGTGAGGTAGACATTCTCAGAGCTGGAAAAGAGGAGAGAGGCAGCGGTCCCAACAACACCCAGGCAATGGCAGGGATATATGCTAGTAATAGTAGCAGTAGTGGTAAATAATAATAATAATAATAATAAAGCATCTCCCATGGATTTCTATGAAATAATATCATTTTCAATATTTTATACATAAATGCTCACCTGAAAAATTGTCTTTCCTAACGGAAGCAAACATCCTGTGCTCTTGCACTTCCTGGCTTGTACTACTCACAAAATAATTACGAATATTTCATTTAGATAGGGTTCTCATTGGCCCAAATGAAATGTTCTTGTAACCTGAAAAAAAAGATAAATCAAGTGGATTGTATACTTTTATTCATAAATATTTGAATCTCTTTAGATAACCTTAATGAAGCAAGCAAAAAAGAAGGATTTTTGCAAATGTGTATCAGAACTGCAACTTACACACAATGGTATGCTTTTCCCCCTCACCCACCCAAAGTAATCAGGCTGCTTTCTGGTGCTTCGTGGGTTTGAGACTATTCATAAAGACTTGTTCTTCAAAGGATTCAGGGGTCAGATGAAGCTAAACAATCTAGAGGGCCAAAAATAATTCCCTTTACAACATTGCTTATCCAAGGCAGATGCAGAAAGAAGATGATCACATCCGGATAAATAAGCAAACCAGCCACTGAAAGTAGCACATCGAAGGGTGTTTTCTTGGGAGACTGTGTGACCCAAAACTTCAATACAATTGCCTTTGCCAGGGCTACAGCAAGGCCTGGAGCTCTAGAATAAAAGAATAATAGAGCTGAAAGAGACCACATGGGCCATCTAGTCCAATCCCCTGCCATGCAAGAAAAACACAATCAAAGTATCCCTGACAGATGGCCATCCAGCCTATGTTT
Organism: Anolis sagrei ordinatus; assembly: GCF_025583915.1. NCBI lineage: Eukaryota > Metazoa > Chordata > Lepidosauria > Squamata > Anolidae > Anolis > Anolis sagrei. The sequence continues at coordinate 160,349,938 of NW_026844366.1, read as the reverse complement.
AAAATTTTCCAATGAAGGAGCTTCCACCACACTCTGAGGCAGAGAGTTCCACTTTGAACAGTTCGCACAGTCAGGAAGTTCTTCCTAATGTTCAGATGGAATCTCCGTTCCTGTAGTTTGAACGCATTGCTCTGAGTCCTAATTTCAAGGGCAGCAGAAAACAAGCCTGCACCCTCTTCCTTATGACACCCTTTCACCTCAAAACATTCTCTTCTGCAGGCTAAACAGACCCATTTCTTTAAGATGCTCCTCATAGGGATTCATAGTCTCCAGACCTTTGATCATTTTAGTCATCCTCTTCTAGACACTTTCCAGTTCGTCAACATCTCTTTTGAACTGTGGTGCCCAGAATTGGACATAGCATTCCAGGTGAGGTCTAAACAAAGCAGAATAGAGAGGCACCATGACTTCCCTCAATCTAGAACAGTGGTTCTCAACCTGTGGGTCCCCAGGTGTTTTGGCCTACAACTCCCAGAAATCTCAGCCAGTTTACCAGCTGTTAGGATTTCTGGGAGTTGAAGGCCAAAACATCTGGGGACCTACAGGTTGAGAACAACTGCTCTAAGGCATATTAAAAATGCTTTGTGGTTTAGGGTCATTGCTTCCTGATGTTTGAAAACATAATTTAAACTATAAAAGAATACTATCATATACAGGGTGAGGCAGCATAACTTCCTTTTTTTAAATGCGCACCATTCAATCGGTTGAAGACGTAGTGGAGCGCTCGTGGTCTCGTTCGAGAGGCAGTAGTATAAAGTTTTGTCCTGACACAGTTCAGTCGCCATCATACGTTGGAACAGTGAGGAGCGTGCTTTTGCCATTGAGGCCTACTTTTCGAGCGGATTTGGAGTGGCTGGCCCACTCTCCAGATTTGGCCCCTTGTGATTTTTTTCTATGGGGTTTTTTGAAATCCCGTGTTTATGTGAACCGTCCAAGGACCCTACAAGATTTGAAGACCAACATCCAGGAAGAAATTGCCAACATACGCCTGCTATGCTGGCAAGAGTCATGACAAATGCCAGAAATCGGTTTACTCAGTGTATGGAGAATGGGGGACATCACCTACTTAATTTGATCTTCAAAACTACTTAAAACAAAAGTTTAGGTATGCGCCTACGTTATAAAAAGTTTTTAAAAATTCTGATTCATACAATGGGTTTTATTAAGTTTTGAAAAAAGGAAGTTATGCTGCCTCACCCTGTATATACCTGGCATTGCCCAGGTATCAGAGGGGCCACTGGCCACCTGCTTTCTCCCTTTCTCCCTGCTCTGAAAAGATCAACAATGTCTCCATGGCAACATTGACAAGGGTGGGCAGGCTCCCTTTGTCTCCTTCCTCCATTTCCCTGGCACACCTTCTCTTTCCTTTTCTTCCTTTCCTCCTTCCTTTGTTTTCCCTCCTACAGCTCCCCCTTTTTAGAGTTAGAAGAGACCTCGTGGGCCATCCAGTCCAACCCCATTTTGCCAAGAAGCAGGAAAATTGAATTCAAAGCACCCCCGACAAAGAAGGAGCCTCTACGACACTCTGGGGCAGGGAGTTCCACTGCTGAACAGCTCTCACAGTCAGGAAGTTCTTCCTGATGTTCAGATGGAATCTCCTTTCTTGTAACTTGAAGCCATTGCTCCGCGTCCTAGTCTCCAGGGTAGCAGAAAACAAGCTTGCTCCCTCCTCCCTGTGACTTCCTCTCACATATTTATACATGGCTATCATATCTCCTCTCAGCCTTCTTTTCTTCAGGCTAAACATGCCCAGCTCTTTAAGCCGCTCCTCATAGGGCTTGTTCTCCAGACCCTTGATCATTTTAGTCGCCCTCCTTTGGACACATTCTTCTTCAGCCTTCTCCTCCCTGTGACTTCCTTCCTTCCTCTTCTTTTTCTTTCTCACCTCCCTTCAAACCTTCATTCTTGCCTTCCTTTTTCCTTCCCTTCCCTCATACCTTTCCCCCTTTACTTTCGCTTCCTTTTCTTTCCCTTATTTTTATTTCTTTCCTTCCTTTCTCCTTACACTTGCCACCTAGCAACAGCCAATCCCCTTCAACCTCTTCATAAGCACTGTCAACCCGCTTTGCTACTTTTCTTATTTTATGAACATTTCTTGTTCCTTCATGACTTATCTGACTTACTAGAGTAACTAATAATTAAAACTGGAAATGATTACATCGCCGATGGCTTCGTCCAGAAACGAAGACGCCCTGAGTTCCAGGAGAAGGACCAAGTTTGGTAAACCTCTCAGCCACTGCCTACTTCCGGTTCCTTTTCGGAAGCCTTCTCTATAGTCAAACCCTTTCCTGTTTCTAACCCGCTCAAGAAACTACAGCGACCCCTAGTGGCCACAACCGGGAAAGCGACACCACCATTCTCACCGCCAGCTAAAGCAGAAAGCAAAGGAGGCGGGGATCTGGCAATAGAACGAGCTATCATTGGTCAATAAGTTTGCTCCACTTCTCATTGGCTGTGTGGAAGGCGCGAGGCGCCCTTTCGAGCACGAGGACACCTTCCCTCGACAGACTGTCTAACGCAGCCTCCCCTGAGCACTAAGAGTAACCCTAACACTAAGGGCATGCTTGGTTTTCTAAGCGGGCCAATCAACTGTCAGAACGTCAGGGCTTTAGGTTGTGATTGGGCGACTCTATTGTGACGCAATTTTCCCTTCTTCCTTGTCACATCAGCGCCTCCTAGGGGATGGGTTTGTGTGGCTTGGGGAAGAGGAGCAGGCAGCCTAGGAAAGGGCCTAGTTCTAAGCTGGACTTAAGGTAGGCCGCAGGAGAGATAGGTCGGCCTGTTCCCAGTTTAAGCCCATTGAAAAGTCTCCAGTTCTTAATATAATGGTTCAATTTATATCCTTCGACAATACATATCCTTTTTGTCTTAGATGATCCCTCGTTGGCCGAGTAGGATAGTCATCCAGGATCAGTGTCCTGGGAGTAGGTCCGTAGGTGACTGCGGAGCCCTATTCTTGACCTGCATCTTCTCCCACAATGAGGGCATTGGTTTCCAGGTGGAAGGTCGTCTCGGTTGGGGTTGGCTTGACATGCCTTCTCTTGGCACGCTTCTTTCACCCTCCATTAGTGCCTCTTCAAATTCTACAGCACTGCTGGTCACAGCTGACCTCCAGCTGGAGCACTCAAGAGCCAGGGCTTCCCAGTTCTCAGTGTCTATGCCACAGTTTTTAAGGTTGGCTTTGAGCCCATCTTTAAATCTCTTTTCCTGCCCACGTTTTCCGTTCTTGAGTTCAGAGTAGAGCAACTGCTTTGGGAGACGGTGGTCGCTTCTGATATGAGAGAATTGGCCGTCTGCAAGGATGTTGCCTGGATGTTTTTGATGTTTTATCATCCTTGTGAGAAGCTTCTCTCATGTCCTTGTGTGGAGAGCTGGAGCTGATAGAGGGAGCTCATCCGCCTCTCCCTGGATTCGAACCTGCCACCTGTCGGTCTTCAGTCCTGCCAGCACAGGGGTTTAACCCACTGCACCACAGGGGGCTCAACCATTGTTTATTTATATAAAGCAGCACTTCACAATTAGAACAACCAAAAGAAGTGGGTCCTGACCAAGCTGTACTATGTAATACAGTGGGTTATCACTTGGCCAGAATGCTTGGGACCAGCCCCATCTACACTGATATATAATCCAGTTTCTGAATCCAGATTATTTGCTTTGAACTGGATTATATGGCAGTGTGGACTCATATAATCCAGTTCAAAGCAGATAATCTGGATCCAGAAACTGACTCAATACACCTGGCTTCATGCCTCATATGCCTTCCCTGACCAGTGCAAGGCCGAGGCCCCATCTATACTGCCATACAATGCAATTTCAGAATGCAGGTGAATTGTATTATATAGCAGTGTGGATGGGGTCAAAGGGTGGCAAAAGCTGGTTCCTTGGCCAAAGCACTGTCTGGAAAAGTTCCATCCAATACGTTAGATAATGATGTTAAGAAGCGTATTTGTGCCTCAACAGCATCAAGAATTAAGATAGCCAGCAGGGTGGAGCTTCACCTCACTATCACAAATCATTTTCTCCACCCCACAACGTTTCTGTTTTTCATGTCATAAAACCCAGTACTCCACCCATTTTATTTACAAGACTTCTAGCATAATTGTATATAAACAACCATACATGACTCTCTAAAGCAAGTTTCCCATAGTTATAGGTCTTCCCCTAAAAATAATGCCTTATTTGGCAATCAAAAACCTTTTCACCTCCATTTCCTAGGAATTACGCTATCCAAACCAAATATGCCCCCGACACAAACATATTTCACTTTCCCCAGTAAACAAAAATCCTGGATGTTTTGTTTTGGGTCAAGAGAGAATAGTCTCAGTATTGGATCTCCTTCTATACTTACTTGTGTGTATGGTTTAAGAAGGAAGAATGAAAAGACCATCTCCTTTTCAAATAAAAAAGTGTGGCTTCTAATTTTTTCACAGATTTCTAGCAGGCATGCTGACAATATGCTAAAAAATTCTCTATTTCATGTGGGAATTTATAATTCCAAATCCAAAACATAAACCTTCATTAGATCGGTGGATCACTGTATCGAAGTGAATGGGTTTAAGGGGAAGGATGTTCCTCTTGCTGATCAAGTGATCCAATAATCAGGAACCCACGGAAGGGCTGAGATCTGAGTCAGCTGGCTTAAATTTCTCAGTATTCTGAGTGAGGAAGAGGAAGGCAGCAGCCAAAGGATCCTGGCCTGAGAAAACGATGGTAGCATACCTGAAGTGCTCCCTTGGCAGTCAACTAGGGGACATTCCCTGGATGAAAGCCTGCAGTATGCAATGAGGAAACGCAGCACACCTCCTAGCAATAGCACACAGTGCCCAGTAAGCAGAGAGTGGCTCAAGTCAGAAAACCAGCAGAGCCTTCTAGTGATGGGAAATCAAAGTGGAGATAAGCTCCTTCTCTTAATGACAGTATGGTTCCTTTATCTGCAAGGGAAACATTCCTAGCCTTTGCATGGATACCCACAAATGCAGATATCAGTGAACTCTATTAAAGTTAACAACTTCTGCTTTAAGAATACCAAAAAGTTGCAGTGGTGCCTAGGGTAAAAGTTTCCCCTGACATTAAGTCTAATCAAGTCCGACTCTGGAGAATGGTGCTCTTCTCCACTTCTAAGCCGAAGAGCTGGCATTGTCCGTAGACACCACCAAAGTCATGTGACCAACATGACTGCATGGAGCGCTGCTACCTTCCCACTGAAGCGGTACCTATTGATCTACCCACATTTGCATGCTTTTGAACTGCTAGGTTGGCAGGAACTGGAGCTAACAATGGGAGCTCACCCCGCTCCCCGGATTTGAACCACCAAACTTTCGGTCAGCAAGAGACTAGGATGCGGAACAATGGCTTCAAACTACAAGAACGGAGATTCCATCTGAACATGAGGAAGAACTTCCTGACTGTGAGAACTGTTCAGCAGTGGAACTCTCTGCCCTGGAATGTAGTGGAGACTCCTTCTTTGGAAGCTTTTAAACAGAGGCTGGATGGCCATCTGTCAGGGGTGTTTTGAATGCAATATTCCTGCTTCTTGGCAGGGGGTTGGACTGGATGGCCCATGAGGTCTCTTCCAACTCTATGATTCTAAGTTCAGCAGCTCAGCAGTTTAACCCGCTGCACCACCAGGGGGACTAGGCAGGTTATATTTTGTCAATCATGGGCCCCTTCTACATTGCCATATAAAATCCAGATTATCTTCTTTGAACTGAATTATATGGCAGCGTACACTCAGAAAATCCAGATCAAGCAAATAATGTGGATTATCTTCTTCGATAATGTGGATTCTATGGCAGTGTAAAATGGGCCATGGATAAATGAACTTTCAGTCCTGGATCTATGAATATGAACATCCTACTGTATACTGTATTTTCATTTCCCTCAATTGTAATGGAAATGATGGAGGGAAATGTCTATGGCTGGATCTACACTACCATATAATCCAGTTCAAATCAGATAACCTGGAATCAGAAATGATTATATAGCAGTATAGATCCAGCCTATATCAGTATTTCATAGGGGAGAGGGTTCCTCCAAAGTGTGCTGAAGCAATAAATCGGAGCCGGGTGAGCATTTGTATGTGGTGTAGGTAGGGTGGAGGAGGATAGAGACTGTTAGACAACTATAACACAGTTATGAAAACATACGATAAAAAGAGTGCATTGTTTTAAAGAAATCATGCTAATTTCTGCTAATTTCTTTTTCATAGGTGATCATGGGTGATGTTGAGAAAGGTAAAAAGATCTTTGTTCAAAAGTGTTCGCAGTGTCACACGGTGGAAAAAGGTGGAAAGCACAAGGTGGGGCCAAATCTTTGGGGACTCTTTGGCCGTAAAACAGGACAGTCTGCCGGATTTTCTTATTCAGATGCAAACAAGAATAAAGGTAAAAATGAAGTATGGGAAAGGCAAAAGGTTGGGAACCATTGAGAGGAAAGGAAATTTCTCAAAACCATTAGCTCAGTATCAGTTGTGTAATGACTGTACTCCTAATAAATTTGGTCCAAAGTAAAATATCACTTTGCAAGTCAAGTCAAATCAAATCTTGTAGTTGTATTCAGGGAGGGGGGTGTCTTTTAATTTATATAAGTAAATATTGCTCAGTGATCTCAGATGAAGCTATAGTGATTTATATATGTGATTTATATTTAATAACTTGCACTTTACAAGACTCTTGGCCCATTCATGTATTGTACTCATACCTGTGAGACAAGCTCAAGAGTGTCTGTGTGACCCAACACCAATGTGAAAATAGCATTAAGCCCTTTCATGGCATCACTTAGGGAGGCAAGCAGGACGAATCGTATTATAGTAGTTTGCAGCATCTTAAAGGCAATCTGAGGTGGCCAGATAACAGTATGTAACGAAGTATGAAAAGTTTTCTGTTCCTGGTTTGAAAGTGTTATTGCCTGTTCAGTTGTGTGGTACTTACTTTGAAACTATGTTGAATTGCTTGAGATTCTGTGAGATACTCATTGAAAAACTACAGCAAAATGTGCTGCAGGATGTCCTGTAATAACAAAGTTTTGCAGTTTAATACACGTTTTCCATGTTTTTATGATAGAACCAATTAGGAAATGACATTTATAACCCAGGAACAAAAAAATCTTGTTACAAAGTTGAACATAGAGTTGTCCTGGAGGTCATAGAAATTCCTAGAGATGTGTTATCTCAGAGAGAAAAAAATGGGATTTTGTTTGTGTGGTTTTTCCACATTTACTTGGTGCTCTATGCCCCTGACCTCTGCAAAAATGGAGGGCCAGCAGTACCTACTTTCATATAGGTAAGGGGAAGTCATAAGGAAGAGGGAGCAAGCTTGTTTTCTGCTGCCCTGGAGACTAGGACGCAGAACCATGGCTTCAAACTACAAGAAAGGAGATTCCACCTGAACATTAGGAAGAACTTTGGTTGTTGTAGGTTTTTTTCGGGCTATATGGCCATGTTCTAGAGGCATTCTCTCCTGATGTTTCGCCTGCATCTATGGCAAGCATCCTCAGAAGTAGTGACGTCTGTTGGAACTAGGAAAAAGGGTTTACATATCTGTGGAATGACCAGGGTGGGACAAAGGCCTCTTGTCTGCTGGAGCTAGGTGTGAATGTTTCAACTGACCACCTTGATTAGATATTCCAGATTGTCCCAGAGGAAACATTGACATAGAGCAGATGCTTTCTATTAAGGTAACATTTAATTTTGTATTTCAGTATTTCAGAACAAAATCTGGCTACCAGTATTTAAAAAACTCTAAAATTAAAACAGCAAAACAACAGAGAGGAAACAATCCGGGACATCTAATCACCTCTCAACAAAAGATTGCCCCAAGCACTGCCAGGCCATCAAATGCTAATCAAGGTGGTCAGTTGAAACATTCTCACCTAGCTCCAGCAGACAAGAGTCCTTTGTCCCACCCTGGTCATTCCACAGATATGTAAACCCTTTTTCCTAGTTCCAACAGACCTCACTACCTCTGAGGATGCTTTCCATAGATGCAGGCGAAACGTCAGGAGAGAATGCCTCTAGAACATGGCCATATAGCCCAAAAAAACCTACAACAATGATTCTTGCCATGAAAGCCTTCGACAATACATTAGGAAGAACTTCCTGACTGTGTGAGCTGTTCAGCAGTGGAACTCTCTGTCCCAGAGTGTGGTGGAGGCTCCTTCTTTGGAGGCTTTTAAACAGAGTCTAGATGGCCATCTGTCAGGGGTGCTTTAAATGCAATTTTCTTGCTTCTTGGTAGGGAGTTGGACTGGATGGCCCATGAGGTCTCTTCCAACTCTATGATCCCATAGAAATGCTTCAGATGTTTTCTTGAGACACATTTTATTAGTTGCATCAGATTTTAAATCTCATTGAATACAATGGATCTTGCCATTAGATAAACTTAACTGAAATATTTATAACTACTTTTGTTTTGTTTGTTTTTTGAGGGGAGAAACAGTATAAACACTGTTCTTCTGATAACAGAACATATAATTTTTGTTTGATTAAGTCCCTATTACCCGATCATTCACTTCCTACTCCATATGTGCTCCATATGGTTGGTACCTGTAATTGGAGGGAGCATTTTATCCACCAACAATGCCCATTCAAGTGGTAATAGGACATGATTGCACACAACTCCGTGACTTAGTTGTGTAGTATAAATATGCACAGCAGGTGTTATGAAGGTGGGCATGAGAACATAGTTTTTAGCAGCAAGCAGTTCTAAAACCTATCTGTTGCTATTGACAACATTTATGTCCTTTTTCTGGAGGATTCCAAAAGTGCAATACATCCTGATAACAAATCTATATAATAGGTTAAGTGAGAAATTATAACTAGTACAGGGACACCTAGGGTAGATCTACACTGTAGAATGAATGCTGTATTTATTTATTTATTTATTTGTTTATTTATCGTGTCAGGAGCAGACCAACAGTTGTGTTGGATTTTTTAACAAACAAACAGACAAAACACAAAGTTTGCAATCTTGGTAGTTGATTAAATGTCCTTTGACCAGTTTCTGGCCACTTGGAGTGCCTCTGGTGTTGCCGCAAGGAGGTCCTCCAATGTGCATGTGGCAGGGCTCAGGGTGCATTGCAGCAGGTGGTCAGTGGTCTGCTCTTCTCCACACTCTCATGTCATGGATGTCATGGATTGTAGCCCCATTTCTGAAGGTTGGCTCTGCATCTCGTAGTGCCAGAGTGCAGTCTGTTCAGTGCCTTCCAAGTCGCCCAGTTTTCTGTGTGCCCAGGGGGGAGTCTCTTATTTGGTATCAGCCATTGGTTGAGGTTCTGGATTTGAGCCTGCCACTTTTGGACTCTCGCTTGCTGAGGTGTTCCAGTGAGTGTCTGTAGATCTTAGATTTAAGTCATTGATGTGCTGGCTGATATCCAAACAGGAGGTGAGCTGGAGATGTCACTGCCTTGGTCCTTTCACTATTGGCTGCTACTTCCCGGCGGATGTCAGGTGGTGCAATACCGGCTAAACAGTGTAATTTTTCCAGTGGTGTAGGGTGCAGATAATGCGGCAAGTCTCATTAAGAGCCACATCCACTGTTTTAGCGTTGTGAGATGTGTTCCACACTGGGCATGCATACTCAGCAGCAGAGTAGCATATGAATGAATGCAGTTTGACAGCACAATAAGTGCTGTGGCTCAGTGATATGGAATCCTGCCGAAGCACCAAGGTCAGAGACATTTGGCCTTTCCACACAACCCTATATCCCAGAATATCAAGGCAGAAAATCCCATAATATCTGCTTTGAACTGGGTTATTCTACCTTGATATTCTGGGATATAAGGCAGCGTGGAAAGGCCCCTTGTAAAACCACATTCCTCATGATTCCATAGCATTAAGTCATGGAAGTTAAAGAGGTGGCAAACTGTATAAAGGATGCCCACAGTTTTAGCTATATGGTTTTAACAGGTTTTAACAGTTTATGTATTTGTATGTTTATTTTGTTGATGTTTAATGTGTTGTATTTTATATATTTTTTGTATTGTAATGTGGCACTGAAATGGCCAATCTGGAAGCCATTCTTAGTCCCCTTTGGGATAAGAAGAGCAGGGTATAAATATGGGAAATAAATAAATATAAATTCCATTGCGTAGCTACACCCCTAGTAAGTTTTATGTCTCAGCAGGAATTTGTGCCTAGAAATCCTTCTCACAAACTATGCATCGCACTACACGGTTTTTAATCTGCATTGAGATTGTTTAGCACTGTAATAGTCAAAAGCAGATAGTTAGAACTGGGATTCTAGTTTTATTTTGTTTACATTTGAATGTATTGCTCTAACAAGGCTAAATGAAAGTTGCCTGTGCCCCTTTTGTATGGCAAGGATCTCATTTCCCTGGCAGTCTCAAGTGCCCAGCTTAAGGCAAGGGAAAGTTAGTTGGAGAGAACTTGCAAGGGGGTTACTTTTTGTTATTTCCACATGTATGAGCATCACTTTTTAATATGAGTTTGTATTCCTAAGCACATTTGGTTGAAAGTAAGGGAAAATAAAATAAACTTCTATGTTTGTTTATGCTATGAGGTTATTTAGTTGCTGCGAGCTGCAACAAATATATGACATTGGAAAAGGAACATGTGTTCTAAAATAAATACGTAAAATAAAAGGTCGACTGATAAAAAAAATAGGACAGAAGCATTTTTGCTTATCGTCAGAATGACATCAGTACAGTTAGTGGATAAGCTTTCTTGAAGATGGCATTCCAGAAATGCATAATCACCACTAAAAGGTTTTTCTCAGCATCTAACACACTCCAGGCACTTCAGATGAGCTGCTCAGTGAATGAATTGGCTTTTATAGGGAAGGCATTTCAGTTTGCATCTCCTATGTATGTAGAGAATACATACATAGATGTTGTTGCAATAGAAAACAAAACAGCAATGTATTGTCGACACTGACATAAACAAATGGGTCAAGGAGAATGACAACAACAATTGCTTGTCTGTTTATTTTTTTTTCCATTTACATGCTGCCTTTCTCCTGGATTGGGACCCAATGGAACTCAACAATTAAAAAACTAAATTATCAAATTCAAACATTCTGAAATTATTTCAAAGGCATTCAAATTGTTAAAATAAAGCACTTCCACCCCTCCCCATGAACAACTACATATCTAAAATGTATTTAAATTAAAGTCTTTGCTTGTTAGCAAAAGAAAGGAGGGGGTCAGTGTAATATCTCACAGAGGGTGAGAGCTGCTAATGGAAAGATCCTTTCATGTCCTCACCAAATAAGCCTGTGATACGGAAGGATTCAGAGAAAGCTCTCTCTTTTAGATCTTAAAACTCTGACAGAAATGAACCAATAGCTAGTGAGGCTCTTTTAAGAAGTGAGGTACATGCTCCTTGTAGCTGGCCGAAGTCAGTAATCTGGCCACAGCATTTTAGACCGATTTGAAGTTTCTGAACAGTTTCCAAAGGTAGCCCCAGGTAGAGTGTGATGAGTGGTCCATACTTGTTGTATTCAAGGTATGCATTACCATAGCTAGAGATGACTGCAAATTAGCCATAATATGATAGGCCAAATCATATTACCAAACAACCAAGTCGTAAGGAATGCTTCAGCATCATCTGTACACCTGCAGTCTCTTATTAAGACAAAGATAATACAACCCTGGTGGCGCAGCGGGTTAAACCACTGAACTACTGAACTTGCTGACCAAAAGGTTGGAGGTTTGAATCCGGGGAGTGGGGTAAGCTCCCACTGTTAACCCTAGCTTCTTCCAATCTAGCTGTTCGAAAACATGCAAATGAGAGTAGATCAGTAAGTACCACTTCTGCGGGAAGGTAACAGCACTCCATGCAGTCATGCTGGCCACATGACCTAGGAGGCATCTATGGACAAAGATGGCTCTTCGGCTTAGAAATGGATATTAGCACCACCCAACAGAGTTGGACACAACTAGACTTAATGTCAGGGGAAACCTTTACCTTTTTAATACAACTTGTCCGAGAAGACTACATGAAGAGGAATTGAAAGAATTAAAGGATTAACGATAAGATGATTCTCACTTGCTAATTTACTTTCATCTATGTTCAGAAAATATTTTTTTCCATAGCTAAGAAAATAACAATTACAATGGCTATTTTTAAAGAGAAGATACATTAAAAAACAAATCTGGCATATCTTTTTCTTCTTAAGCTCCATATCTAGATGCAAAGATGTGTTTCCTCATGAAATATGGCATCCGTTTATGAATCTCAGCTAGCTTGTATGTACTACATATTAAATATGTTCAAATAATAATTTAAAACAGATTGTGCTTGATTTTTTGTATCCTCTTTTTTAAGGTTTTGATTTTAATGGATAGCTATACAAATTTATTTCCATATTTATGAGCCAAAGGATTTTGAAGTCTGTCAGGATATATTGAAACATAAAGCCACTGGTCTGGCATTAATAGAGTGGGAAATATATATTTTATCACATTTTAAATGTTGCAGGTATTGTCTGGAGTGAAACTACATTAATGGAATATTTGGAGGACCCAAAGAAATACATTCCTGGAACAAAAATGGTTTTTGCTGGCATTAAAAAGAAGAACGAGAGAGCAGATCTCATTGCATATTTGAAAAAAGCATGCTCTTCATGAAAAATTTGCAGTTTCTGCGATTTCAGAAGGATTCCCTGATGGTGTTATACTTGCAGTACTATTGATGTTCCATTATTGTCCCAGTGTTTGTTCATAAGACATTGCCTGAAAGAAAAATAAAACATTGCCCTTTACAGATGCTCGGTCTCCCTTCTAACAAAACAAAGTGACTGTTGTCTTTTCTTATGTTGACCTCTCCCAAATATCTGTGTATTTATTCCTGCCTTTTTTGTATTTGTAGTCTCCTTTGTAATAACAAAGTTCTCACAACAAGAAATAAAATTATTGCAAAGTCAATAACAGTAGAATGTATTGAATCAAATGAAAAGGGTTGGTTTAACCTTCTGTCTATTGCAGTTCACAGCTTAGGGCCCACCAATATACCTATGGCACGCCATCAGGAGCACATAAAGGACGCTATTACACTACATCAGTGGTTCCCAACCTTTATTTGACCAGGGACCACTCTCCAACATTAGTACCAAAAGGGTTATTAATCAGTTTTTGTCAACTTTAGATTCAGTTTGGTTATTTGGGATACTAATTCAGAAAATTCTATTGGATAGACCACATCAGCTCTAGTTTCTGATACAGAACACATGCTATCCAGTAGTCGTCATCTGCTCACCCACAGAAAACCATATTTAATAATCTAGAGTTGATGTGGTAGTAGTAATCTATTGTAGGTAGTCAGCCTCTCCCCTCCCAATATCCTCGTTGCCTCAGCACTATAAAAGGGTTTGCAAGACCAGTTGCTCTCGTTGCTGCGTGGTTTCGAGGCAAGCACGGCTGTAGCCAAGGGGTGGTGGTGGTGGTTAAACTCCCAGCAAACTGCCCTCTTGGAGTCTCGCTTGCCCCATGCCCTGTCTGGCTTCCTAGACTCCGGCTTACCTCTGATGCTGGGCCCCACCTCGGTGAGCCAGATGTCGTGATTTATGAGGTCCCATCTGGCTCTGGCGCTCTGGGATGCCCTTTTTCTGAAGGCTGTGTCATAGGCAATGGCAGCCGCCTCGCCCGCCAGCTCTCTGGCCCTGGCTACGTGCCTTAGGTGATTGTTCAGATGCCACCCCCGCTCGGGAAAAGCTGCTATCACCACCCCCACGAACTCTGAGTAACCGGCCACCCAGTTGGCGAATGTCCGCTCGGCTGGCCTGCCCCTGTCCCTCTTCTGATGCCTGCTCTTGGAAGGGGGTTCCCGGCCCTCTTCCCCCAGTGGCTTGAGCAGGGTGAATAAGTCAACGTAATAGCCTCTCAGGATCTTACTCYGGAGGCGAGGGGAGAGGTGGGTGCCGGGTGGGTCCTCGTTGTCCTGAAAAGGAGGGGGAAGGGCAGGAGTGGGGGGCTTRCCCCGCTCCCACGCCCTGCACGGGGGGTCGATGATTTCGCTAGTCTCTGACCTGCACTTGATGGCCCGCTCAGGGAGACCCGGCACAAGGGCCTCCGACCTCCAGTAATTATCCCTGTCTACTGAGTCAGCGAGGGCATACTCACCCTCCGAAGAGTCGCTGTCTGATGAGTAGCGGTGACAGCGCTTGGAAGACCTACACCTCTTTGCTTTCGGTTTGCTCCTGCAATGATGGTGCCAGGGTCTTGGTGAAACCTCCTCCTCCTCTTTGCTAGATATTGTCTCGCTGGATGCCTGATCACTAGGCCCCGAGTCAGCTGAGGTGGTTTCGTCACTCTCTCTGCGCCTCGCCCGCTTTCTTCGCTGGTGGTCCCTTCCTCGCTGGGAAGCTGGTGCCTCGCCTGGTTGGGAATATACCTTTGACTCGAGCTTACCTAACCTGTTCACGATGGTGGCGATGTTCTGGGAGATCCCTTCCATGTTTTGAGAGATCCCTTCCAGAACRTTGGCCTCCTGGTTGGCCGCGCGCCTGGAAGAGGCCTRGTTAGCTGCTGGTTCGGCAGGCACCGGCTGTCCTCCCGAAGGATCGGCATTTTTGCTCCTCCTGGTGGCCTGCGCTGGAGTCAACGCCGCTGTCCAGGTCTCGGCCGCCTTCCTAGCTGCATTCCTCTTTGGCGCCATGCGCATGGAGTCCTGTGGAACAGAACGTGTTCTCTGCTGCCTCTGCTGCCGCTGCCGCCGCTGCTGCCACTGCTGCTGCTCCTGCTGCTGCTCCTCCCGATCAGCTGTTGCAGGCCAAGTGCCTGCCAGGGAGCCTGGGCAGCCTTATGAAGGCTGACCCGAAAGGGGGGAGAGGCCGGCTCAGGCCTCAGCTGTGGTGGGCGTGGTCAATAGGCCATTGGCCCCTTGACCCGCCGGCGGGAATTCTTCCCGCCATCAGAGGGGGCTTCTGGGAGGAAGAAGCCCCCCTCGGGCAAGAATGGCGGTGGGGGACACCCTGCACCGCAACTTCTTTGGCCCGGTAAGTCGGGCCATGCTATGCAAGCACGGCTGTAGCCAAGGGGTGGTGGTGGTGGTTAGGGGTTCAACCCCCCCCCCCCCATTTTTCAGGTTAAAAAAACCTGGCTTACTCATGAATTTTAACTGGTTAACCAAATCCCCATGCTGCTAAGTCTATGAGAATCAAAAATTAAACAAGTCCCTCCAGAACTGCAAGCACTATCTCAAGCAATTTTTGACAATTTATTCACAGTCATTACTTGCAGAAATAGCTGATATAATGGAAGCAACCAAAGCCTAAGGCATGGGAGGGATTTGAAGCCCCCCATGAAGGAGATGAGAAATTTGATTTAATTAAGTCTATATAGAATATAGAATGAATCATACTATTTAAATTATTTTGTGTTATGGAGCTACTCATAACTCGCTGGGGATAAAATCAACCCCCCTCCCCAAAAAAAAATTCTGGTCCAGGAGGCAACGGTGTAGTAATGGTGAGCTGTGAACCCTATTTTTGGTCTTGTGGACCACTGGGGATCCACAGACCACAGATTGGGAACCATTGCACTACATAGTTAAAGCTGTATCATTACAGTTTAATTGCCATGATGACATCTGTGGAATTCTGGGATTTGTAGTTTACTGAGCTCTCTGGTTGAGAATTGCAAATGCAAATTGCAAATACTTGGATTCCATACAATGTCATGGCAATTAAAATGGAATAATAACCCTGTAACCAGGTAGAGTGACAAGACTCTAAATCTCTTGCCTTTGCTGTGTGTCTGAAATTAGAAATAGGATATTGAACTGGGTTGTCAAACACCTGGCAAACAACACAATAAGGCAGCAGAGAAGTGGTGCCACCCTTGTGAAAAGTGACCCTCCACTCTTCAGCTGCAATGTTTTATTCAGGCCAACTTTTGAGTGAAATCAATGGGCGAGCAGATTGCTCATCACTCTGCAGAACTCTGTTAAAGTAAAGGAGAAAGAGCTGACAAATGCAATCAATTGAACAATGTCAAGGGCAAAGACTTCTGGATTTAGAATTCTGGTCACTGTTGCGTCACGCCAATGTTGTGCTCAGCAGAGTATCTGAGAAACAAGATTTCATCCATGTAAATGCAGGATGTTATCTCCCACTGTTATATTCAGTATTTCAAATACATTGAGATAGAATTCTGGATTTGGCTAAGCTAATGTGTGCAGAGTGTTCTTTGAAATTTTGTTTTGGAAACTGATATTCTGGAAAGGGGAAGAACATCCATTAATTCAGAACTAGGCATGTAAATATCATAGCTGGGATTGGAAAGTCTACTTGCTGAATGATTGGCCATGGCTTTAATATGACGTTGATGTTGGCATTTGTGATAATATCTCTCCACTGGAGAATTGAAGCATTGTCAGTAATCCCCCCCAAGGGCAGAATACACAGAGCTATTCACTTCTCCCAGTAGAAAGCTCTGTGTGTGTAAGTGTTGGAGCAAGTATGTCGAAGTGAGCAGCCTTGCGCCTTATCAATGTCTGGATGGAAAGTCCCCATATAAAATCTTGAAGGTCAAACTAGAAATTATGAGGAATGGTATTTCCTGCAGTCAGCACATTTCTTTCCAGCAATATGCTTAGCATTAGCAGTTGCAAATTAAGCCAGTATTTATGTACTGATGATCCGTCACAAAACAAAGCATGCCAAATGAGGACAATCTTGGGCTATACATGATTAGATAGATAGATAGATAGATAGATAGATAGATAGATAGATAGATAGATAGATGTATCCTGAGCATCTGAGATGAAATGTATGAATACCATGTTTTATTGCGTAATAGACGCCATCATTGAATAGTTCCCCCCCCCCCCCCAATTTGGGGAGAGAGTCGGGATTTTTTCCTCCTTCTCTTGTGTAATTGTCGCAGGGACTTTTAAACAAAACAAAAACAGACCAGAGCTTTCCTGAAAGACAGTTTAAATAAATGCCAAGCTCCTTTGCTTCCCCCGCCCACAGACAGTTTACCTCAGTGGTTCCCAACTTTTTTTGACCAGAGACCACTTGGACCAGGAACCACTTGGTCAGGGACCACTTTGACCAGGGACCACTTTGACCAGTGACCACTCTCCAACATTAGTAACAAAAGGATTACGAATCAGTTTTTGGTCAACTTAAGATTCGGTTTCGTTGTTTGGGGTGCCGATTCAGAAAATTGCATTGGATAGAGCACATCAGCTCTAGTTTTAATACAGAACATATGCCATCTGGTAATCGGCATCTGCTCAACCACAGAAAACCATATTTAACAATCCAGGGCTGATGTAGTGTATCCAATGCAATTTTCTGAATCAACACCCCCAAATAACCCCAGGAACAGGTCTAAACAAAGCCACCAAGGCACCCCTGCTTCCAGGTGCCACATGGAAAAGCTCCGCTCAGGAGGAGGGAAGAGGAGGAGAAGCAGTAGTCAGGAGGCTTGTTGTCATGCCTTTCATGGGGAGTCAGCCTCTCCCTTCCCAACATCCCTGTTGGCACTATAAGAGGGTTGCAGGAGACCAGTTGCTCTCGGTACTATGGTGTAGTAACGGTGAAGCCACGGACCATATTTTAATTCTTAGGGAACACTGGTGGTTCAAAGACCGCAGTTTGGGAACCACTGCTTTAAGCAAATGGCGAACTCTCCCTCATTCCTTTTAGTCTTGAAGGTAAATCATTTTTTAAAAACAAACAAACAAACAAAAACCGGCAAACATGAGGCACCAATTTTATTTCATTGTGTAATAGTTGCACACCCCCCCCCTTTTTTTCCAACAAAAATGGATAAAATGTGTGATGCTTATGCAATGAAATACAGTACAGCCTGTCCTCCACATTTGCGGTTTTAAATTTTGTGGCTTCGATTATTGACGGATTGGATTAATATATTATCTTAGGGAATCAACATGATTGTTTTGTTTCTGCTGGGACCATAGTTGCCCTGAAAGACCTAAAGATTCTTAAAGAGGTTCTCAGTTAAAATAAGTTGTTTTCTTGTTGTCTCCTCTTTTTTTGGGGGGGGGGGGTCCTACAATCCAAACCAAACCAAAATGGAGACCTAGTGCAATGCCCTTTTTAAAAAGTATGCTTAACCAATTGAGGAAACCTCCTCCAATTGTACTGTAGGTCAAGCTGAACCACTTCATTTACTGACTTTCAGAGAACTGTTGCCATTCCCTCATTTCAGCCTAATTCTTGAATGAGAGAGGATCTTCAGCTATAATTTATTCGAGAAGGTAGAAGTAGCTTCATCAACCAATTCACAGTTCCTTCTGCCTGCAGAAGCCAGTAATCCTCAACCTTTAGCTCTCTAGATGGTCTTCAACTTTCAGAATCCTTAGCCATTGTTTGTGACAGTATTAGATCAGCTTGTGGCTGACTGGTTCACTGATGATTTAGAGAGGATTGTGGGATTTTCTGGGGGCAAGAAGTTATGAAGATTCAGGGAAATTCTGGTTCTCTCTGTGAGAAACCTGACTTGGAAAATGCAGGGCTTCAAGGTCAGATAGAGGAGCCAGAAGCTGCGACATTAGATAAGGAGTCAGGCAAGGAGTTAAGTGATATGAAAGGTTCCCAGAGAAAAACACCTGGAGCTACAGAGATCAACAAAAGTCTTCATTTACAGATCAGAGCAGAAAATAGGCATCGTAGGTCAGAGAGGTTACTTGGGAAAGTTTTGGAGAATTAATGAGAAACAGAATGCTTTCATGGGTCCCTATTAAATAGCAAGTTGTTTTACCTAAAGGTTAATTCAGGCAACGTAGCATTCAAGTGAGAAGCTAGGCCTGAGTTCCATGGTACTTGTTCCAAGTCAAGCCTTGGTTTTGGATTCAAGTATTCTGGAAGCTTCATGTTCCTGATTTTATATTCCTGCTCAAGTTTTACTAATACCTTTTGCTTGTGGACTTAAGCTGTTCTTGTGATTTTGGGCTATTCCTGGATGGTGTTACCTTGGACTCTGTATGAGTCATTTGGATTTCTGTTGGACTATCACTTATTGCTAAACATTTTTGGATTATACATCTTCTTTCTTTATTCCTGATTTTTTCATACTTTTTTTTGTGTTTTTACAATAAACTGTTTGCTTATATTCTGGACTCTTGTGCTGTATTCAAAGGTGTTTCCAGGCCTGGGGTGTAACAGTGGCAGCTAATGCTTCTAGGAGTTATAATAACTTATAATGACTTTATTTTTGTACCCCTCCTCCATCTCCCCAAAGTGATTCGGGGCAGCTTACACAGGGACAATCCTGAATAGCATAATTAACATATAGCACATTAAAATATATAATGGTAACATAAAACAGAATAAAACAACAACATTATAACAAAATATACAAGCAAACATCAACCAACAATTACATACCTGGATAAATCAAAGCTTAGGAGCTACTGCATTAGATTAGCACCAACAACTAACTTGCATGGAGCAAGCGTCAACTGATACATGTGGATATTGACAATTTATACAGACAATTATAACCCTTTTTATTTCTGGGGGTGATTGACAGGTGAAGGAGATTCCTCCATCTGTGCTAAAATGCACATAACCAGAGCATCTGGGGATATGACCTACTTATACTTGCCAATAGCTCAAGATTCCTCTTAGGATTTGTATGGGAGGGAAATCTAACATGTTTATTTGGGTTGATGCCTGTATACAAATAGAGTCTAAATAAGGGATGCTAGTTGCACTGAGGTTACTCTGGCAAATTCCAAAAGACACCGGTGTTCTTAACCTGGATCAGAGCTGCATGAGCCAAGCCAAGGCCATTCCCCTTCTAGCAAGCAGAAGGGGAGAATTTCTGGCTGCACATCCATTACTTCCCCCTTTTAAAAGAAATTAAAGGTAATCTGTACAACTTTGCAGTTTATTCCTGAAACTGTTGTGGATTCTCCTTGTTGGATAAGCATTTCCTTCTTGTTGGAAATGGCCAGTGTTGATGGGGCTTGAGTCAATACGCAGCTGAAGTCAAATTGCTCACCCAGGACTAATGGCAACGACATGGTAGAATGAATGTGATTGGACACCACCTTAGCTGCCATGGCTCAATGCTATGGAGTCCTGGGATTTGTAATTTGGTGAGGCACCAAAGGCAGAAAATGCTTGCAAAATGACAACTTCTGCAATTTGACAACACCTGGAATATTGTGTCCACTTCTGGGCACCACAATTGAAGAGAGATATTGACAAGCTGGAATGTGTCCAGAGGAGGGTGACTAAAATGATCCAGAGTCTGGAGAACAAGCCCTATGAGGAGCGGCTTAAGGAACTGGGCATGTTTAGCCTGAAGAAGAGGAGGCTAAGAGGAGACATGATAACCATGTCTAAATACATGAGAGGAAGTCATAGGGAGGAGGGAGCAAGCTTGTTTTCCGGTGCCCTGGAGGCTAGGATGCGGAACAATTGCTTTAAACTACAAGAAAGGAGATTCCATTTGAACATTAGGAAGAACTTCTGACTGTGAGAGCCATTCAGCAGTGGATCTCTCTGCCCCGGAGTGTGGTGGAGGCTTCTTCTTTGGAAGTTTTTAAACAGAGGCTGGATGGCCATCTGTCAAGGGTGCTTTGAATGCAATTGTCCTGCTTCTTGGCAGGGGGTTGGACTGGTTGGCCCATGAGGTCTCTTCCAACTCTATGATTCTATGAACAGTGGGCAGCTCTTTCCCCTTTCTGTAGAATTCTTCTTTTTTTTTTTTTTTTGTCGTGTCAGGAGCGACTTGAGGAACTGCAAGTCGCTTCTGGTGTGAGAGAATTGGCCGCCTGCAAGGACGTTTCCCTGGGGACGCCCGGATGTTTTGATGTCTTATCATCCTTCTGGGAGGCTTCTCTCATGTCCCTGCATGGGGAGCGGGAGCTGATAGAGGGAGCTCATCTGTGCTCTCCCTGGATTCGAACCTGCGACCTGACTGTCTTCAGTCCATAGCATGGAACTGCAGCAGTGCAAATAGGTGTCTAAGGGCCCTTCCAGACAGGCCCTATATCCCAGGATCTGATCCCAGGATCTCTGTTTATCCCAGTGGCAGTGCGGACTCATGTTCTTATTGTTGTTTATTTGTTCTGTTGCTTCTGACTCTTCATGACCTCCTGGACCAGCCCAGAGTTCCCTGTTGGCTGTGGCCATGCCCAGTTCCTTCAAGGTCAAGTCAGTCACTTCAAGGATGCCATCCATCCATCTTGACCTTGGTTGGCCTGTCTTCCTTTTTCCTTCCATTATGCTGATGACAATGTCGTATGTGTGCATTCAGAAGAAGACCTACAAGCCACTCTAAACCATTAAGCGATATTTCTGGCATTGGAGAGGGATTGGCCAGTGACTGCTGGAAGAGCACTTTGGTTTTCTCAATGTTTAATGACAGGCCGAGCTGCTCGTATGCTTCTGCGAAGGTGTTTAGAGTGGCTTGTAGGTCTTCTTCTGAATGCACACAGACGATGTTGTCATCAGCATACTGGAGTTCTATAATAGATGTTGTTGTAACCTTCTTTCACTCCTTTAGCAGCTAAAGCAGACGTGCCTGTGTGTGTATGAAAGAAAAGAGAACAACACTCCCTTCCACAGACTCTTAGCGTCACTCGGGAATCTAAAATTAGCAAATGGTGCGTGTGTGTGTGTTTAAGAGAGAGCGAGAGATGTGCGTGTCTGTGGCCTGAAACCCCCCTTGCGCTCCAGACAGGAATCTCTCTCTCATTCTCTCTCCACGGACAACTTTTCCGAGGCGCGGCTTCTCGAGGCTTTCAAAGCAACTACTCTCAACCGGAGAGGCGCAGATCAAAGCTGGAATCGCAGCCGAGCCTCCAGCAGAGACACACACACACGCAGCGTCACTTGGGCTGAACGCAACACTCAAATCTAGGACGGATATTTAGGTCAGAGTCTTCGGAGAGACCCTCCTTTGTCGGCTTCAATTACGGTTTCTGTCAAAGTTTGCAGGGTCTCGTTAAATGGACGAAGGCTCTTCTTCCTCTCCCGCTTCCTTCCTCCTTTTTCCTCTTCCTCCACCTCTTCCTCCTCTTCTCTGTCTTCCTTCTTTCTCCTTCCCTTCTTCCTCTTTTCCTCTTCCTCCCGCTTCTTTCCTCCTCCCTTCTTCTCCTTAGACTAGTGGTCGTGAGGGGGTGTCAGAGGGGTCGCCAGAGACCATCAGTAAACACAGTATTTTCTGTTGGTCATGGGGATTATGTGTGGGAGGTTTGGCCCAATTCTATCCTTGGTGGGGTTCAGAATGCTCTTTGATTGTAGGTGAACTATAAATCCCAGCAACTACAACTCCCAAATGCCAAGGTCTATTTCCCCCAAACCCCATCAGTGTGCACATTTGAGTATTCGTGCCAAGTTTGGTCCAGATCCATCATTGCTTGAGTCCACAGTGCACTCTGGATGTAGGTGAACTACAACTCCCAAACTCAAGATCAATGCCCACCAAACCCTACCAGTATTTTATCTTGGTCGTGGGAGTTCTGTGTGTCAAGTTTGGTTCAATTTCATCATTAGTGGGGCTCAGAATACGCTTTGATTGTAGGTGAACTATAAATCCCAGCAACTACAACTCCCAAATACCAAGGTCCCCCCCCCAAAACTCCACCAATGTGCACATTCGTGCCAAGTTTGGTCCAGATCCATCATTGTTTCAGTCCACAGTGCTCTCTGGATGCAGGTGAACTACAACTCCCAAACTCAAGGTCAATGCCCATCGAACCCTTCCAGTATTTTCTGTTGGTCAGGGGGTTTCTGTGTGGGAAGTTTGGCCCAGTTCTATCGTTGGTAGGGTTCAGAATGCTCTTTGATTGTAGGTTATCTATAAATCCCAGCAACTACAACTCTCAAATGACAAAATCAGCCCCCCAAAACCTGACCAGTATTCAAATGTGGGTGTATTGGGTATTTGTGCCAAATTTGGTCCAGTGAATTAAAATGCATCCTGCATACCAGATATTTACATTACAATTCATACAGTAGCAAAATTACAGATGTGAAGTAGCAACGAAAATAATTTTATAGTTGGGGGTCACCACAACATGAGGAACTGCATTAAGGGGTCGGAAGGTTGAGAAACACTGCCTTAGACATCTTCGTCCATCCACTTCTGCTTCAGAGCATACACATATTGAACAACAAAGCCACCCCTCCTGGGAGGTGAAAGACTTGAACCTTGGGTTGTTGTAGTTTTTTCGGGCAGTATGGCCATGTTCTAGAAGCATTCTCTCCTGACGTTTCTCCTGCATCTATGGCAAGCATCCTCAGAGGTTGTCATAGATGCAGGCGAAATGTCAGGAGAGAATGCTTCTAGAACATGGCCGTATAGCCCGAAAAACCTACAACAACCCAGTGATTCCGGCCATGAAAGTCTTCGACAATGACTTAAACCTTCGTTCAACCGGTCTGACATTGCTGGATAGCCATCTGTCGGGAGTGCTTTGCTTGTGCCTTCCCGCCTGGCAGGATGAGCTTGGGCTGGATGGCTCTCCAACTCTAGGATTCTGTATCGCCTTTTGAGAGACGCTTGTCCTTGTTTCCTTGGTTTCTTATGTTTGCAGATCTCTGAATAATAATTAATCACAACATCGTCGTGTCGGGGGAGGACAGTGTACGTCCCTGTCCCTTTGGCATCCCTGACTCTATTTGGGGAAGGCAGGGGAGGGGAAAATCAAGCGCTTCCCCTTTAAAAGGGCCGCCTTTCCCGCGCTGCTGTGGGGAAGAGGAGGAGGAGGGCGGCGGCGTGGCTGGCCGCGTGCGCGCGCGCGCCTGAGGCTCCCATTGAGGAAAAAGGTGGTCCATTCATGAGTTCCCTTCCCATTCACCTCCTTGCGCCGCAGACGTTTTCCACGTGCCGGGATCCGTGTCTGGAGGTGGCCCCGGGGTTTTTGCGTAGGCCTCGGCGGAGACACGGGATGTGCTCCTCCACGTGCGGGTTAAAAATAGCCCCACGTCTCGGCGGTGGGGAGAGCAGGGCATCCTCGTCTCCCTGGGAAAGAGGGAGGGGAGGGGCAGCGAGCCCTCTTCCTCCTCGTCCCCCCCCCCCATTCCCTTCCTCCCCTTCTCGATTTCTCCCTCCTTCTCTTCCCACCCTCCTTCTCTTTCTTCATCTGCCTACCTCTTCTTCTCTCACTCCCTTTTTCTCCCTCCCTTCTTCTATCCATCCCTCTCTCTATTTCTCCCACCTTCTCTCCGTCTTCTCTCCCTCCTTCCTTCTCGATTTCTCCCTTCTTCTCTCTTTCTTCCTCTGCCTAGCTCTTCTTCTCCCTCTCTTCTTCTATCCCTTCATCTCTCTTTTTCTCCCACCTTCTCTCCCTTCTTCTTTCCTTCTCTATTTTTCCTTTCTTCTCTCTCTCTTCCTCTCGTATCTCTCCCTTCCAATTTCTCCCTTCTTCTCTCTCTCTTTCTCTGCCTAGCTCTTCTTTTCCCCTTCTCCCTCCCTTCTTCTATCCCTCCCTCGCTCTATTTCTCCCACCTTCTCTCCATCTTTTCTCCCTCCCTCCCTCTCCTTCCTTCCTTCTCTGTTCCTCCCTTTTTCTCCTCGCTATCCCTACCCCCTTCCTTCCTTCTTTCTCTATATTCCCCTCCTCTCTTTCTTACTTTGCCTATCCCCTTTTCTTCTCTCTCTATTCCTCTATAACCCCTCTTTCTCCCTCCTTCCATCCCCCCTTTTCTCCGTCTTCTATCCCTCTCTCCTTTCTTTTCTATTTCTTCCTCCTCATCTCTCTTCTCCTCGCTATCCTTCCCTATTTCTCCCTTCTTCTCTCTTTCTTCCTTTTTTATCCTTCTCTTTATTTCTCATTCTTTCTCCCTCCCTTCTTCCATTCCTCCCTTCTCTCCGTCTTCTATCCCTTCCTCCTTTTCTCTCTCCTTCCTTTTCTATTTCTTCCTCCTTCTCCTCATATCTCTCCTCCTGGCTATCCCTCCCTCTATTTCTCTTTTCTCTCCTTCTTTCTCCCTCCCTTCTTCCATCCCTCCCTCTCTATATTTCTCCCACTTTCTCTCCGTCTTCTATTCGTCCCTCACTCCCTCTTTCTCTCCTTCCTTCTAATCTCTGTCCTCTATCCCTCCTTCCTTCTCTCTTTATTCCCCTGCCTATCTTCTTTTCTTCTATCCCTCTTTCTCCCTCCCTTCTTCCATCCCTCCCTCCCTCAATTTCTCCCATCTTATCTCCTTCTTCTCTCTTTCCTTCTCTCTTTCTCACTTCTTCTCATCTCTCTCCTCCTCCCTATGTCTCCCTCCTTCTCTCTTTCTTCCTTTTCTTTCCTTCTCTCGATGTCTCCTTCTTTCTTCCCTCACTTCTTCCATCCCTCTCTATTTATCCCACTTTCTCTCCATCTTCTCTCCCTCTCTCCTTCTCTTTCTCAATCTTTCTCCTTCTCTCCCCCCCCCCCCCATCTTTGTTTTTCTTTCTCTCATCTTTCTCCTCCCTTCTTCGGACTTTGAGACCCGCACCTTCCCCGGGAATGGGGATCGCTCCACGGGAAGAGTTTCCCGGGGCCAAAAAGGAGCCCCCAGCCCGCTCCACCCAGTGGGTTTTCTCTGGCCGGTTCAGTTCAGTGCAGCCTTTGAAAAGGAAGAAAAAAGGGCACTCCGCTGCAAACCAGGACAGGGGAATGTAGTTCGACTCCGCTTTAAGTGCTGTGAGTCAATGCCACGGAGTCCGGGGGGGGGGGGGGGTCGTTTCGAGGGGCGGGGGCGCAGTAGTTTTTGGCAACCTTGTAAAACTAAAGCTCCCAGCATCCCATAGCATTGAACCAGGGCAGTGAAAGTGGGGTTAGTCAGGAATTAAACTCTTTATTGGGTTTGTGGAAGAATTTAATGGCCGGAATCACTGGGTTGCTGTGAGTTTTCCGGGCTGTCTGGCCATGTTCCAGAAGCATTATCTCCTGACAGGCAGCCTCAGAAATCGTGAGGTTCCTTCCCCATCACGCATTGCGAGAGGACGGCCAGAAGAAAAGGAAAGAGCAAGCATCGCATCTGGATGACACGCCAAACATAAACGCCATCCTTTGAAAGGTCCATCTACACTGTAGGACGAACGCGGTTCGGCACCGCTATCATCGCCGCAGGCGAGTTGCGGCTTTTTTTACAAAGCCCCTCGCTTTCTCTGCCCAAGAGTGCTAGTGCCTCACCGACTGTGAGAGCTGTTCAGCAGCGGAACTCTCTGCCCTGGAGTGTGGTGGAGGCTCCTTCTTTGGAGGTTTTAAACAGAGACTGGATGGCCACCTGTCGGGGTTGCTTTGAATGTAATTTTCCCGCTCCTTGGCAGGGGTTTGGACTGAATGGGTCACGAGGCCTCTTCCAACTCAATAATTCTATGAGTGCCAAGATTATTTCAAGACACTGATTTTGGATTCTCATGTATCGGGTACTTTATTTTGCCACCCACCCCCAACCAATCATTGATATATATTTTCTGTGGGAGTTCTGTGTGCCATATTTGGTTCAATTCCATCATTGGTGGAGTTCAGAATGCTCTTTGATTTAAGGTGAACTATACATCCCAGTAACTACAACGCACTTGCTCCCTTGCCTGGCCCGCTTTGGGTCCGGAGGCGTGCCTGAAGACCCCGGCGTGTGCACCAAAAGTCACCTCTTCTCCTGACTTTCTCCTCAGCCATTGGGACCGAGAGAGAGAGAGAGAGAGAGAGAGACAGAGGTGGAGATGCCCACCTTTCCTGAAGGTAGGCGCAAAAACAAAGGAGGGAGGGAAGTGAGCAATGTCCAGTCTCGATAAAAGCGTAAAGAGTAGAGACATCAGACTGGCAACAAAGATCCGCCTAGTCAAAGCCATGGTATTCCCTGTAGTAACCTACGGATGTGAGAGCTGGACCTTAGGGAAGGCTGAGCGAAGGAAGATCGATGCTTTTGAGCTGTGGTGTTGGAGGAAAGTTCTGAGAGTGCCTTGGACTGCAAGAATATCCAACCAGTCCATCCTCCAGGAAATAAAGCCCAGCTGCTCATTGGAGGGAAGGATACTAGAAAAAGTCAGCAATAAAGTTAAATATCTTGGAATATTAATAACTCCCAATAACAACCACCTCATTAAAAACAACTACGAGAAGAAATGGGTCGAAACTCAAAAGAAACTGCAGAAATGGTCTCAGCTTAATCTATCACTCCTAGGCAAAATAGCTGTAATAAAAATGAATGTGCTGCCAGACGTCCTCTTCACATTTCAATCACTACCAATTTTGAAAACAAAGACGTTGTTGGAGAAATGGCAAAAGGCAATCATTAAATTTATATGGAACAACAAGAAGCACAGAATAAGGGCGATACATCTGGTGGACGACAAAAGGAGAGGGGGACTGGCTCTCCCCGAGATTCAATTATACTACGATGCCGCCGCCTTAAGCTGGGTTCGCGATTGGGCGACACTTAGCAAAGAGAAGATCTTAGCAGTGGAAGGGTTTGATATAAACCAGGGGTGGCATGCTTACCTCTGGAGAAATAAGGACAAAAAAGAAAAACTCTTCAAAAACCATCCAATAAGAGCAGCCCTAATTAGTACATGGAATAAGTACAAAAACAAACTCCACCAAAAAACGCCAATGTGGTTTTCACCTACCGAAGCACACCATAAAAGAGAAATACCCAGGAAGATATGGCTTACGTATAAAGAACTCATTAACATCAAGGGGCAGGAAACAACACTAAAATCCAGAGAAGAACTAAATCAAGCGGACGCTTCCATTTCCTGGTTCCATTATCACCAGATCAGAGAAAACTTCAGAGTGGATGAAAAAGTAGGCTTCGAAACAAAACCTTCCTTCTGGGACAACATTCTAACAACCGACACAAAACTCATAGGAAAGATATACAACCAACTACTTATCTGGGCTACAGAGACAGAACAAGTAAAGGCCAACATGACAACCTGGGCAAGGGACATAGGCCATTCAATACCCCTAGCTGACTGGGAGAGAATATGGAAAAACAAAATAAAATATACCTACGCCACCGATATTAAGGAGAGTTGGTATAAGATCTTTTATAGGTGGTACTTAACCCCGGAAATCTTGGCCAAAATAAATAAAAACAAAAAAGAAGATCGATGTTGGAAATGTGAGAGGGAAAAAGGTACATTTCTACACATGTGGTGGAATTGTAAACGGATTCAAAAATTCTGGAGACAAATCCACAGATCAATAGAGAAAATACTAGAAATTAAGTTCGATCTAAGACCGGAAACATTAGTATTAGGGCTCCACAATCTCAAACTAGATAAAAATGAAGATAAAATACTTTTTTACTTAACAACAGCTGCTAGAATGGTCATAGCAAGAATGTGGAAAAATAAAGAAGTTCCCTCTTTGGAACTCTGGATTGATAAGATATTTGATATAATAAACATGGACATTCTGACACAGAGAATCTCTCAAAGCCATAGGAAACCTCAAAAAACCAACTGGAACTCTGTACTAAAATTTATAAAAGAGGAAAACAATGGGTTGCACATAATAGAAATATAACAACACTCCAAGAAAATGATTAAATGTTAAAGAAAAAACAAGGGTTTAAACGCCCGGAGCAACGAGCAACAAAGATTCTTTTTTTTTTTTTTTTTCCCTTCATACTCAGAAAGTCAGCTTAAAGACGCAAGACATAATTTAATAATTTATTTAGAATATAAAAAAGGGAAAATATATCTATATATATAATAAAAGAGAATGTTTGTATCGGACAGAGGAAGGAGTATGTGGCAGCGTTCTGATTGGCTGCCGCTGCGGTGCTATTTGCATATGGTCTCTGATTGGCCACCTTCAATAGGAGCCCCTGGTGGAGAAGAGGGCTCATGGCAGAAACGGGGAATGACAGAAGGAAATTTGCATATGGTCTCTGATTGGCCAGCCTCAAATCCAACATTCCGAGATGAGAAAGAGAGGAAAGGAAAGGCCGGGGCCTGGGTCAGAACACTCCCAATACAGATCGAAATAGGCACACAGAGCCCCCATCACCCACTCGACATCCTACTGCAGTTTGGAGGACTATGAACCATGGATGATGGGACTTGCAGTACCACCACTCACATTCTGAGACCGCTGTTAACCTTATCCAATGACTGATCAGGACCAAACTTCGCACAGAGACCTCTCATGACCCACTTTACGTCCTGGTGTGGTTTGGCCGGGGATGGACCGTGGATTATGGGACTTGCAGTACCATTGCTCAATTTTTCAGACCACTGCAACCCTCATCCA
Source organism: Anolis sagrei ordinatus (assembly GCF_025583915.1). Classification (NCBI taxonomy): domain Eukaryota; kingdom Metazoa; phylum Chordata; class Lepidosauria; order Squamata; family Anolidae; genus Anolis; species Anolis sagrei. Next base: position 160,320,810 of record NW_026844366.1, on the reverse strand, counting down.
ATTACCAATAAATACCAAACTTGGCACACTGAGTCTCCATGACGCACTCTACATCCAGGTGCAGTTTGAAGGAGGATGCACCATGGACGATGGGACTTGCAATACCTGCACTCCCTTCCTAAGACCATTATAACTGCCAACAATGATGGATCAGGACCACAATTTACACAGAGAGTCCGCATAACTCACTTTATATCCTGGTGCGGTTTGGAAGAATTTGACAATGGATGATGGGACTTGCAGTCACTTCACTCACTTCCTGAGACCACTGAGACCCACGCCAATGACTCATCAAGACTAAACTAGGCACATGGAGCTTCAATGACCCACTCTACATCCTGGAGCAGTTTGGAGGACGACAGACCATGGATGATGGGACTTCAAGTACCTCCACTCCCTTCCCAAGATTGCTGCAACCCTCATCTAATGAGCGATCAAGACCAAACTTGGCACACACAGCCCCCATGACCCACCCTACATCCCGGTGCTGTTTGAAGGATGGACGATGGGTGATGGGACTTGCAGTACGTTCACTCACTTCCTGAAACCATAGCGACACTCATTCAAAAACCAATAAAGACCAAACTTGGAACATAGAGCCCCCATGGCCAACTCAACATTCTGGTGAGGTTTGGGGGAGTACAGACTATGGATGATGGGACTTCAAGTACCTCCACTCACTTCCCAAGACCTCTGCAACACTCATCTAATGACTGATCAAGACCAAACTTGGCACACAAAACCCCCATGACCCACTCTCCATCCTGGAGCAGTTTGGAGGGGGATGGACCACAGATAATGGGACTCACAGTAACTTCACTAACTTCCTGAGACAACTGCGAGTCATATAAATAACTGATAAAGACCAACCTTGATACACAATTCTTTCTCAAATAACCCGGGCAAGCGCCGGGTCCCCAAGCTAGTATATATATAAATCCATTATCTACAGTCAGAATATGTTCATACCACGCCGGATAAACCTGGAAGTACCAACCCCCCCCCCCCGTCGCCCCTCCCCCCGACCACCTGCCCTTCTCCCCTACCTGTGTAACATTTCCCTCCCCAACTCTCCTTTCCCCTCCGCACTCCCCCCCCTTTTTTTGTAACCTTCTCCTCTAAACCCCTTTACCTGTTTTTAACAATATATATGTATATGAAAATCAATAAAAATTATATTAACCATCCTCCAGGAAAAAAAAAGCCCGACTGCTCATTGGAGGGAAGGATACTAGAGACAAAGTTGAAGTACTTTGGCCACATCATGAGGAGACAGCAAAGCCTAGAGAAGACAATTATGCTGGGGAAAGTGGAAGGTAAAAGGAAGAGGGGCCGACCACGGGCAAGATGGATGGATGGCATCCTTGAAGTGACTGGACTGACCTTGAAGGAGCTGGGGGTGGTGACGGCCAACAGGGAGCTCTGGCGTGGACTGGTCCATGAGGTCACGAAGAGTCGGAGACGACTGAACGAATGAACAACAACAAGGCGCAAAAACAAAGGAGGGAGCGGAGGTGGGAGATACCTCCAGGAGGGGCTCTCTCTCTCTCTCTCTCTCGGTCCCAATGGCTGAAGAGAAAGTCAGGAGAAGAGGCGACTTTTGGTGCGCACGCTGGGATCTTCAGACACGCCTCCGGACCCGAAGAGGGCCAGGCGTGGCGGCTCCGCCCCTTGGCCCACCCGCGGATTGGGGAGAGGAGAGGAGGCGGGTGGAGCGCCGGGGGATCAGGAAAGGGAGCTGGTCATGGGGAAGGGATCGAACGCGGAGAACAATTGAGTGCCGGCTCTGCTCGCGCACCCGTTGGCCGGGTGGAGCAGGAACGAGAGGGGCTAGGCGAGGCTCAAGGGCCCGGCCCCTTTGGGAAGAGGATCGCCCGGCAGCGAGGCAAGAAAGCCGAGGCTCCCCCCGGACTGCTAGGGCTGTTGTGAGCTGAGGGGGCGCTCCTCAAGTGGCAGTCAAGGGGCATTTACAGAGGCGCCTCTGCGCCCCTGGCAAGAAAAAGTGTTCTGCGACCGCTTACTTCGCGTAATGGACAAGCCGCCCCTGGTCACACATACAGAGAGGCGCAAGGAAACCAATCCAGTACTTTCCAAATGGCCTTTCTTTTCCTTAAGATTCTTTAGGCACCCCTTGTACAGTGCTTTCTAAATCTCCTCTCCCAGGATGCATCCACACAGCAGAATGAATGCAAATTGACTCAACTTTACTGCATCTTGGGAGCTGCAGTTTGGTGAGACACCAGAACTCTTTGACAGAGAAGATTGAATACTTTAAAAAAAAACACTCCTGAGATTCCATAGCATTGGGTTGTGGCAATTCCAACCATTTCTTCTACAGTGCAGATGCATCCCACAAACACACATATAAGGTCAGTGCACACTCACATAACCCGAGTTTTGTTCTTGGGTTATACATATTTTTGCAGGACATCCTGCAGCTCCATTTGCTCTAGTTTCTTAGGCCCCTTCTAGCATCTGAATTTAGACTATCTTCTTATCCCAGATTATATGGCAGTAGAGACTCATATAATCCAGTTCAAAGCAGATAACCTGGGATCAGATCCAGGAATATAGGGCTTGCCAGGAAGGGGCCTACTCTGCCCTTATATCCCAGGATTTGATCCCAGATTATCTTCTTATCCCAGTTTATATGGCAGTGGGGAGTCATAAAATCCATCTCAAAGCAAATAACCTGGGATCAGATCCTGGGATATAGGGCTGGTCTAGAAGGGTCCTGCCCTGTCATATTACAGGAGCTCATCCCAGGTTTTCTGCTTATCCCAGATTATATGGCAGTGGAGACTCATATAATCTAGTTCAAAGCAGATATTGTGGATCAGATCCTGGGATATAAGGAGTCTCAATTAATATGTCCTGGAGTCTCTACCAAGTCAGCATACTTTGTGACAGCCACAAAGATGAAGTGTCTGGAGTATAACAGTTATTTTCAAAGTAAGTACAACACAATTGAACAGGAAACAACACTTTCAACCAGGATTTTTTTTTTATATTAATCAAAGGAAATAATAAGTCGGTGTAGATCTAGGCACGGGGATGCAGGGAATTTATTTGAAAATGCTGCTCCAGTGCAATACTTTACAAATCGCCTCTCACAAGGGCAGGATAGAAGCCCCCGGTGGCGCAGTGGGGTAAACCCTTGTGTCAGCAGGACTGAAGACTCACAAGTCATAGGTTTGAATCCGGGGAGAGTGCGGATGAGCTCCCTCTGTCAGCTCCAGCTCCCCATGCAGGGCCATCAGAGAAGCCCCCTGTAATGAATCCCTTACCTTAGCTAGCTGCCTGATAGCCTAAAGGAGTGGGCCTGGCAAAGCATCCATTTTAGGAAAGAAAGACAGGGAGATGCCATCTTAGTTAGGTTTGCCTTGAGGGGACATATTCCAGTCTTAGAGGGAAAATCAGAAGGCTAGGATTGGCTAGGAAGATGGGGGCGGAGCCTAAGTGGTTTGGAGAAAAAAAAGTGTATTTTAAACTGAGGCTTGAGGTCCCAGTTGAGCAAGTTGGGGTTTGGAGCTGTTAGAGAGAAGTGTTGGTGTTAGTGAGAATGAGTTTGGATAAGAAGATTGGGTTAGTCTTTTGTGAAGTATTCAGAGTAGCTATTGTGTGGAATAGTACCCCATTAGTGGTCTGTTTCTGTTCAGTTCCTAAGGAAGTCTAGTTCAGGGTTTTTGGCTAGATTCCTAAGGAGGATTTTTGGGAGTTACTTTCAAAGATTCATTTCCTGAAGTAATTTTCTGTGGTGGAACTTTGAAGACTTGTAACCCAGAAGTTTATAAGATCTTTACTCTAACGCAACCACAAGCTTTTTATGCCAGTATTTTACTGAAACCATTAAGCCAGGGGTCCTCAAACTAAGGCCCGAGGGTCGGATGCGGCCCTCCAAGGTGATTTACCTGGCCCTCACTCAGGGTCAACCAAAGTCTGAAATGACTTGAAAGCACACAACAACAACAACAACAACAATCCTATCTCATCAGCCAAAAGTAGGCCCACACTTCCCATTGAAATACGAATAAGTTTATATTTGTTAAAATTGTTTTTAAGTGTTATTTGCACTACAAATAAGATACGTATGTGCATTGGAATTCATTCATTTTTTTTCCAAATTATAATCCGGTCCTCCAAGAGTTTGAGGGACTGTTACCTGGCCCTCTGTTTAAAAAGTTTGAGGACCTCTGCATTAAGCATTTGTACCTGAATTATTAAAGCCTGTTCAATAAAAGTTCTTGTTATTTTTATCAACTTATACAAGCCTCAGTGTGAATACTTTTGTGGTCAAAGTATTATTAAAGTCAGCTTCACAGCAGCTTCTAAGAAACTATAGTGGCACAGTGTGTGTTATAGAACAAACTCTCAATATTACCTCAGCCTGAATAATAGTGAAATGGTGGCAGCAGAAATCTTTTGAAGAATCATTTTAAGTCTCTCAGTTCCAGTGGTTCCCAGTTCCTAACTTTTAAATATACAGTTGGTTCAGCAACCACACTCTCTCATCCTTTTGTGAGCTTTATAATTTTGGCTGMGCAGCGAGCGTTGGGATTATTATATTATTTTTATTATTATTATTAAACTTTATTTGTACCCCGCTAGCATCTCCCGAAGGACTCGATGCGGCTTATAAAGGCCAAGGCCTCAACACACAATACAACAATACAAAACCTAAGGCAAATTAAAAACAATTAAAGCAATCTAAACAACATGCAATGAACAATACACTAAGMCACAATAAAACTGGGCYGGGCCAGAGTAATGGGTACAAGATTAAAAGTGCTGATGTGACGGGTGGTATATAAGGGCAAGTGCAATGTGCGGTGTGCAGCAATCTTAGTTCTAGTAAAATGCTTGTGGGACTTGGTATTGGAGATTTCCTAATCTGGGAAGGCACATTGGAACAGCCAGGTCTTCAAGTGTTTTCTGAAGACTGCCAATGTAGGGGCCTGTCTAAGATCTTTGGGGAGGGTGTTCCAGAGTTGGGGGGCCACCACGGAAAAGGCCCTGTCTTGTGTCCCCACCAAACGCGCTTGTGATGCAGGTGGGATCACGAGCAGGGCCTCTCCAGATGACCGAAGTGAACGCGTGGGTTCGTAGATGGAGATACGGTTATTTAGACGGGGAAATATATATATTTCCCCGTCTAAAGAAATGAATTAAAATCTTACTCTTCTCTCCTACTCCTTGCTGTGTTATTATATTTTGGTGAGGCAACAGCGTGAGGTGCTTTGTTATACCCCTCCCCTCATAAGGATGGTAAAACATCACAACCTCTGGACGTCCCCTGGGCAACGTCCTTGCAGGCGGCCAGTTCTCTCACACCAGAAACAACTTGCAGTTTCTTTTTTAAAAAAGGGCAGGATCACTCCTGCACTCCGTTATTGCCCTGTCCAAATGCCTCCTTTTGGCAAGCCAGGGCTCCCCGGCAGCATCCGTGGCGCGCGCCTGCATCCCTTATGTTAGAATGAGAGACCTGGGACGCGAGGGAGGAGAGGTTTGTTTCCCTTTTGGATCCAATGCCAGCCAATGGCAGGCCGAGGAAACCTTCCACCAGAGCGCGCGCGTCCTCTTGCCTTCTTGGGCAGCCCCTTCATTCATCTATATATCCATCTATCCATCCACCCGCTGCTTCAGTCGACGTGACCGCCTTTGGGGAGAGAGGAGGAGGAGGAGGAAGAGGAGGCTGCCTTGGCTCGTGCCGCGCTCTGCCTCCGCCTTTCCTCCTCCTGCTCCTCCTCCGCTTCTCGCGCCCTCCCGCCTCCTTTTCCCTCAGTGCTCCGCGGGCAGAGCCAGAGGAAAGAAGAAGGGGCATCTCTCTCACTCGGGGTTGCGGGAGGAGGAGGAGGAGGAGGAAGCCCACGCCTTGCAGTAACATCCACCTGAGAAGAATTCAAAGGCGGGGTACCTCTTAGCCAAGGCTTGGAGGCGGGCGGGCTTTCCTCGCCCACCTCCCAGCGAAGGCGGCTTCTTTCCCTCCCTCAGAAGCAACTTCGCCAAGAGAGGAGTGAAGCATCGCAAGGCAGCGCTGGCTCTTTCCCTCCTCATAACAAAACAAACAAAAACAGGGCTCTCTTTCCCCCGCTTTTCTGGAGACATGGGGGAGGTTCGGTTTCGTCGAAAGTTTTGAGGGTTTGTTTGGTTTTTTGGAGGGAAAACGTGGAAGGGACAAACTCTTAAGTTCTTGCCCCGCTTTTTGATTCTTAGGCTCCCTTTTTTTGGTAAGTAAAAGGCGATGTCGTCTGCTCCCCGCGAGTTGGACTCTGAGGCGGTGGAGAACTTCCTGGACAGGCACCCGGAGTTGGTGGAGAAGTGGCTGAAGAAGAAGCAGAAGGAGGCGCTGCTGCTCGGGAGCAAAGAGGCCGAGGAGAGGAGGTCCAGCAGCAAAAGCCTCAACGGAGGGTCCGCTCCAGCGGCGCCTCTCAGCGGGGGGCTGTCCACGTCGTGGTCCGAGGAGGGCGGGGCTCTGCACCGTCGCGCCTCGCAGAAGGAGCTCCGCCGGAGCTTCGCGCGCTCCAAGGCCATCCCGGTGAACCGGACCTACGAGGAGCCCGGGCGGGCGCGGGCGCAGGAGCCCTCTTTGCGGAGCGCGCGGCGCCGGGCCCTCCTGCGCAAGGCCAGCTCGCTCCCGCCCACCACGGCCCACATCCTCAGCGCCCTGCTCGAGTCGCGGGTCAACCCGCCCGCCTGCCCGCCCACCGCCCTCGACTACAAGCGCCAGCTCAAGCAGCACAACGAGCGGCAGTTCTTCCTCGAGCTGGTCAAGGACATCTCCAACGAGCTCGACCTCCGCGCCCTCAGCTACAAGGTCCTCATCTTCGTCTGCCTCCTCGTCGACGCCGACCGAGGCTCCCTCTTCCTCGTCGAAGCCGCCGCGGGCAAGAAGAGCCTCGTCTCCAAGGTCTTCGACGTCCACGCCGGGACCCCGCTGCTCCCCTGCTGCTGCTGCGGGGGCGGCCCCGAGGACGCCGACGAGGTCCAGGTGCCCTGGGGAAAGGGCATCATCGGATACGTGGCCGAGCACGGGCAGACCGTCAACCTCCCCGACGCCTACCAGGTAGGGAGGGAGGGACCACACACACCCAGCCCCCCAGCTGCAAAGGGCCTTCATCACTTTTTGGGAAAGAAATCACTTCTTGGAGATCATAACTTTTTAGAAAAGCGTGACCTCTCAGAGAAGAGCCAAACTCTTTAGAGTAGAAGCTTCTCTTGTGTACCACCACCAGATGTAATTATGCTAGGCAATGGTTTTCAGTTGTTAGACTGAATAACCTGTTTTCTCTGCTCCGTTAGGAAAACAGAGATTTGCCAGTGCATCAAAACAGCAGAGTTTTAGAAGTGTTTTTCAGTGCCCCAGAATATAGTATCCCATAGACAGACAGATGAATGGATAGATAGATAGACAGATGAAGAGATGGACAGAGAGAGATGAATGGATAGACAGATGAATAGATAGATGATAGATGGACAGACAGATGAATGGATAGATAGATAGATGGACAGATGAATAGATAGATGAATGAATGGATAGATAGATAGATAGATAGATAGATAGATAGATAGATGAATGGATAGATAGACGGACAGATGAATAGATAGATGATGGATGGACAGATGAATGGATAGATAGATAGATAGATAGATGGACGGACAGATGAATAGATAGATGATGGGTGGACAGACAGATAGATCAATGAATGGATAGATAGAAAGACAGATGAATAGATAGATGATCAATGGACAGACAGATTTATGGATAGATAGATAGATGGACAGATGAATAGATAGATGATGGGTGGATAGACAGATAAATGAATGGATAGATAGATAGACAGATGAATAGATGGTGGATGGACAGACAAACAGATAGATGAATAGATAGATGATGGATGGACAGATGAATGGATAGATAGATAGACAGACAGATGAATAGATAGATGATGGGTGGACAGACAGATAGATAAATGAATGGATAGATAGAAAGACAGATGAATAGATAGATGATCGATGGACACACAGATTTATGGATAGATAGATGGACAGATGAATAGATAGATGATCGATGGACAGACAGATTTATGGATAGATAGATGGACAGATGAATAGATAGATGATGGGTGGATAGACAGATAGATAAATGAATGGATAGATAGATAGATAGATAGATAGATAGATGGACAGATGAATAGATAGATGATGGATGGACAGACAGACAGATGAATGGATAGATAGATGGACAGATGAATCGATAGATGATAGGTGGACAGACAGATAGATGGATGGATAGATAGATAGACAGACAGACAGATGAATAGATAGATGAATGGATAGATAGATGGACAGATTAATAGATAGACAAGACATATGCTCACATGCTCAAAGGAAGGGGAGGACACAAATTCTGAGCAAATTCTGTAAGACCACTCTGAGTCCCCTTTGGGGTATAAATATAGTAAATAAATAAATAAATTCTGCCAAGAAATCCCTGTGATAGAGTCACCTTGTGCCGCCAAGTCACCAGAAATGACTTGGCGGCACATAACACAAATAAAGTTAGTACAACTCTGAAGCTGGCTGGTTTGCTTGGATATGTATGCATCACACATTCAGTTTATATGCATTTTGGTCCATTGAACTTCTAAAGAGCTTTAGGTTGCAGCCAGGAAAAAGGTCCCTCAGCGTGCATTACATCCCAGTTAAAAAGAGCCATCATGGAGTAGTGAATGATGGGTTACAACTTTGGAGATGCAAGAGTTTGAATCCCTGATCAGCTATGGAAACCACTTGCTCACACTCAGAGGAAGGCAAGGGCCATGGTAAACATATTGCCAAGAAAACCTTGCAAAAAGATTAGAGTCATTATATCAATCAATCAATGATTTATTACGGTCTGTGACCAGCACAACATGAAATGGGGCACAGGTAATATATGTAATAAATGACTTGAAGGTAATATATATAATAAATGACAACAGGATACATACATGATTAGTATGAATCTTGCACAGATTGGTTTGCCTGTATGTACCTATATATGCATGTAGATATCTCAGAGAGCCAGCATGGTGAGGTGGTTTCGGTGTAGGACTATTACTCTGGACACCAGAATTCAAATTGCTGCTTAGCCATGGAAACCCACTGGGTGACCTTGTGTAAGTCAGACTCTTCAGTCTCAGAGAAGCAACAGTAAACTTCTTCTGAGCAAATATTGCCAAGTTAACCTTGGGATCATCATAGTTCAGAAATGATTAGAAGGCACCCAGCACATACACAGTTAGTAGGACTCTGGAGTTGGCTGGTTTGCATGTATTCTTGGGTATGTACCTGTATGTGTTCATTTCATATATATATGCATTAACTGTCTTTGGTTAGTTGAACTTCAAGGATGTTTAGGTTACAGCCATGGAAAGAGTAGATCATTATACGTATGTATCTCAGTTAAGAGCCAGTTTGGTATAGTGGTTTGGGCATAGGGCAGGGTCTGAATCCCCACTTGGCTGTGGAAACCACTGGTGACCTTCGGCAAGTCACACATCCTCAAAGGAAGGTGACAGAAAACCTCCTTTGAACAAATCTTACTAAAAAAACTCTGTGGTAGTTTTCTTAGTAAGATTTGTTCAAAAGAGGTTTTCTGTGGTAGGTTCACCTTAAGGTCGCCATAGATCTGACATCATTTGGAGGCACACAGTGCACATGCAGTGAGCAAAGTAGATCTGATGCAGGATATTACTACTTTAATAGGAAATTTTGTATCAGAGGTAGATATGAAAGACATTACAAATGAATCAGGCAAAATATGTCAGCTAACTTCTTGTACAAGCGTACCAATAATATTCATACAGTAAATAAAACTAGGTAAACCTTGTCTAAGTCCATTGAAACGTATTGAAACCGAAAGTTTCTTCCAAAATGATTCAGGAATGATATCTTCTTTAATCTTTTTAGGATTTTTATTTTGATGGCCAAACTTAAGTCCACGCTTTTTCAACATGGTAGGAATAATTAATCAGGACAATTTATCTGCTTCCTCTATTCTCTATTGTGATGCTATTCACACATGCTCAGGAAGGGAGGCAGCTACTATTTACCTTGGCTATTGTGGGCAGGTACACAGAGCTACAGCAATACTGACTAGGATGGAGTCCAATTTTTTCTCAGGTCAAGCTTTATTACATTGCATGCCACAGGCACAGTGCCACAACCTGACATTAGAAGTCTGTGTTTTTTAAGCCCTTGTTCACCATCTTCCTGGTATTGATGCTGCTTAAAAACCTACAGCTAGATGGAGAACAAGAGAGGGACAGAGAGAGGACTGGGAAGACATAAAAGACTTATCAGAGACTTGTCAGGAGCAACTTCAGAAACTGCAAGTTGCTTCTGGTGTAAGAGAATTGGCCATCTGCAAGGATGTTGCCCAGGGGATGCCCGGATGTTTTACTATCCTATGGGAGGCTTCTCTCATGTCCCCGCATGAGAAGCTGGAGCTGACATGTGGGAGCTCACCCCACTCCCGGATTTGAACTGCCAACCTTTCAGTCAGCAGTTCTGCCAACACAAAAAAAGAGAGGCTTTGTTAATTGAAATGTGCCTCTACAATCCTGACAACAGCAAACAGTAAACAATTATTCAATCAGTTGACCAAGTCATGCTCTAAAGCCAGGATGAGAATTGTGTATCTCTCTACATGTTCTTTGACTGCAAGTTGTTCTTGCAGTTGCAGTCAAACAGCATCTGGAAGATTGCAGATTCTCATCCTTGTTCTGAATTCAGTTAGTTGGAACAACAACAACAAAAACCTGAATCTTTTTCTTTTTAACTACAAAAAGTGATCATTTTAGCTGAGGATTCTGGCAGATAATAGTCCCAAAAAAGGCATTTCCTTACTGCTTCTAGCTTTGATGAAAACTTCATCCCAAATTTGTAAATATCTAGTTAACAGCTTGAGACAAGTTGTGTGCTTTCCACAAGGACTATAGGATGAGAGTATATGTTCCAATAACTTTGCTGAAGCTGAGCAGGTTTTAGCTATATTGTTTGAAACCCCTGTTTTGAAATGTTAAAGAAAGAAAGAAAGAAATAAGCATCAAAGACTTCAAAGAAAAGTCCTCTGAAACAGACTGTTTTGTATGTAGCAGTTTGTACCAAATTCTCGCTTCCCAGCTATGTGTAGCAATGGGGAAAAAATAAGTGATGGTTTTTATCCAGCCTTGTTGATTATAAAGAGAGATTACAGTTTTGCAAGTCATCATTCATTCATAAAATGCAGTTCGATAGTGATGTATCATATTTTAGCGTGGGCTTCTTCGGAATTATTCTACTTACCAAGAACAAATTCGATCAAAAGGGAAAATCGCAAATACATAAAAAGGGATTCTGTGGATCTGCTCGAAGGGGATTTCTGATCTGCTTTAGGCTGCTGATTAAATTTCATACTTAGCTAAACTACTAGAGTTAAAAAACAAACAAACCTGTGTTCAGTTTGTTGGTTCTGAAGAAAGCATCTAATGTTATACACATGCACAATGCATTGTAATATTACTGCAGTATTTTAAAATACAAACTAGATTTCTGCCTACTGCTTGCACATGTACTGATTTCTACATATGTGTATAATTAAAAACTCATGTGCTGTGCATGTATTTTGTGTTCAGGTTTCCTTCCTATTTCTAGAAAATTACTAAATATCCAAGTGATCATCTGCAGAAAATGAGACAATAGTAGCCACTCTGTATTAATTGCATCAAATCCTGCATACGTGTTGAAGGTTTGACATTCATATTGGCATGATACAGATACATATGGATATCATGCATAGAGTAGCTGTACCTTGGTCAATAAATTAAAATTGAATTTGTGCTAAAATGAACAAGCTAAAGTAAACAAGATTCTGTTTTGCCTTTTCCAAAAAGAAAGTAAGATGAACTCAAGCCACACAAAAGTCCAGCTCTTTTAAAACATTGCCGAGAAGCTCCCAGAAGTACTAGTCACTTTTTCATATTGGGAGAAAAGTATATGTGATACTAAGGTTAGCTGAGCCTGAAAATTGAATTTGATTATATCTGTAATCAGTGAAAGGAGATAAGAGTAAAAGAAATATTGTTTACTGGACCAATAATAAGTGAAGATCCACATTGGTTCATGACAGATTCCTCTTTCGTCCCTTCCTAAGCACAGGAAAGTGTTTAGTAGGGAGTATCTGTAAGGAGAGCCATTCTGCTTCTGAAAAGCCCATAAACAGGGCAGAAGGAAAACAACTTGCCCTTACTGTTGCTATGCAGCAACAGTTGTCTAAAGGCATCCTGTTTCTGAACTGAATGTTCCTTTTAGTTATTGACTATCCGTGTAGTTGTCAATTATCCATCTGGTTACCATTAAATGAGCCATAAAATTTCCAAACATCTAATCCACAATGGCCATTATCCTATCCTTTGTTGCAGTGAACTCCAAAAGTTGGCTGTCCTTAGAAGTATTAACCTACTTCTAATATCACCATGGGGTTCATTAGGAGGGAAAGAAAACCTCTTTAATTTGCCCATACAGTGCATATTTTTCATAAATGTTTCAGTTCTCCATTCCATTCTTCCTCGCCTCCAAAATTTAAAGGGTCTTGGTTTTGCTTTGTCCTGTTTTCTTGAAAGGGAGTTAGGTAAAAGTAAACGTTTCCCCTGACATTAACGGGGGGGGGGGGGGGGGGGGGGGGGGAGAGAGAAGGTGCTCATCTCAATTTCTAAGCCGAAGAGTCGGCGTTGGACGTAGATGCCTCCTAGGTTGTGTGGCTGGCATGACTGCATGGAGCACTATTACCTTCCTGCCGGAGTGGTACCTATTGATCTATTCACACTTGCATGTTTTTGAACTGCTAGGTTGGCAGAAGCTGGGGCTAACACCGGGAGCTCACCATACTCCCCGGATTCCTTTTGGTCAGCAAGTTAAGCAGCTCAGCGGTTTAACCTGCTGCGCTACCAGGAGTTAGTGCTAACTAAAAAAAACCGTGCTCTCTTTTGTACCTATTCTAGCTATCTTATTTTGAGGTGAGTCCACTATACGTCAAAGAGAGTTCACATACAAGAGTAGTACAGCATGAGGTGTTTTATTTTCAATTATTTTCTAAAATAGTCAGTGGATTTTTTTCATGGCTATTGCAAACTGATTTTATATCATTCTTTCTTGATTAGTTGCCAGCATTCTAGAACAAGAAATAGATATACGTAGCTAGGTGGTTGTTGTTGTTTGCCATGGTATACATCATTTTACATTCACTTAACCTAAACATTATTTGTATTTTTAATTCAACCAACTATGAGATTTCTTTTAAAAATTGTTTTTAATGGGTTTTCACAGCTCTGAATAGTTTGATCAATAAATACTGCCACTTTAGAACTCCCCCGGACTCCATATTTGACAAATATATTGAATAGCTTGTCTCCAATATTGATCCTCATTCTTCTCAAATTAAAAACCACAGTTAGATGTACGTCATGCTGTTTAACAAATTACTGATCCACAGGAGTATCCCATGTTTCCTCAGTTTCCATTGGATTCAGGACTATTCCTTTAGAAATCATATGTGTGTAAATGGAAGGCAAGATTAGAACAAACACCAACATTTATTTATTTATTTATTTATTTATTTATTTATTTTGTGTCAAAAGCATTGCATGAATAATTAAGAATAAAACTGATAAAATAAAGGGAGCACAATTAGCTAAATAATTTTAGACCAAAATGGGCAGCAATGACCGTATTGTTTGTAGCTTTAAACAGTTTTTCCTCTGTGCATGAGGAAGGGCATTGTGGGCAAGCATACAGATGCTGATTTGTTTGTTCTGCTTCACAGTTGCACAAGGTGGAGGATTCATCTAGGTAGTGCCATTTTGCCCGGTTGTGTTTTGATCTGCTTACTCAATTTCTGATTCTATTCAAGGACTTCCAAGTTGCCCATTCTTGATTTTTCCCTAGAGGAAGACGCTCGTGGAGAGCCATCCAGTTGGAATTGCCTGATTTTGCTGCCCACAGGGATATTCTTGTTGTTGCTGGAGGAACATTTAGAGGAATGGTGGTTCTCATGAAACTTTTCCTTGATTTAAGCCTACTGGTAGGAGGCTGAAGCCATACAGTTGGTGGCTTTCACAGTGTTCAACCTTATTTCTCTTGCAATTGACAGCAACTCCCGTTGCACATCGGGGGGGGGGGGGGGATGCCAGCTAACTTATAAAGTCTATCAGCGGATGTAGGTTTAAGACATCTGATGATTAGTCTACATGTTTTATCCAGTGCTATGTTCACCTGCTTTGTGTGAGCAGATTTATGCCAGACAGGCAGGCATACTCAGTAGTTGAGTAAGACAAGGCCAGGGCCAATGTTCTTTCTGCAGAATGTTATTGCGTGCAGCTACTTTGTGCTTGGTGTTCATACAGTGTTTCCTAAATGTTAGTGTTCGGTCTAAGGCGACACCAAGATATTTAGGATGGAAACAGTGTTTGAGCTCTTGGCCCTCCTAGGTAACTTTCAATGTCATTTTGGCTTTGCAGTTATGTAGGTAGGTGGAAAGCACACTTTTGTCATGGCAGGATGAGTCTTCAGGTGGTTATCTTTGTAGTAGCTGGAGAGACCTGTCAGGGCATTCGTAAGTTGGATTTCAACTGTTTCGAAGTCTTTTCCATGTGCTGTTAGGTTAAGACCATCAGCGTATATAAAGCTCTTTGTGAGGGTGGCTGTGGCTGATCGTTAGTAAAGATGTTAAACAAGATTGGTGCAAGAACGCTGCCTTGAGGTTGTTTTTGCATCCCCCATCTACTTTTCCTGCCCTGAAACTCTATATAGAAGCTGTAGTTTTCTAGAAAAGTCGGGATAGTTTTTGTAAAATCGTAGTCCCAGTGATACGGTAGACCTTATATAGCATTTTCCTATGTTGCACTGTGTCATAGGCTGCCGTAAGGTCCACAAAAACTGTTCTTGTATTTATTTATTTATTTATTTATATATTATTTACGATATTTCTACCCCGCCTTTCTCGAACCCGAAGGTGACTCAAGGCGGCTTTACAACATAGGCAGCTATTTGATGCTATAAAAACAATGTAAAAATTACAATAAACATTTAAAACAGAATTATAAAATACATACATTAAACCTTTAAAAACATAAAAAACTAGTACCTTCACTATTAGCCTTGTCATTCAAAAACATTTCTAAGTTGTTCCAGAATTCGATTTCACATATTTCCGTGTTTATCTATTGTACTAGGTTCCCAAAGGCTTGTTCAAAAAGCTGTGTTTTCACTTTTTTGCAGAAGGTCAGAAGAGAAGAGGCTGATCTAATAGCCCTAGGGAGGGAGTTCCACAGCCGAGGAGCCACCAGTAAGAAGGCCCTGTCTCTTGTCCCCACAACTCATACCTGTGAAGAAGGTGGGACTAAGAGCAGGGCCTCCTGAGATGATCTTAAACTCCTAGGTGGTTCATAGGGAGAGATACATTCAGACAGGTAAGCTGGGCTGGAACCATTTAGGGCTTTATAGGCTAAAGCCAGCACTTTGAATTGTGCTTGGTAGCAAACTGGTAGCCAGTGGAGCTGGTGTTACAAGGGAGTTGTATGCTCCTTGAACGCCGCTCCAGTGAGCTATCTGGCTGCCATCCATTGGACTATTTGAAGCTTCCGGACAGCCTTCAAGGGCAACTCCATGTAGAGCATGTTGCAGTAGTCTGTATGGGATATAACCAGAACGTGGACTACCATGGCCCAGTCAGAATTCCTAAGGTATGGGCGCAGCTTGCCCACGAGTTTTAATTGTTCAAATGCTCCCCTGGCCACCGCTGACACCTGGGGTTCCAGGCTCAGCAATGAATCCAGGATCACTCCCAAGCTGCGAACCTGCGTCTTCAGGGGGAGTGTGACCTCATCCAACACAGGATGCAACCTTTCTCATACCCTTCCTCGATATACTCAGTCAAATTGAGGTGTACAGTTTTTCCCTGGTCTGAAGCCTGCTTGTTGTGCAGTAAGCTGGGGTTCAATAACACAGAAAGAGCCTCCTCGAAGACTGAGTAAATACGTTGGACATCTCCTGGGCAACGTTTCCTGTAAATGGCTAATCTTTCCAACCCAAAAGCATTGCTTTATAACATTTTAACATCAACGTTATAGTTATCAACTTGTAGGGATAGTTGTAAGTTTAGGGACTTAAACATCTTATTAGAAAACGTTCTGATCTGTGAAATTAGTAGTGTGTATGTGTGTCCTCTTGCTGTTATTCCAACTTCCATTATTTAGAATAGGTGTGGATTGATTTGAGGGAAAGCAATATGAAACTTGAAGCCATTTGTTTATTGGTTTTTGGACAGGCTCACTATGGAAATTGGCTAATCCCTGCTTGAAAGTATTTCACTTGAAGCCAGAGAGAGCAGATGGGCTACGAAGTACTCATGACTAAGATCTGGGGCCAGATGCAATATTTATTAAACCTCTTCAGCAGGATATTCATCTCTTTCAAGTACAGCCCTTAGGTATTGGATCCTCATTTAGTTTGGATCCTCATTTAGCCAGGCTGCTGATGTAACCTGGTCCTTGGGACCCAGCCATATGGTCCTCCTTTTTCTAAAACTGGAACATAGCTAATTTCTCACCAAGGATTTATTAAGGGTGTTCCATTTTCAGCCCCAGGGCCATGGGTACTCCTTGGATGCTCCCTCAGTAACCTGTTAGGTTGGAGGAACACTGTCCATGTTTCCCCAATCATTGTTTGCGTGTGAAGTTCCTTGGGTTTCCAAGATCACTGTGGGATGGAAAAGGTTTCACTGTCTCCCCATAAATCTCTGTACAGGCAGTCTCCGAGTTACAAACATCCGACTTACAAATGACTCATAGTTACAAACAGGGGTGAGACCACAGGGAGATGTCTACTCCTAGGAAGGGAAGTTTACTCCCCATAGAGTTATCACGGGGAAAAGGGATCTTCATTGAAGCTTTAGCACAATCTTTGTTTCCACAAAAAGCCATTTTTTTCAAAACCCAAATGTCACAGGCACAGAAAGTGAGGTGAAATCTTCTGAACAGGGCCGCAGATGGCAAAACAAACAACACAGGGCTGTCAACCCTTCTCTATGCTATTCAAAGTGCAGCCATATATGTGTGTGGCTGGAGTTACACTTAAAATGTATCTCTATTGACTTACAAATAATTCAACTTAAGAATAAACCTACAGAACCTATCTTGTTTGTAACTTGGGGACTGCCTGTACTAGCATTTCATAGATCTCAACAGGCAATGAGGGGAAGCACCCCATCCTTTCCTCACCAAGGCTTCACTTTGAAAGTAAGACATGTGATAATTATCAGCATTTCCTTTTTTTCTCTTGGAAGCTCAGCCCTCAATCAGTTTCAAATATTTTTCATTTTCCTCATGGAAGCTAAAGCCTGAGGATTTAGCCAATTTTTCTTTGTACAGAAGGGAAAGATGCCCAGTAGAGTGCATGGTTCCAAAGAGGTGTCCCAGATGAGTAAGAAAGTCTTTAATTCTCAAAATCAAATAAGCATGAGCCTCAATATCATGAATAGGGAGAAAAAACTATGGAATTGTGCTCAAAGTTCTTCTTATGATGACTTTAAATATTTTAGGATTCAACTCTATTGCTGAAAAAAGCTACATTTCAGAGTATCAATGGTATATTTCTCTTTGACATTTAAGTCTAGTTGTGTGCGACTCTGGGGGGTGGTGCTCATCTCTATTTCAAAGCCGAAGATGTCCGTAGACTCCTCCAAGGTCATGTGGCCGTCATGACTGCATGGGGCGCTGTTGCCTTCCTGCTGGAGCAGTACCTATCTACTCACATTTGAATGTTTTCAGACTGCTAGGTTGGCAGAAGCTGGGGCTAACAGTGGGAGCTCACCCTTCTCCCTGGATTTGAACCGCTGACCTTTTGGTCAGCAAGTTCAGCAACTTAATTGTTTAACCCACTGCACCACTGGGGGCTCTCTGAGTATCAGTGACACTGGTATAAAAACAAGTTTAAATCTTTATCAATAAGTGCAAATATCCCATTGTTTGTAATTAGTCACCTATGTGTGTAGTTCCTCTTTTTATTTGTAACAAATTTCTCAGTATAGCTCCAGGTCCTAATGGAAGCGAGTCTGATGAGTTGAGAGTATAGCTGCCACAATGGCCAGGATGTGTGTCTGGGCTTTTACTCCCTTTCTAGCTTTACTATACTCCCTCTCTGTTTCCATTTCCTGAGGTGAGAACCCAACAACTGCAGAGGTAGATAAATAGGCTCACCTGAAGCCACAGGTGTGGTAATTCCTATAGAACCACAAATCATAAGGGTCTAAGAAGCCGCTGTTTTGCCTACAGGTGCACTCTTTTAAATAATTTTCACTTTGTTAATTCAAATCAGTCCTCTTTTCTGAGAGAAGCTCTTCTAGTTTTTCTAGTTTTCTACTTCCTTGTCTTTCCCTGAATTATTTATTTTAAAAAAGTAAACAGTACTCCGCACTGTACTCCATTTGTGGTTGCAATATTCCCCCATTAGGAAAAATACCAGCCCAGTATTATACACAATATTCAATTTGAAAGCTAGTCATTGGTTTCTATCAAAGCATTTCCATTTCTCTTATTCCATTCCTCACCCATCCTTGACAGCATCTGCCCATCACAGTGATGGATAATGCCAGGTTCAAGGCTCTTTGAAGCACGTGGTGTGCCAGCACAATGCTGCATGAAGTGCTGGTAAAGACAAGAAAAGGATGACTGAAAAGAGCACCTAAAATATTCAAAGTCAAGCGAGCAGAGGTTGCCACATATGTTTGATTTTGTTTTACTCTTCTTTCATATTATGATTTACTATAAGTAACAAGGTCACAAAACAATGGGGAAATAAGGCTTTTGTTTTTGATAGTGCAACATAGTTTTTATTTCATACACCAAAGCTTTGTCTTCCAAATATTTCTAGAAACACACACTATCTTTGGAGAGCATCATTATTTCATATACGTAAAGGAAAGATTTTGGCTTAGAGTTTGCTTTCATTGTGTTTAGGTTGTAACAAGAATATGGTTTGATCTTTGGGTATCAAACAGTTTATTTCTTGTCGTCCCATTTATTTGCATAAAACATATTTCACTGCTACCAGTGGATTTTCTTTTAGGTAAGATGCTTAGGAAAGGAAATGGGAGTGTTGTCCTATTATCCCACTATGCCTTGTTTAGTATGTTCGATCCAGCAACCATTTAAATGAGAGGCGTATGAACACTGGCACAATAACAGTGCTTCACAAGGCTTCTGCAGATTGGATCTGTATGGAAGGTGACAACTGATGTAAAATTCCTATATGACATCATTCTTCTCCACCATATACACAAAACACAGCCTGCTAGATGCAAGGACACCACTACACCCACAACTGTATAAAAACCTGTCACTATTTCACATCAGGAGCATCCTTAGACCCCAAACACAAAGTTTGTAAACAAGGAAGAAACGATGACAACCAAGCAGTTCGGTAGGGTGTATGTGAATGGAGACTGCACAGAAGACTTGGTGGAGTACTCCTCCCTGAGCTTGGAAGGCCCACAGTGTCAGTCACTCAGAGGAAGTGGTCCATGTACCAAATGACTCTGCCTTAGGCTGCCTTTAATCTCTCCTAGGGCCATTCCACACAGCCCTATATCCCAGAATATCAAGGCAGGAAACCCCACATTATCTGAGTGTGGACAGTTCAAAGCAGATATTGTGGGATTTTCTACCATGATATTTTGGGATATAGGGTTGTGTGGAAGGGCCCCTAATCCCTTTAGTCTCATCCAGCCAGACCTATGTATACCCATTGGCTTAATTGCCTGTGGTTGCTGTTAAGATTTTTTTTAAAGCTTACTTTTTATTCTTGCAGGTAATACTCCATGTAAAAAAGTACATAGATAAAAGAAAATTACATAACTTTGGTCAAAGAGTCTTTAATGCTGACTCTCATGTACTTCTGCAAGCCATCTTGAGGCAGAGGAGCCTCATGTCACTCTCTTCTCAAACAAAGGGTAATAAAGCATACCAAAGACTTATGTGAGGAGGGAGAAATGACCTCTATATGCAGATGGGCAGCAAAACACTTTTAGCTGTATAGATCTAAGAAACAGGTGAAAATAAGGCAGCAGATATCTACTATAGGGTTCCATCTGTCCTTAATTGCACTGTAAACAAGTGCTGATGCATCTTCACTTCCAACAGGGTTGGCTGCCTCATCCTTGCTCTAAGAAAGCAGATTGTGAAGATTAGCATGGCATATCTCTGTGTCATGCACCCTGTCACCTGAATGTTATGGTTTCTTGGCAAAGTTTCCCTAAGAACTGGACTCTCATGATCCATTGTGGCTGTGTATTGAAAGCATGAGTAGCTAAAAGGGATTTTGTTTGGTTGTTCAGTGAATGTGCTTTGATATGTGCCACTTACTTTACTTAGGTGATCCCTCGTTGGACGAGTAAGATGGTCTTCCATTATGGATTTCCTTGTGGGTCCGTATGTGGCTGTGGAGCCCTATTCTTGCTCTGCATCTTCTTCCGCAGTGAGGGCATTGGTTTCCAGGTGGAAGGCGGTCCCGGTCGGGGTTGGCTTGACGCGCCTTCCTCCTGGCATGTTTCTCTCTTTCACCCTCCACTCGTGCCTCCTCAAATTCTGCAGCACTGCTGGTCACAGCTGTCCTCCAGCTGGAGCGCTCAAGGGCCAGGGCTTCCCAGTTCTCAGTGTCTATGCCAGAGTTTTTAAGGTTGGCTTTGAGCCCATCTTTAAATCTCTTTTCCTGTCCACCAACTTTCCGTTTTTCCGTTCTTGAGTTCGGAGTAGAGCACCTGCTTTGGGAGACGGTGGTCAGGCATCCGGACAACGTGGCCGGCCCAGCGGAGTTGATGTTGGAGGACCATCGCTTCAATGCTGGTGGTCTTTGCTTCTTCCAGCACACTGACGTTTGTCCGCTTGTCTTCCCAGGAGATTTGCAGGATTTTCCGGAGGCAGCGCTGATGGAAACGTTCCAGGAGCTGCATGTGACGTCTGTAGACAGTCCACGTCTCACAGGCATATAGCAGGGTTGGGAGGACAATAGCTTTATAGACAAGCACCTTGGTATCCCTACGGATGTCCCGGTCCTCAAACACTCTCTGCTTCATTCGGGAAAATGCTGCACTTGCGGAGCTCAGGCGTAGGTATTATCTTCCCAATGACTTCTCTTCCACTCCCAGAGCTCAGGCGGTGTTGTATTTCAGTGTCGATGTTGACTTTGGTGGAGAGGTGGCTGCCAAGGTAGCGAAATGGTCAACATTTTCTAATGTGACACCATTAAGCTGTATTACTGGCATTGGAGAGGGATTGGCTGGCGACTGCTGGAACACCTTGGTTTTCTCAATGTTCAGTGACAGGCCGAGCTTCTCATATGCTTCTGCGAAGGTGTTTAGAGTGGCTTGTAGATCTTCTTCTGAATGCGCACAGACGACATTGTCATCAGCGTACTGGAGTTCTATAACAGCTGTTGTTGTAACCTTGGTTTTGGCTTTCAGTCTGCTGAGGTTGAATAGCTTGCCATCTGTCCGATAGATTATTTCCACTCCGTTGGGAAGCTTCCCATCAACAAGGTGAAGTATCATAGCGATGAAGATGGAGAATAGAGTTGGGGCAATAACACATCCCTATTTGACACCGGATTCCACTTTAAATGGGTCACTTTGGGAGCCACTGCTGTCCAAGACTGTTGCCATCATGTCATCATGGAGGAGCCGCAGGATGTTCACAAATTTGTTAGGGCACCCGATTTTGTGGAGGATGGTCCAGAGAACGCTGCGGTTCACTGTGTCGAATGCCTTTGCAAGGTCGATGAATGCCATGTACAGAGGTTGGTTTTGTTCCCTGCATTTTTCTTGGAGCTGTCGTGCAGTGAAGATCATGTCCACGGTTCCTCTGGAGGGGTGGAAGCCGTTCTGGGATTCTGGGAGGGTGTCTTCTGAGAGGGGCAGAAGGCGGTTTGCAAGGATTCTTGCGAGGATTTTCCCAGCGGAGGTTAGAAGGGAGATACCTCGATAGTTTCCGCAGTCTGTTCTTTCCCCTTTTTTGAAGAGGGTGATGATGGTGGCGTCCTTGAAATCTGCTGGGATTTTCTCGGTCACCCACACTTTTTCTATGAGCTGGTGGAGTTGGTGTGTCAGCTCAGGTCCTCCCTCTTTAAAGATTTCAGCAGGGATCCCATCAGGTCCGCTGGCTTTGTTATTCTTCTGTTGGCTGATGGCATTGCTGACTTCTTCCAAACTAGGCAGTGCTGCAAGCTCATCCCTGGTTTGTTGTTGTGGGATTTGTGAGAGGACCTCTTCGGCCACATTGGAGCTGCGGTTCAGGAGGCTTTGGTAGTGTTCTTTCCAACGTAGTGCAATTGAGTTTTGGTCCTTCAGGAGTTTGGTTCCATCTGATGAGCGTAGAGGCTGTATGCCATGGTTTCTTGGTCCGTAGATGACCTTTGTGGCTTTGAAAAATCCCTGAGCATTATGGGTATCTGCCAGGTGTTGGATTTCTTCGGCCTTCTTTGTCCACCAGATGTTCTTGAGTTCTCTTGTCCTTCTTTGGACCTCAGCTTTTGCACTGGCATAGATCTTTTTCTTAGCAGCACAGTTGATGTCTCTCTGCCATGCTTGGAAGGCTTTCCTTTTCTTGTCAATTAGCTGTTGGATCTCGATGTCATTTTCATCAAACCAGTCTTGATGTTTCTTGGCTTGGTATCCACTCTGTGCCACTACTTTCACATAGATGTTATATGATGTTGTTGCTAGGGTGGAACTAAAGACTAAGGGTGATTTCACACAGAGATAAACACTTTCCATAGCTGCAGAAATATCAGCATTAAAAAACCTGTTAATGTTGCACTGATGTAACTATTCACATTACTTCTCAGAAAAGTTAACTTTACCCTCAGTGTATATCCTTTAATCTTTCACACTTTAATTGTTTTGGTTCTCTCACGCGACCTTGTGTGATGACCCTATGGATTTTGCTACTGTTGACATTTCCTGACCTCTGCATTTGCCATGCCATCCAAGCTTTAAGAAACCTGATGTAATTTTTCTGTTTAGAAATAAAACTTCATCTGTATATTTTTCTGTTGTCACTTTGACTGCTTGAACACACAGAGTGCATTTTCCCCAGATGAAAGAGGAGGAAATAAGTAGAATGTGAGTAGTAGCTGGGGCTCCTGGTTGGTTATATTGCTGCAGTATTTTTGTAGTATTTATCTGCCCTGAGAAACAAAAAGGAATGTAATTTTCTCCCTCACAGCTTGAAATCTGCTTTTGAGGAACTCACTTTATCATCCAATTCTCGAAAAAAGCAGTTCACAACCTTTTTTCTTGCCAGAAAATGTGGACATGCATTCATCCCCTCATCCTCAGTGGTTCACCTTTCATGTTATGTCTTCTAGAAACTAACTGTAAGGCTCAAATGTCTTCCCAAAGGGATGGTTCTCACAGAATATTTCCTTGGGGAGAATCTATTATCTCACCTCCATTACACTAGGGAAAGGAAGGGGTAACACCTATAAGAACCATGATGTCCACTTCCTACCTTTAGCAAGCAGTGGAGTTCAAAAGAGTTTCCAGAGAAGGCACTGCTGTATTTTACATCAGGGCTTCTTAAACTTTCCCACTCGTGACTTCTTTCAGCCTAAGAAATGTTTTACATGACCCTAGGTATATGGAAATATAAAATACTATGTATGAAAATCAGACATTTACTGATGACAAATCTGCATTTGCAAGGCTTGCTAAACAGGCTGTTTTTTATTTGGATGAAGTAGAGCTGAAACATCTTTTCCAGAGTCCACTGTAAACACTTCACAACATTCATGTAAATGTCTAAACCACTAGGTGATGTTCAGAATATTTACTGCTACCATTTCTGGGGTGACCTCAATATTGAATTAAGGGGACCCCTGTTGTGGTTCGGGTCCACAGTTTAAGAAGCAGTGTTTTAGATGAATAAACAGCAATATCTTTCATACTGGTAATTCCTCATTGCAATACCATCTGTTCAATTTAGATTGTTTTTGGAAAGGCCATATATTTCATGGCAGTTCATTTCTAAAATAAAAATGTATCTGTTAAGTGGTAAGAAAAATTAGTATTTTAGTAAATCTCATTTTCCACTCTTACCCTGATAGACATATGACAACGGCATATTATTGAAACAAAAGGGACTCTTGTTCATTTTAACGGTGTACAAAGAAGGGGTATGGAAAGGCATTGTGATATTGAACAAACAAAAGTGAGCAACAGATGTCCCCTTTCAAATCATTGTTAAGGTTCACAATGTGGTATTTAAAAATTAAAAGCATTTGTGGGGTTTTTATGGCAGTCCCTCTAATGCTGAATGTGATCATCCATAGAGTGAAAAGGTGTTGTCGGTCTCAGAATGATAGATAGATATGAAAAGAAAGGTATCCTATTTGAACCTACTATGGATATAGGAGAAAAGAGTAATCACCCTGAAATGGAAAGATCATGTATTTGGGAATGTTGTGTTTTCTTGAGGCTTTTTGGGGGTCAGAAATTTTTGTAACTTAAAACACTCCTGTATATCAGAAAAACTAAGGACAGAATATTGGTATTTAATATTAAATGTTCTACAGAAAAAATGGACAGGTTTGGATGGATTTGTCACTATTATTTCCCCAACCATCTACTTTCCTTCCTCAGAGCTCAGTAACTGAAATCAATGGATGGATTTACTGTTGATACTTTGAGTTGCGTTTTGCCCCTACTGATTTATGGAATGATTGACATTCAATTGAAATAAGGCATAGTAGTAAACATTCAATCTATATTATTGCTGGAATCCTTGCTAGAATCAGTTCTTTACGAGCAGGAACTAGATAATTTTTCTTTTCTGGCAAACAACTGGTGGTACTACTGAAGCTTCTACACATGCATACAAGGCAAGAGTGGTTGGATCAAGCTAAGAAATCACACATAGACTCATATGGATATGATTCCTTATTTGAGCTACTGATTTACACATGCTTAGTGAAACTGGATTGCTTAGTGAAACTGGAACTTGTTGGGTGAGTGGGCTTATTATTGAAAGGCCCTCCCCATGAATGTATAGCAGAGTAACTTATTAGCAGCAGCATGACCCAGCACCAGTAGCCCAAAGTAATAAAAAGAACAAAAACACACAGACCAATGTTATCTCTTCTATAGGAGGCTTTTCTTTGTAGTAAAATAATATGGTTGCACCATTTACAAGAGCAAGGTTTCTCACACCAGGCCTTCTCACATTCAGCTTTCTTATAGACTAAGGTCTACCTCACACAGAGGCTTCTCTCACAGACTAAGGCCTATCTCACACTGTGAGGCCTTCTCTCACAGACTGAGGGTGAACTAACACTGAGACCTTCTCACACTGAGAAGTTCTCATACTGGGGGCTACTAAGATTGAGGCCTTTCTCCCACTGAGACCTCTCTAAGCTACAGGCATGCTTGCTTATATTTAACTCATAGCTGTGAAATTTGCTGCCTAGTTTCCAGACATAGGGAAATTAGTTATAGTTGTTTGGGACAACACCGTAGGAAAAGGGATAGTTTTGTCCTACCGGTTCTAGAAATTCCCCCAAGCCAACATACAAGTTGGAAGATTGGCTTTTTGGAAGTTGTAGTACAAAATGATTATTTTTTTCACATTGTGTTCAAGACCAAACTCCATATTAGAACCAAATATATAAACCCACCCACTGCCCCTTTTTTTGCTGGAGAATGGAATATGTGACCACCTGAATTTTATTTGAAATATTTGCATTTGATTGAGGCTGCAGATTTCATTACCACAGCTGCGACATCTTTCAGATACTTCTCTCTCTGTGTGTGTGTGTGCGCACGTGTTCACGTGTATGAAAGTGCACACATGCACGTACTCACAAAACTTGCCTTTGGTTTGATAAATGGTATTTTAGATTTAGTGGGTTGCTGTTGCTTGTTAGAGGAGGTAACCTTATAACTGGTTTCAAATTGTAAGTGTATTCCTTGT
The DNA here is from genome assembly GCF_025583915.1 of Anolis sagrei ordinatus. NCBI lineage: Eukaryota > Metazoa > Chordata > Lepidosauria > Squamata > Anolidae > Anolis > Anolis sagrei. The sequence goes on along the minus strand of NW_026844366.1, from coordinate 160,294,774 downwards.
AATTAGTTTTACTGAACAAAGCTAGGAAGCTGATATTGCTTTGCTATTTTCTAGCTGTAATACTACTCTATCAGCTGTACTCTTTGATTCAAATGGCAATTAAACATAAGTGTTTGGTCATATGTATAAACAGCCCTTTAAAGTTTGATTAAAACTATTCTGTTTGTTTTGATATCTGTTTTTATTTATCCAAAGTGATTAAGGATAATGTCAAAGAGATTGGAAAATTACTTCTCTGGATAACAATTTCCAGAGTCCCTGGTGCTACAGTCACTTTCCAGTTTGGGAACTTGAAATGCGAGATCCATTTTGTTCTTGGCTGTTTTCTATGTTTGGGAATCCTGACAGAGGAAAACATTAATGGATGATGTGTGCTGTGGAGATTCAACTTCTTACAAACTGTTACACTGATAGTGAGAAACCAGTTGATCCCATACGTGTGTGTGGGGTGACTTCCTCTCCTCTCCCCAACACTTTTCCTATTATAATTAAATTTACAGTGGTTGGAGCTATTGTTGTTGTGTTCTTTTAAGATGTTTTTGACATGGAGTCTCCACAAAACTTGACATTGATGCTGAAATACAACACCGTCTGAGCTCAGTGAGTGCAGCACTTTTTCAAATGAAGCCTCGAGTGTTTGAAGATTGGGACATATATGAAGATTCCAAGATGCTTGTTTATAAAGCGATTGTCCTCCCAATCCTGTTATATGCCTGCAAAACATGGAGCATCTACAAACATCATTCTCAACTTCTGGAAAGATTTAATCCCTTTGAAAAATCCTGCAAATCTCTTGGGAAGACAGGCAGACAAATGTCAGTGTTCCGGGGAAGCAAAGACCACCAGCACTGAAGCAGTGATCCTCCGCCACCAACTTTTCTAGACTCCCACATTGTCTGAATGCCTGATAAATGTCTCCTAAAGCAACTACTTTATTCTCAGCTCAAGAATGGAAAATGAAATGTTAGTGGACAGCAAAAGTGTTTTAAAGAGTTTTGACCTTAAATACTGTGAACTGGTGAGCTCTGCCCCTTGAGTGCTCTAACTGGAAGCCAGCTATCACTTACATTGCTGTGGATGTTGAAGAGGCACAAATGGAAGGCAAAAGGGAGAAATGTGCCAAGAGGAAGGTGCATCAAGCAAACCCTTGTTGGTACTGCCTTCCATCTGGAAATATATGTCCTCACTGCGAAAGACCATTCGGACCCAGAAGACGTGTCTACAGTCATTTGCGGACCCACCATCAAGGCTCTACACTTGAAAAACAATCATACTCAGCTACAAGTGATAGTCTCCGATGATGATAATCCTTTTCATATCAATTAATCTGCATTCTGAAACTGGTTTGCAGGGTAGTGTAGATCAAGCCACAGCAGGGATTTGAACCCTGGTCTCTAGAGTCGTAGTCCAGCATTCAAACTACCACACCTTGCTGGGTCTATGTTGGCTTTATTTTTAAACTGCTAAAAGAAGAATGGAGAAGAAGCCCACTTCCACAGCTGCACTTACAGCTATGCAAAAGAAACTGCTTCTCTGGTAAATGCCTCTCACCCACACTGGGTGAATTGTTTTCTCTCCTATAAAGAAGCACACTCATTTGGATGCATTGTAAATTCATATCTTGATTTGATAGAAACCTCCAAAGTAGGTAAAGTAACTACAGTTTTAGGAAATTATTTTAACTTGTATAGCACCTCCATCCTCCACACACAGTGGGAAAACCTTAAATGTCATGCCTTCCAACCCTCCACCCTGTAGTGCTGTAGTCTTTCATCTCAGGAATCTACCACTTTATTGTGCTACATGTGCGGATCAAGATTTCATTTCTGTCCCAACGTTATAGTGGGATAAAGTAGAAGATTCACTTTCTGATGGCAGGGATTATAGCCTTTAACTAGGGGCTTTGATACTGTTATAAAACTGGAGAGATTCTGGCTTCTTATATACCCTTTAGGTCGGGTGCTCAATGTTGATGTGGCTGACTACATAACAGCCATGGATAGATGAGAAAATGTATTTTATTGTAAAGATTACTTATTGGCAAGCTAAGTGCTGTCTGACTTTCAGTACAAAAGAGCTATTAAATGCAGGTCCTGGGAGGCAAGTGCAGTGTACACATGAGAAAAATCTGAGGATGTGTTTCAAATAGCAGCTCTTAACAAGGGAATAGCAACTGAGCAGTGCTAGAGATACCTTCAAGTAGCATTCAGTCACTTCCTGAGCACAGAGAAGCAGGTGTTTTGGAGACCAGATATCAGGTCATGATGACTGGAGGGTTCTGAGAATCATAATAAAAAGTGATGTTTTCCATGCTGTTAGAAAGCCTACTTTTTCTGGTGTCAGTTGCTAAAAAGATATTTATGCAAGAAAGCATTGACATAGTTTGCTGTAAATTTGTTTCAAATATGCAAACCCTTCTTTTTGATAATATGTTGTTAAATGTAGCCATAACTACAGAACCCACCTCTTATCCCAGGAATCAGTGCAACTGATATACCAGGCTGAGCTCTTCAATCATATTCCCAGCTACTGCTGTGACATGGCTATTCAAACATAAAATGGTAGGTGTGACTCGCTAAAGGATTGCTTTGCCTTTAAAGAAAGAATTGATGCATTCGTGTCCCCAGTGCATGTGCATTTAAACATCTGCGTATGAACAACAATGACCCATATAGTGCAAAGCCTGTTTTAGATGCTGCAAAGGTTCATTTTAAACCATTGACATTCCAGTCAATCTTTTATCCCAAACAAGAAGCACTCTCTTGGCTTTTAGAAAACAAGTGGAAGGTCAGTTATTGCAAAACAAACAAGGCTAGAAACATTGCATTGTGTTATCTTAGTATATGTGTAGGTAGAGTGGGTGGGAGCATGGTCCTTGACAATGGAACTGAAGTACATCTCTATATCTGTGAAATTCCATTTGATTTTAGCCTTTGGTACTTTCATAGAAAAGTTGAACACTGGTGATTATCCTATATACTATATTTACTTGAGTGTAATTCTTACCTTTTTTTGGCTAAATTACATTGCCAAAATTGAGGTGTACATTAGATTCTATGATGAGTTAGAATCACGCACCTAAACCCACCTATGCTGTTGGACAAGAGATCCCAGCTAGGTACAGAGAGGGAGAGGCAGCATTGACCCTGGTAGGAAGGATAGATGGGCATGGCTTCCCACCTCCCTTTTCACGGATACCACCACCTCATATTACATTAAACAGCAAAACCTTTCTTGGTAATACACACTTACAAAATTGAGAGGCGCATTACAGTTGATGGTCATTGTACTAGAGTAAATAATTGCAGTCAGCAAGTTACGAACAAGATTGGTTCTGTAGGTTTGTTCTTAAGCTGAGTTTGTTTCTAAGTTGGAACAGGTACATTTTTAAATTGTAACTCCAGCATATGTATGTATGTCTATGTCTATGTCTATGTATGTATGTCTAGCCTTGGATAGTATAGGGAAGGGTTAACACCCCTGTGGTGCATTTTTTCCCTGTCTGTGCCTCTGTTCAGAGAATTTCACCCCACTTTCTCTCCCTGTGATAATTGGATAGAAATTTGGCTTGTTGCAGAAACAAAGATTGATGAGAAAGCTTCAGTGGAGGCATCTTTTCCCCATTATATTTCTTTCAGGAGTGATTTTCCCTTTTGGAGCATAGATTTCTCTCACTTCCTGTTTTCTCACCCTTGTTCTTAACTAGGAGTCATTTGTAAGTTGGATGTTTGTAACTTGGAGACTGCCTGTACAGTATTTATTTGTAAGTCTAGAAATTTTAGCCAAAACAATTGGCACACAAATCCTGTGTGGATGTATTCATGGGTCAGTGTAAACACAGTAGCTTTTATAAAAAAAGGAACAGTCCCTTTCTCTGAGTAGCAAAAAGCAAAAGCTTATTCTGTCCCAAGGGAACCTAAAAGAAATACTGAGGCCCTCTAGTCCAGGGATTCCCAATGTATGGGTCCCCAATTATTTTGGCCTTCAGCTCCCAGAAATCCTAGTAGGTGGTAAACTGGCTGGGACAGTTGAGAACCACTAGTCTCAACACACCATGGCACTGCTTCTGGCCTTTTTGAATGCCTGGGTGGGAAAATGACCCTTCCCCCAAAGTGAAATTGGTGCTTTCCCCTCTCTACAGAATGACCCTTGTATTATCCACAGGTCATAATGTTATCGAGCAATTCAGGGCAGTTCACAGATAGTGAGATCTGGAATGTGGAAACTGAGTCCATGTCCAAAAGAAGGTTGGACCAATTCAGGGTCCGGTTATCCTTTTGTGCAGCTGGTTCATACTGGCCAAAGATGATGGGTACTAGAGTCCTTTGTTAAAGTGATGACCAGAAAGACACAAGAGGAATCCCAGGTTATATATTGGCTGTGAAAGGTCATCAAGGTCTTCTTGATAGCTCCAAAAGTATTTTATATAATCATAAAAACATAACACATTAACACACACACACAAGGGTCCTGGTACCGTTTGACCTGCCGATACGGGGACCATCAGTGATGGATACTGGAACCTTTGGCTGCAGATACCAGAACCTTCATGGATACTGGGAATGGGGAAAGAGGAGTGGGAAGGATTTCATTTGGGAGTAAGGTGGTTGGAGGGTAGCTGAGGCAAAAAGAGACTGACTGGAAAAAGAGACAAAGAAAGCTACATTGACACAAGCATGGGGGTAAAAGGGCACCAGAGTGTTCATTTATTAAAGGGGTTGTTAAGGGGACAATGTATCCTCTTGTACTGGTAGCTGCTGTAGATCTTCCCTGGTTCCTCAGCTCTTCAGTGTTCGAGGCTTGGGGCTCTCTATTAACAAATTGAATTTCCCACCAAGGTCTGAATTCATAATTTTCTAAGACATCAAAATCCATGGGTTTGCCCCAAATCCTGCCCTTGAGTTATACACAAGGCTGACTTATGCATGAATATATACAGTAGTTTCTGTTAAGGTTTGTTCAGTATTCTGCATCCAGACGGGCTGCTCTTGGTGTTACTGAAACATTCTTCTCCTGCTTTAAACTATAGTTTTACAATATTACCATTTTTTACAGTTCCTATTATGTTGTCCACGCTATTGGGTGTGATATGTTGGCAGCAGGTGAACGTTTTTTTGAATGTTACTAATATGATGGTTTCAGCTGCATTCCCTAGTTACTTTTAAGAAATGTAATTTTGGGAGAAAGATTTAGAAAGTATGTCAGGACATGTAGGGACAACTATGGTGAAGTAAGTGTGCTACTAAAATAACATCTGAAAAGACAGAAGGGAGTAATATGTTTTTTAAATTAGCACTTATTAGACTGTGACACTTAAGCACTCTTGCATGAATTTCAATTTTAAAAATAGCCTGAAAGCATTTACGTCTTAATTAAAAGATTGATTTTTTTTATTAAAAAGAATCCAACATTATACCTACTTAAAAAATACTAGCAAAGGAGTGGAAACTTATTTCAATTTCTTACTGCACTTTGGGAAAATCAAAAGAGTGACTATAAGATTTATCCAGAACACTGGAGATTTTTTTTCTACAAGATAATAATTACATGATATCATGTCGATTTTCTACAGAGTGGTCTGAATTGGACCCAATCCTTCTATCTAGCCTACCCCAAACCTGTAGGATACGCTGGAGTTTCCAGGAAATTCCAGAGTATCCCCAGACTTTGCCCAAAGCAAATAACCCCTGCAATGCTGACCAGAAGTCTCTGTTCATTGTAGGGACAGTCAGCCTTCCATTTAGTTTGGCACCACAGGGTTTTTTTTTTATTTTGTGGAAACATACACAAGCCTTTAGTAATTTTGATCACACTTGGGTAACTAAAAGAAATATTTTCCTCACCCTGTCATTTTCTCTCTTTCTGTTTTTTCTCACGCGCACTGCACTACCAATTCCATTTTGCTTTTAGCTTCCCTCTTCCTCCTTCTGCATCCCATTTTAATTATGCCATAAGGTAAGATAGCTGCAGATAATATTGGGTTATCATTTGAACTGAAGATATCAAAAATTGAATTTGGGGCTATTGTCTGCTATAAGCAAAACATGCACACTACCCCTGACCTTTGCAGGCTACACACCTTCATTGGAAGAGAGGAAGCAGAAAAGCTGCAGTTATCCAGCTGTTGAGAAAGTTATTGTTCATATACTCAGAGGCTCTGAAAACATTTTTCTTGTGAATTTCTGTCCCTTTGCTTCAATGATTGATCTCCATTTGTTTTGTCCTTATGGTGATTCAGTCTCCTCTAACTGAAATACATAATAATTAGTTACTAACTTCTAATAAACAAGGCATTTGAAGAGTGAATTAAGTACACATTTTAGGTTGGAAAGAAAAGACAGATGCAGTTGAGTATCCCATTCTAACAGATAGCAGATATGTAACACTGCCACTTTTATCAGCCCACAAACATGTAAAGAAAGGCAACTTTAAAAGAACCCTTTTCCAGTGATCCAATAACAAACCATGCCTCTAGGGCCAACAGTGGGAATTTATATTTTTTTGTAAATCACATGTTATGCCCAAATTAACATCTTAATTAAATGTTATAATAATAACACTAATAATTAAATTAATAAAATCCTAAAATAATGTATTTCCCCAATTTCTAGCATTAAACATAGTTGTATTAATTTCCCAAACTAATTTTTCAAGCTCTCTTTGTAGGGTAATGACTTATATTTCAGTTGTAAACAATCTTAAGACAATACAGAAATCCAATAATACTTGGGGTAATGTTTTGATTCAGATGCTAGAGCTACAGCAAGCAACAGTATAGCAAATAATTGCAAGGAGAGGATAGTGTACATTGCTATCAGAAGGAAGGAGTACATTCCCGGTTGTGTCAGTATGCTTTAGGTGTGAAACGTTTTAAAATTGGCCACATGGGGATAGAAGGCCAGGAGGAAGACAGTCGTGTACATGACCCCAAACTCATGGAGGAAGAGTGGGGCAGGATAATTAAGAAAAGAATGAATGTGAAGGCATTTTTTATGTTGGACCCGGAGATACCTGGGTTTCCTGTCTCTCATTCTGTGATATGATTTCTTCCACACCCATTGCCTGACATTAAAAGTTCCCATTTGCCATCTTTTGAGATATTAATAATATGTAGCATGTATGTCTTAATTCAAATTGCTTTATGGTATAACCTTTTATATCCTTTTCTATTGGGTTTATTGTTTTAGTACATTGTACCAATTCTGTTTTCATTGGCCATTATTAATTGAAAAAGGAACATTAAGTACAGTGCTTTTGTACCAGCTGTACTTAGCTCAATCAAGACAAATTAGCTCCTGTGCTGCAATACTTTGGAAAATTAAATATACAAATGTTACAAAACTACACTGCAATATCCTTACAAGCACAGGAAATGAATAAAGATTGTATAATTGTTCCTAAAATTATTTTGATATTTTTTTCAAATGTTACTTAACTTTTATTTCGTACGACTAATTACTATGGGTCCTTTTTATTCCATGCAATTGTGCACTATTAGGAATGTTTTATATTAAATATTTTCATTAGTTATGTATGCTGTGTGTATACAATTGTTAATGATCAGCATTATTTATGTGTGTAACATTTTTCTAGAATAGAGAAAACATAAATGATAAGATACTAAGTTTGAAAGCTTCAATATTTTTACATCAAGTAAGATAAATTCAGGACAAGATGCTTTCCCTACCTAATTTTAATCCCTTATATATTCAGACATTATTCATCTTTGTACTTTTCTAACCAGAAGAGAAAACATCATGTCAGCACAAGATAGTTTCAAAACAATAACAGAAGCAGAGATACTGAAGAGCAGTGGTTCCCAACCTGTGGTCTTCATGAACTAAAATATGGTCTGCGGCCCGACTGTTACTACACCATTGCAACGAGAGTGATAGGTCTTGTGAAACCCTCTTATAGTGCTTTGTCGTGGTGAGGGGGCATCTGTGTTCCAGTGAACCTGTGGGTGCAATGACTGGAGTTGTGCACTCCCAGGAGTGGCTGCAACAGATTTCAGAGCCCGAGCAGGTTTGTACAAGGGGATGCAATCAGCCAAGTAGCCTAGACTTGAACAGCCTAGCACTTTAGAGGTCATAACCAACACTTTGAATTATATCTGATAACAGACTGGCAGCCAGTGGAGCTGCTGCAACAGGGGGGTTGTCCAGTCCCTGTAGTCAGCCCCAGTTAGCAACCTGGGTGCAGTTGGCACACAAGTTTTATTTGTGCAAAGCCCCTCCTGGCCACTGCAGATACCGGACCTCCAGGTTCAACGCTGAGTCCAGGTGGACCCCCAAACTATGGGCCTGTGTCTTCAGGGGGAGTGTGACCACATCCAGCACAGGCTGGATCTCTGTAACCCTATAATCCAGAGCCTTGTCCAAAGGGGGAGAAATGCAAACAATGTAATGAAATGGGAATGAAAAAGTGTAGCAGTAAAGCTATCACATTCTTATGCTGAACCCAAGTATTAGCTAAGTAAGAACATAGTGTCCAATAAAAGCAACACAACTTGCAGCTCTGTCCGAAATCTATTAAGGATATAGATTTTGATTCCCAGTTGTTTAATAGTAAGAACAAAATGCTGTTCTTCTTAATTGGGCTATTAGATCACCTAACTTAAAGTGACTCAGCACTGGGTTTGTTATATTCATTTGTTTATATTCCTTCCTTTGGTTAAAACAGATACATCATTTTTTTTTACATCATATTAATGTTAAGATATGTAACTTAACTGTCAATAAAAGTAGTTAAAAGAAAACCATTGAAAAAGAACAACAAAGTACAAGAAAAGCTCCTTCCCCTGAGCGGTCTGAGCCTGAAAGTTCTGTTGACACAAAAAGGGTTTCATCTGCCTGTGAAAAGATAGCAACAGACTACTCTCTCTAGTCTAGGCGCTTGTCTACATGGCTAAAAAAAATCATACTCACCTTGTAAGGTACTCTGATCCTAATATACAATGTCCATGATAATTCATTTGCAGTGCATACCTCTGGCTTTAATCTGTTTCAAACACCCTTGCCTTTTATCCTTAGGTTTTACAGAAAATCCAGACTTTTAGGTATGGGGTCATCCATCCAGCTTAGCATAGCTTTGCTCTGAAGTTGGGGAAAATAGTTAATGGTGGGTAGAATTGGTTGGTATTCCTGCCAGAACTCTTCCCTTGTCTGAATTAAAAAAATAAAAATAAAAGAAGGTTAGGTTCTTGTGGGTTTTTTCGGGCTATATGGCCATGTTCTAGAGGCATTTCTCCTGACGTTTTGCCTGCATCTATGGCAAGCATCCTCAGATGTGAGGATGCAGATACTTGCATATCGGTATGGTTGCATCTTCACTTAACAGAAAATATCTGCATTCACATGCATGCCGAGGAAAAATGGGGAACAGTCACAATTATGTGGCTGAAAAATTGGAAATGCTGACCACGCCCCAACAGCGGAGTTAGTTCAGCAGAGGGAAATGTTGGCCAATTATGGTGATTTTATCACAATGTGCATGATGTGAATGGCACTAATGAGGTCACTTCAGGGCCACTGCAGACTGGGAAAATGCAGTGCCTAATGGATTGTTTCCATCTGTGTAGATAAACTCTAGGAAGGGGAGTCCTGGTCTTAGGATCAGCTACTAAGGCATTTCACCAAGTTTTTACAAGATGTACCTGTAGAAGTGGTGGTGGTGGGGGGAACAGAAAAAAAATCTGTAGGTGGATTATTCATGGCTGAGTATGATTGTCTTCCAAGGGTAGAGTCTTGCCGGTGGGTCCATAATTTATTGAAGAGACTATTCTGGATCTGCATGGTCTTTTGCAGTGAGGACATTCATTTCCAGAAGGAAAGCAGTTACATCAAGGGTTTGCTTGATGCGCATTTTCTTGGTACATTTCTCTCTTTCACCCTCTATTTGTGCCTCTTCAAAAATCCATAGCACTATTGGCAACAGCTTACTCCAGGGCTTCCTAGTTCTCGGTATTTATTCCACATTTTTAAAGGTTAGCTTTAAGCCCTTCTCTAAATCTCTTTTGCTGTCCATTGACATTCTGTTTTCCGTTATTGAGCTGAGAGTAAAGTAACTACTTTGGAAGATGGTGATTGGGCATTCAGACAATATGGCCAGTCCAGTGAAGTTGTTGGTGGGGGATCATCACCTCAATGCTGGTGGTTCTTTGCTTCTTCCAGAATGCTGACCTTTGTCTGCTGATCTTCCCAAGAGATTTGCAGGATTTTTTGAAGGCAGACACTGATCTTTCAGAAGTAATGAGTGATGCTTGTTACTTGCATAACTATATGTGTGTGTCTGTGTTTGTAGATGGTCCGCGTTTCACAGGCATACAACAGAGTTGGAAGGGCAATAGCTTTATAAGAAAGCATCTTAGTATCCCTATGAATGTCCCAATCCTCAAACATTCTCTGTTTCATTTGAAAAAATGTTGCACTCGCAGAGCTCAAACTGTGCTGTATTTCAGCATCAGTGTTGACTTTTGTGGAGAGATAGCTGCCTAGACAGCTGAAATGGTCAACATTTTCTAGCATTACACCCTTAAGCTTTATTGCCAGAATGGCAGTGGGATTAGTTGGTGCCTGCTGATAGAGCTGTTTGGATTTTTTTTTTATGTTCAGTGAGAAGGCAAGCTTTTCACATGCTTCTACAAAGGTTTTTAAGGTGACTTGTAGGTCTTTCTTTAAATAAGCACAGACTACATTATCATCAGCACATTGGAGTTCTATAACAGAAGTTGTTGTGACCTGACTTTTGACTTTATGCTTGGTGAGGTTAAAGAGCTTGCCATCTGTTCAGTATGTGATTTCTATACTGGTGGGAAGCTTTCCCACAGCAAGGTGTAGAATAATAGTTATGAAGATGGAAAATAAGGTTGGGGCAATAATGCATCCCTGTTTGACACCAGATCCCACCATAAATGAGCTACTTTGGTCACTGTTGCTGTCCAAGACTGTTGCCATCATGCAGAAGCTACAGGATGTTCACAAATTTATCAGGGGATTCAGTTTTCAAGGGGATGGTCTAGAGAGCATTATGATTCACTGTGTTGAAGGCCTTTGTAAGGTCAATGAACGCCATGTAAAAACGTTGATTTTGTTCCCTGATTTTTTTTGAAGCTCTTGTACAGTGAAAATCATATCTACTGTTCCTTTGGAGGGGCAGAACCCATTCTGGGACTCGGGGGGGGGGGGGGGGGGGGGGGGGGTCTTCCAAAATAGTAGAAAGCAGTTTGTGATTTTTCTGGTGGAGGTTCAAAAGAAGAAACCTCTGCATTTTCCACAGTCGGTTCTTTCTCCCTTTTTAATAAAGAGTGATGGTAATTGAAGTCTGCTGGGATCTTCTTGGTCACCCCCATTTTTCTAATAAGCTTGTAGAGTTTTCGTATTATCTAGAGCCCATCATCTTTAAAGATTTCAACAGGGATCCCATCAAGTCTGCTGGCTTTGTTATTTTTTTAGTTGGTTGATGGCTTTGCTGGCTTTCTCCAAACTAGGCAGTTTTGACAGCTTATCTCTGGTTTGTTGTTAAGGGATTTGTGAGAGAACCTATTTGACCATGTTGGAACTGTGGTTTAAAAGGGTTATAGTAGTGTTCTTTCCAATGAAGTGCAATAAATATTTGGTCCTTTAGAAATTTAGTTGATGTAGAGGATGTATGCCATGGTTTGCTTAAAAAAATCTCGATAGATACTATGTTTTGGATAATCTTGACCTAAACTGTATAGTGATTTATAGGTAATAGCCAGCCAGCATCTTAAATTGTGTCTGGAAGCAAACTGGCAGCTAGTGGAAATCTGTTGTTTAACACCTTAAACAACGGGCTTCATATTCAGACCTGACTCTTCCTATTCTAAATTGATGGAAGTTGATATTCTACTAAGAAAGTTTGCCCATGGGGAGTTTCAAGTCACTGAACTTGCTTTCCCCAATTTGTGGAATTGCAGAAGTGTCAAGATTATCAGTTATATTATTTCCAGCCAGTGGGAAACGTGTTGGGGCTACATGTATGTGTGTGAGGTCTTGCAACCTATTAAAAAGGAAAATAATCACACCTGGAGGCTTCTGTGGGAGACAGTTCACACTTTTGGCCAGAAAAATCTCAATTTTAGAAGTTGAAAAGAAAAATAAGTTTTGTGGAGAACGTGTAACTTTAGGGATACCTTGAACTAAGAACTCTTTGTATTCTGATCGTTCTTAGAATATAGTTGCTTTCATAATTCCCATAGAAGTGAATCATTTTTTTTTAAAAAAAGGTTATCATTGTAATCTAGATATTCTTATCTGTCTTTTTTGCAGTTACTTCGTGCATGTTTTTAATTTTTTTCTAACACTGGGCACAATTCAGTCCAGTGTTTAGTACCATTGATAAAATAGATCTTCTTGTCCATAATTCAAATATAATAAATAAATAAAGCAGCAACTGATAAAATAGTATTTGATTTCATAGTTGTGGTATTTTATATTACACTATTATGACACCTAATCTGGGCTAATTGCATTGCAATCTACTTCATTACTTGTGTTATGAAGGCAGAACAGGAGCAATTTTGTAAGCCTGATTTGCCTTAGGCTGAATCGGCATCTTGTGTGTTGGGAGGCTGTGCAGCCTGGCAGAGATTGGTCTGAAAGTATTCAACATCACGCTGGAACCCCTCAGCATCATCCAGAGCCAAGCTCTGGGTAGCATTATTAAAACCCATTTATCTTAGGCTTTTGTTATTGTTTTTAAATCCGAACATTAAGCAAGTGAAAGAGAGCCTTGCTCACAATGTAGCATTTGCTGTACAAACAAATAATAATAAGTACTCTCCTGAGGCAAAACTAAAACTCGGTATATAAGAATGTGTAATATAATTATGTGTGCAAAAGAGGAAGGCAAAGAAGGAAGAGAAACAACCCAGCCCAACCAATATTCACAAACACACAAAACTGGAAGAGACCACAATGACCACAACGTCTAACCATCTTCTTCAATATGCCATATTTTCCAATATTTAAGCATGCCTATTGTGTTTCCTCTCAGCCTTCTTTTCTCTAAGTTAAACATACCCAGACCTCCAGGGCTTGGCTTTCACCATTTTATTCTTCCTCTTCTGGACACATGCCAGGTTGTCAATATCCTTCTTGAATTGTGGTGCCCAGAACTGGACACAATCTTATTTCAGGTGAGGTCTGACCAAAGCAGAATAGAGCAGGACTATGGCTTATCTTGATTTAGACACTATACTCCTGTTGATACAGCCTAGAATTTTATTGACTTTTCTTAGCCTTCACAACACTGTTCACCCATGTTCAGCTTGTAGTCTGCTAAGATCCTTAATTCCCTATCATGTCTACTGCTTTCATACCAGATGTCATCCATTGTATATTTGTGCATTATTTTTTTTTGTTTAAGTACAGTAAGTCACATTTCTCTTCATTGAAATTAATTTTGTTAGTTTTGGCACAGCTTTGGAATGTGTTAATCATTTATTTATTTATTTACTGTATTTATATACTGCCTGGGGGGACTCAAGGCAGTTTACAACATACTAATGTCAAAAATTAAATGCCAACATACAGTACACAAATAAATCACAATAACTTATTATTGCATATAACAATGAACTTAAAATCAATTAAAACCATTAAACATAAGACATACATCAAATGTAAACATTCAGACAAAGTACAAAATCATCCTAGTATAAACATTAAAATTCCATGATCCAGAAGGGTTAGAGTCGTTATGAATTCTGAGCATGTCCTTTACTAACTACTACAGTGTTCCTTCACTTATCGTGGGTGTTACGTTCCAGGACCACCTGCGAAAAGTGAAAATCCACAAAGTACGGACGGACGCTATATATGTATATCAAGTTTGAGAGTGAGGCAGAAGTGAGGAGAGATTTAAAGGCACCGCGCACCTTATTTTTTTTGCTAGCTATCTCTGTTTTGCTTTGCAATCTCTCTTGGTTGGCTGCCGCTCTCCCGAGGGGAGGGTGAAACCCCCTTCCACACTCCATCGTTGCCAGGAGGCAGGATTAGAACGCCGCTCTGGGCAACTGCAACCATCCATAAACTGGGAGGCAAAAACCTGCAAAATAGCGAGTCTGCCAAAAGTGAATGACAAAGTAGTGAGGGAACACTGTACTAATTTGGTGTCATTTGTAAATTTGATAAGTTTGATCTCTATTCCATTATCCAAATCATTTATAATGATGTTGAATAGCACTGGATCAAGAGCAGAACCATGTAGCACCCCACTTATCTGAAATAGTCCAGGATGAGATTATGGGGTTTGCAGTAGATGAAAGACCTAAAGACAGAAGACAAATCTTATGCAACTATAAACAACTGAATAGGAGACATAGATTTCATTGAGGCACATCTCCTATCTGATATTTCTGAAACACCTGGCTTCCCAGAACCTGACCTTGATTTCATCTCTAAAGAGGCCTTGCTTCCTGTAGAGCAGGGGTAGGGAACCTTTGGCCCTCCAGCTGTGGTGGACTTCAACTCCCACAATTCCTTGAGGCTTGGCATTGGGCCAAGGTAAGCCTTTGGGGCGAATGCCGAGCCTCAAGGAATTGTGGGAGTTGAAGTCCACCACAGCTGGAGGGCCAAAGGTTCCCTACCCCTGCTGTAGAGGATTCCCTCTCAGCTAGATATCAGGTAGGCTTCCTGGATGTTAACCCCCCTCCCCCCCCAGTTTTACAACCACATATAATATATAGTTCAAATTTCTTTGGGTGCCTGGAAATATGTCTATGGTTGCACCCCAGTTTTTGTGTATGCATATGTGAGTCTTCTGTCCCCTTTGTTTGTTAATAAAACATAAACCTGAATCTAGACATAGCCGCTCCAAAGTACTTTTTCAAAGCAAGCCTCTGTAAGGGACATGGGACCATTGTGTTCTTTGGATGGGTATTGCTTCTTGGTCTAAGGGGAGTTTCCTGCCAAACCAGTTTTAAGCTTGGTAAATGATTAGATTAATCCTCCCAGGAGTATTTGGGGCTAGGCTGACACAGCTATTATATGTAAATAGTTATAGTTATTTTTATTAGAGGAGGAGGGCCAGTTCTTTGATAACAATATTACCTAGGTCAGGTACAGTTTCCCTTTCTTGAGAAGACTGATGCAAAAGTGTTAAGTCATTCTGTCTTTTCTCTGCCCCCTGTTAGTGTATTGCCATCTTCTCTACACACTCTTTTCTTGTTCTTCCTTTTGCCATGGACATACCTAAGAAGCTTGCCACTTGGAATGCCTCCTGTGTTGCTATAAGAAGTTCCTCCATCATGCATGTGACAGTGCTCAGGCTCAATGTGTTACGATCTGCGCAGGATTGTAACACATCCAGGCGTCCCCTGGGCAATATTTTTGTAGATGGCTGATTCTCTCAACAACCAGAAGCGACTAGCAACTTGCAGAGATGCACATATTATTCTCCCAATGTGGCAAGTTCTCCCCAGGATTTAATTGTGACATTGTCCTGTTTTAATATTTGAATTTTAATATCACCATACCATAATCTTTTGTGAACTTTCCACTCCTTGGGGGAAAAATCTCTTTATAACTGGCATAAAGGTGGGAATTCATAGAAAAAAAATCTATGTAACCATATTATTCTGAAAAATCACTAATATAGTGAAATAAAATTAATCTGTGCTTGTGAGTAACTGAATCTGTATAATAACATGTTGAGGGGTCTTCATTCTGAGACATGGTTTTTTAAAAAGTAAAGATGCTTCATATTTGTTTCATTCAGAAAGTATTTACTTTCAAAAAAGTGACCTTATAAAACTCCAAGACAAGAGAATGCTGGCAGTCATGATATAACAGTAATACTATTACAAAAAGCATGTTGGAAAAATAGACTAGTTAGGGGATACAATTTTAACCAATAGTCCTATGGGGAACCCTTTATAACCCTGATAAGAAAATAATGTTTGATTGAGTAATATGGCTCTTTTATAATGGAAGTTAAATCTCTGCAAAAGTTTATTCTAGGGTTGTGGAATCCAGTTAGAAACTACTGTAGAGAAATAAATGGATTAAGCCAAAGGAGAAATATTGAATGTCTTAGATTTCAAGTGTAGCATCGGCTGGAAGGAAAACAGCAGGCAACATATATGAATATTGTAGATTGAGATAAAGTGAAGAGAGCAATAAGATGTTGATGCTCCAGAAGTGAATGATACATTTATGATGTGTGCAAAGTCTCACACTTCATATTAAAAAGTCCTATTTTCATTCAGTTAATGGAGAGTATTGATCTATTAATCTCACTCCAGAAAAGATGGGAATGGATCCTTAAAAGCAAAAGGAAAAGCAGAAGCATCTGGAAACGAATACAAAAATTATCTAAATATGATATACATAATGTGCCAAAATTCAAAATATGACTGTGACAATATACAAGGCAAAGTATAAATATGTAAAATAGGCAAATAGATGCTCATAGTTAATACTTCATGATAACCAGGCGTGTGGAAATAATACTGTGTCTGTGGATTTGAACTGAAAAATGTCTCATTAAAATTGCAATGTGCTGGTTACTGCGGAGTGCAGGCATATATATTCTAATCTTACTGTTACTTACTTTATCTTTTTGGGCAGGATCGTCGCTTCAATGATGAGATTGACAAGTTAACAGGATACAAGACCAAGTCCTTGCTTTGTATGCCCATAAGAAACAGTGATGGTGAGATTATTGGAGTTGCACAAGCAATCAATAAAACTCCTGGAGGTGCTCCTTTCACTGATGATGATGAAAAAGTAAGTGTTCACTATTTTTGCTTGGTAATATGGTTCAAATTCTCTCAGATGTGTACTCAAATTTTATACAATACCGTAAATCCATGTTATTCAAGTATGTATTTTTCTTTGTGATGTTAAAATACTAAACTATCTATTAACATATTTTCATAATACAGGTTTAGCACACTTTATCTGGAATTCCAAAATCCTCCAAAATTGTCCATATGGGTTGCTGAGATAGCCACACCCTTGCTTTCTAATGCTTCAATATGCTCAGAATTTGCATTGTGCACAACATTATTTAAAAATATTGCATAAATTCCTTCTGGTTATGAATGATGAATGAGATTTTCCTTTAATTTGATAAGACAATTACATGTTGACCTGGTATTTACTGGTCTTTTCTAAAAGTTTTACTCCTGTTCTACTGTGTTTACTTGTGCTGTTGACTTTGGCTATAATTAGGACTGCAAACACCTGCAGGCGCACTATCCTCACTTTTCTTCCAGTTGATTGAGGAAATCACTAAAATGGTCCTGATGTCCATTGGGGGTTGGCAAGGTGCCCCCACTACAAATATAGTAGTAGATATGGTTGCCATATCCAACATAAGGTGAATGTAGGATGTTCATGCTGAATAGCTATGGGTGTATCTACATTGTAGAAATAATATGGATTAACAACTCTTTAATTGCCATGGCTCAAGACTATGGAGTCTTGGGAGTTGCAGTTTGGTGAGGCAGTAGCACTCTTCAGCAGAGAAGGCAAAAAACCTTGTAAACTACGACTCCCATTATTTCGTAGCATGCAGCCATGGCAGTTAAAGTGGTGGCAAACAGCATTATTTATACAGTGTAGATGCACCCTTATTGAAAGATATCAGCCTGTTACTGATAAATATGAGTTTTTATTTTCTGCAGATTTCTTGGTTTATGTTTTGACAACGAAAATGTGGCTAAAGTTATTTCTGTAGGATGAGATGCTCCTCCAGTGTGATTTTATGCCTACTTTGGTCTGTAGTTTTCTCTTCAGTAATCGTACCTCCATTCCTTTAGTCATATTCTTTCCTTGTAAGCAGAATTAATTAATAAAATAGCTAACAATATCCATATCCTATTTTGCATCCCTTTAATTACACATCACAATATGTGAATGTATCTCGGGTAGAACAACAGGAGTGCGAAGCAGCTGCCTGGATTTTAAATTGGTTTTGAAATCTATTATTACTGTAGATCATGAGCATATTTGTCTTGAATTCTAGCAAGTAAATTCTTTAAATGGGGTGCTTTTATTTTGGGAAAATGAAAAAAGTCATAGCTCGCATATCTGTGCCTAGATAAAAGAAGAGGTCAGTTAAACAAGCAGGTGTACTCCTGCTATTACTTCTATAGCAGAAATGGTGTTGGAGGCAGAAAGATCATGGAAATAATAGGGATAGGTCCCAACACCACAAAACAGAAAAACAATTCAATACGTTTCTGCAAATGCATGCTGAACTCTGGCTCTGGGGGAATTCTTCTTTCTCCATTTCCAAGCTGTGGAGCCTGTGTCCGTAGATACCCTCCTGGTTGTGTAGCCGTCGTGCCTGCTTAGAGCTTGTTTTTTGCCTTTTCCTGCCAAAACAGTACCTATTGATCTACTCATATTTGCATTTTTTTTAAACTGCTAGGTTGGCAGGAGGTAGGGCTAATAGCTAGAGCTCATCCTATCTTGTGGATTCGAACTGCCAACCTTCAGGTCAGCAGTTCAACAGCACAAGACTTTAACCCATTGCACCACTGCAATTCAAGTTGCTTGTAAACATATTGTGACCCCATGAATTTCATTGAGTTTTCTTAGGCAAAGAATACTCAGAGGTGATTTCCCCACTTTCTTCCTCTCAATTATAACCAACAGCAACTAGTATACATTGATGGTTTCTTACCCAAGTACTAACCAGGGCTGACCCTATTTAGCTTTTGAGATCTGGCAGAATCTAGTGGCTTTAGAGTATTTAGCCCTATCAGGAGCCCATAAAGCAGGCTTAGCTCTCAATCCACCCCCCTCCATTTGCGTTTGCTGCATACACGAAAGGATTCTAGAGGGAGCCTCTATTTACTTTCCTTGTTGTAGATGGGCATACACAGCTATAGTAGGATAGGCTAGGGTAAAATCTTGTTCTTGCACTTAATTTTAAAGAAAGATATAGGCATTTTGGAGCAGGTCCAGAGAAAGGCAGCAAGGTGATAAAAGGTATGGAGAATTAAACATATTAGAAGAAGTAGAAGTAGCCAGGCATGTTCATCTTGGTGAAGAGATGACTAACGGGTTACAGGATTAAATAACTCAAAGGCTGGCACAAAGGGGATGGTACAGGCGTGTTTTTGCTTCCCCAGAAGTTAGGAACAAGTTTATTGGTTTGAAGTTACAGGAGTGGATTTTGACTGAATACTAGAAGGAATTTTTTTTGACAAAACGAGCAGTTTGGCAATGGAATCAATTAACTTATTTTGATGTCTTCAAAAAGATAGTAGACAACTACCTGCTGGGGATGCTTTAGCTGAAGATTGCATACTGAGCAGGGAGGTGGCCCAGATGGACCACAGGCCCTTTCCACTACTATGATTCTACTACTCTTTCTCACTTTAATCTTCATTATATTGCTTATTGAAGATATGCCATTGCTATCTAACGCTTTACATCTGTGCTTCTCCAGCCCTTGTTCTGCTGCTTTAAACCTTCCAGTTAGACACAAAAAGAGGAAAAAGAAAATCTAGGCAGAAATAAAAAGCCTTTAGGGAAAAGAAACTTTTGTCCAAGGAATGCCTGTTAATGTATTGTCACACATACAGTAGTATGATGTTTTAAATATAGAGGTGAGAGAAGGAAAGATTAGATTAGAATTTACTGATAGATCTTTACTTAGAGCCCCCAGTGGCACAGAGGGTTAAACCGCTGAGCTGTTGAACTTGCTGACCTAAAGGTTGGTGGTTTGAATCTGGGGAGTGGGGCGAGCTCCCACTGTTAGCTCCAGCTTCTGCCAACCTAGCAGTTTGAAAGATGCAAATGTGATTAGATCAATAGGTACCGCTTCTGTGGGAAGGTAATGGCACTCCATGCAGTCTTGCTGGCCACATGACCTTGAAGGTGTCTATGGACAACGCCAGCTCTTCGGCTTAGAAATGGAGATGAACACCACCACCCAGAATTGGACATGACTAGACTTAATGTCAGGGGAAGCCTTCACCTTTACCTTTTGCTTGTTTTTGAAGCTGATTTCTAATTTCCTGTTATTTAGCTGTGGCAACACAAAGACACCACTTGGTCCAACAGTATACAGTTGAGTTGCAGCAAGTGGGAATAGGAACAAGAGAAAGAGTGGATTTTGTGCTGAAGGATTGTGAAATCAGTTCAGTTCTGATACCTAAAATGACAGTGGTTGAAAAACTCTTGAATGCTACACGATTGTCTTTGGCAAACCGAGTACACTCACATGCAGATCTTTAAGAAACAAAATAGATCTTGCAAACCTGCTCTAATGTGTTTACTCACTGGTAAGCGTGGGTTTCACTAATCACAGTATCTGTTGGTGGAGCCAAATTCTAACTAATGATATGTTGGTATTCATGCTTAAATTAATTTATAAATCTCACCTAACACTGCCTAGTCATTAATTTCACTATGTCTTGTTTGCCAGCTAATGGCTCCGTGCAGGAAAATTATAGTACATTATGATTTGTATTATAATGGAATAATCTCTGCACTATTATATTAGTATTCAAAACGTAACTGTGTTAGTCTGCATCAGCATACATTTAATGAAGTAATATGAGTCTACAAGGCTCATGCTACAAACTTCTTTCTCCCATTTGATATCAGATGCTACAATATTCCTTTGTATGCACCATTACATATTACAGTTGGCCTCCACTTTTATGAGGGCTAGACCCCATGAAAGTGGAAAAATTGCCAATATTGCAATCCCAACCCCAAAATGTAGATGCTACTGACTTCTCTCCCATCAACAGCCATGGACCTGTACCTTTCTTTCCCACCTTGGCATTATGACATCTTTAACAGATTTGCAAAGTCCCTGTGCTTACCTCTGCACTTGATTTGATGGTAATAACATTAATAATAATAATAATAATAATTATTATTATTCTTATCTGCCTCTCCTTGTGACTGAAGACAGATAACACCATAATTAAAACTCATAAATATTGTAAAAATACACAAATACACATATTAAATGTATTTCTTTAAAAGATACATATTAAAATATATTTCTATAAAATACACAGTAAAATACACATTAAAACACAGCAACCCAGAGAGAAGAAAGTTGGTAGAAAAATATCAATGGAAGAATTAAGGTAGAATGGAAGTCCAGTGGGAGTTATGGAGGAGAAATAGAGACTGAACATTATGAGTCACAATCTACAATAAAGGAAGATATTAAAACATGTAAAATAAACATTTATAGGAATGAAAGACAACTATTTTCAAAAAAGGAAGAGAAACAAAAGAAATAGAAGAAGGCACATGTTGATACTACAACCAGCAGAATAGGGGCAGTGGAATAAGAAAGACAAAGAATGATCCACAAACTATGCCCAGTAGAGAAATTCAGCTTTTTAAAAAGTGTGTATGAAAAGGAAATTAAACATATTAGTCACTTTCTAAGATGATAATCTAATAATGAAACAAGTATATAGCCTGTGACAAGAATTAAAATGTGGCATCTTACTCTAGGTTAGTTTATAATGATATTATAAAAAAAGGCAATGCCTCGGACCATTTAAGAGCATCTGATGGCCCTTCTAGACAGTCTCATAATGTGGAACAAAAATGTGGGTTTAAAAAACGTGGTACTTGAAACCAAGTCCAAACACTGAGGTTTTAGTCTCAGCAAATAAGTCCCCCAAGATCCTAACAAGTTTGGTTGTAGCAGATTTTAGAAATTTGTAAGATGGACACAGGACATCCACCAGAAGTTTTATTTTATTTTTTTTTAAAAAAATAACACTCCGAGATGCACTAGACCACATAAGCGCTGATTCAGATAGACAAATGTGCACACAAGCAGATTTTCTGTCATTATCTCTCCTCATCCTTCCTGCTGCCTTTACTTTTTCCCTTTTAAACCCCATTTCCTCTTGAGGTCACTTCCCTGCCATGCTGCTGCCCACTGTATAAATTCAAGCTCTGTGTAATTTTAGAAACATGAGAACAAAGGAATGCTTGCAGAAAGTTCTCATGGGAATTGCTTTCCAATTGTGCTTCCATTTAGCCACCTTTGTGTCTGTGGCTCCATCTGATTACAGCCCTCAACAGCTGTTTTGGGATTTTAAAATGTGCACATGTGCTGGAGCAGTACACAACAGTGAGTCACAACAAAGTCCTATGTTTTTCTTATGTGCAGGAATATACAGTGATGTGAATATGCACATCTTTCATCCAATATAGTATTTTAAGTGCACCCTTTTAACCTGTGTTTTTTTAACTGATGTATGATTTAGCATGCATTTTCAAGCAAGCGCCATCTCTGATTTTAGGGCCTGTGTAGAAGGGTCCTGAGGCTTTTATGCTTCCAAAACTGCTGCTATAAAAGGAGCTATGTGCTACCCTATTTAAGATTGCCTTTTTATTTGGGCACCCTGTCTTGTATAGTGAAAGATCAGATGTACAGATAAGTGAACAAAAGATCAGAAACAGAGAGCACGTCAGATATTTTAGACTTCTGAAAAGGAGCAGGTGACCAAAAACGGCATCTGATGTCATTTTGGGTGTTCAAATTATGCTTGTGTGTATCTTTTCTTAATGAGCATCTTAATTAACAAGCATTTTCAGGGTGTGGGGTCATCTGAATTTATAGTCATGCTTATTGAAACTGAATCTATTTCCTCATCTCACTATTCAGTTTCCTGGTAGCAAGAAATTTCTCTGCTCTCTTGAAATGAAGTCATAAACCAGAAAACAATTCACCAGACTTTGGTACATATTGTTCTTTTGTGCATGTTTCTTTCACAGCTTTATTTAGAGCAATTAAAGATGGTCTAGCTCTTTTAAAAAGAGAGCTCTGTTGCATGAATAAATAATGATGATTCTATGTATGTGCATAGAGACCAATAGCAGATTATTATTTTCATTTAGAGGCATACAGCCGTATTTCTGCATATGCTAGTTTTTTTATAAGAAATGTCTAAATAACAAATTTAATATCCAACACTGTTGAGACCAATACATACAGCCATATTAGTCCAGGGAGGGAATCATGTAGTGCTTCAGATGTTTATCAGTATTGGCGAGGGCTGCTGGGAATTGGAGTCGAACATTTTCTGGAGGAATTAATGGTTATCAGCACTAGAATTGTAAGTCATTACAAACTCATGCAGTTGTGCCAATTTCTCCATATACTGTGTAATCTAGAACTGCAAGCCTAGGTATATTTATCTGAGAGTAAGTCCCAATGAACTAAGCAGAGGACGTTTCATAATAAATACAGATAGGATTACGTTCATAGCAATCGAAATTAAACAGAATAAGTGTTTTGATCCTTTCTCCTTCTGTTCATTGACATTTACCATTGGATTCTCTTAGGCATGCATGCTTTCGATAATAAAATGCTTCACGGCTTTTTTGTTCCTGTAATAGTCCTGCAACATGAAAAATCATTATGCCAAAGCTTTTGCAGAACTCAGCCCAAGGTCCTGCCCCCTATGGATGTTAATGCCTAGGGCACATCACAGAGTTGCAGTCTGAAAAGAAGTAGTTTGGCAGTTGTTTCTTGTTGGTGTGCAGTTTTGACACGAAACAACTTTGGCAGTTAGGATTGCCAAGCCCAGAGCCTGCTTCCACCTTTTATGGGCCATCTCCAGGAGGTAACGTTGTTGCCAGTTCTCCAGTTTCAGTGGGTTTAACTCTGAGCAAGAGAAAAGGACTGTGTGCAAATCTCCAGCTCAGAGTAATGACTTGCTATAATTTGGAAGGCTTAATTGTTGTATTGCTGCAGCTTTCAAAGTTTCTCCAAGGGATCTGTGTATTTATGCACTCAGCATCATAAAATCATAGAGCTGGAAAGGGCCCTATGCTCCAGAAGGTACAACCCCCGGCTTATTGCAGGATCCCCAGTTACAGCATCCCCAACAGGTGGCTGTCTTTTGAAGACATCCAGAGACTGAGACCCCACTACCTGTTAGGAAATTGATTCCATTTTCAATCTGTTCTATTTTCAAGAAATTCCTTCTAATGTTCAATTGAATTCTACCATCCTGTAACTTCAAACTATTAGACCTGGTCTTTTCTCTGGGGCAGAAGAGAACAAGAGTGCAGCCTTTGAGGTGCTGAAAGAGTGAAATCAATGTCACCTCTTAGTCTTTTCTACACCAAGCCAAAGATGTCCAGCTGCTCCAGTCTTTCCTCATAAATTCCGTTCTCCATCCTTCTTATCACTTCGTTGCTATTTTCTGAACTTCAATTTGACTATATCCATCTTAAAATGAGGCACCCAGAACTTAATGTAATATTCCAGATGATGGCTGACTGACAGCACATAATAAAGGAGGGTTTATTGTTTCCCTTGATTTGGAGACCTTGCTTCTGTTAAGGCAGGATAAAACAGTATTTTCCTTCTTAGCAGTAGCATCAGCAATAATACCAGGGCTCTTTTTACAAGTAGTGCTGCTGAGCCAATTTCCTACCCTATCTGAAAATGGCATTTTGGAGATCCTAACATTTAGAAAAGCATGGCCTTTCAGAAAAGAGCCAAAACCCCTTTACAGTAGAATCTTCTCTTGTGTTATGCAACCAGATATAATTATGCCAGGCAATGGTTTTCAGTGTTAGACTGAATAACCTTGTTATCTCTGATCTGTTAGGAAAACATAGATTTGCCAGTGCATAAAAATAGCAGAGTTTTAGAAGTTTTTTTTTCAGTGCTCAAAAAAAACCAAAACAAACTCTCCCATAAAACAACTTGTTTTATATCCTGCACTCAAGAGACAAAAATGTAGTAGACTTTGATAAAAAAAGTTTACTCACAACATTCATGTGTTCAGTATACACAGGTACAAAACTTACCAGTCAGTTTCAGATATGTTTGAGATAGTTCCCTGTGCCAGCCGGTCAGGGCATCTCTCTTGTAACAAAAACGGCTATCAACAGGTCACATAGTCAGAAGGAAAAGTGTGTGTGTGTGGGGGGGGGGGAGGGAGAGCATGTGGTCTCGGTCCTGCCACCATCACAATCTCGTTTGGTGGGAACAAGAGACAGGGCCTTCTCGGTGGTGGCCCCTTGGCTGTGGAATGTCCTCCCTAACGAGATTAGATCTGCCCCCTCCTTCTGGAAAAAGCTCAAACCCTGGTTATGGGATCAGGCATTCCTAGGATAGATGGTTTTAACTGACTGTTTTTTAGTTTTTAGTTGACGGCAATGGATTGAAGATGGTTTTAATGGACTGTTTGAACTGATGGCTATGGATTGATTTGGAGGATGACATGAAATGGCGTATTGTTTTAATGTATTTATAACTGTTTTTAATGTAATTTAAATGTATTTTATGTTGTATATTGTTTGGCACCGAATGGTGCCTGCTGGTACCTGTCCTGAGTCCCTCTTTGGAGGCGAGAAAGACGGGATAGAAATGCTCGTAATAAATAAATAATAAATAAATGCCTGGTATAGACCATATAATGTATGTGGTTAGTCTTTATATCTCTAAGTATAAAGTGTATCTTTAACTACTAATTTGTTTTCTTACAAATTAGCTTCCTAGGATAATAGGTGTATGATTACTGTGAAATAATATATGAATAATGCAATTGTGTAACTTTTTATTTGGAAATAAAGCTCATTTTTCCCACTGAAATTTAATTCCAAAATAAGCATACATAAAATTACTGTAAGGACTTAATGCCTGCGTTTTCTCTAATAGAAAAAAAATAGAAGGTTTACTGAGCAGCAGTTCATGTTGCACTTGTCCTTGGTCTGAGATGTTTTTATGTCTTTTGCCCCTGTTTGTAAACCACAGAGATGAAGATGGGGAAGAAGTAAATGATAGTGCATTTTCTGATACTTGGATTTGTTCCACACAACACTTTTATCCTGTGGTCATTTTCCCTTCCCATTTCGTTTTTGCTCCATCTATGTTTTTTCTTACCAGAAAATAAAGGCATAAAGCCCAAACAACTGCACAATACATCTTCATTGGTGTTACTAAGAGCCCTTGCTCTGCAAGTCATCATATGCCACTGGGAAAGGAGAAGTCTGTACTGCGACTGGAAAAACAATTTGTTCATGTGAATTGTTATGTTATAATTGTAATATATTGTGTCCCTGATATTGCAGAACACTTGGAAATTGTTTTGCCCAACTCAAATTTCTTTTTGGTGAAACAATGTAATGGAAAGCAATTCTTTTGGCTAAGACTCAGAGGAGTGCTTCTGCTGACAGAGCTGGTTTGGGGGCAGCGCAGAGGGTGGCAGCAAGGATGAGAAATGAAGAAGTTGTCACATTGGCAGGCCTCTCTGGTTGCAGGGCTTTTTTGCCATCTTTATTACTCTATTCCCCATCCCGCTGCCAGTACTTTTTGTTTGTTTACTTTGCACCTAAATAGTACCACATCTATATAGTGCCGAGCGCTGCTTGTTCACTCTTGTACAGATGTCAGTAAACGGATATTCAAGAAATACTCCTTCCATAGGGGGAGATTAGAAAGGGAAGCCAAAACCATCAAAGATTTTGAAGTCAAGCCCTGTGAGGAGCACCTTAGGGAGCTGGGTATGTTTAGTTTGGAAAAAAAGAAGGCGAGAGGGGACATGATCACTATGTTTAAATATTTTAGGGGTGCTACCCTGAGGAAGAGGAGACAAGTTTGTTTTCTGCTGCTTTGGTGACTAGAGCTAAGAGCAATGGATGTCAATTGATGGGAAAAAGATTCCACCTAAACATTTAAGAAGAACTTCTTAATGGTATGAGCGGTTGGGCAATGGAATATGCTTCCTGAGAGTGTGGTGGAGCACCCTTCTCTGGGGAGTTTTAAGCATGGACTGAATGGCCAACTGTTGAGAGTGTTTTGATTGTGTGTTCCTGCATGGCAGGATGGGGTTGGACTGGATGGCAGTCTCTTTCAACTCAGTGATTTTAGTATTCTAACACCAGCACTTTGAATTCCATGGATTTCCTCTCATTAAAAAGTATGGGGTGTAGTGTATTTGCACTGTCGAATTAATGCAGTTTGACACCAGTTTAGCTGTCATGGCTCAGTGCTATGGAATCATGGGAGTTCTGGCTTTCCAAGATCTTTAGCTTTCTCTATCAAAGCGTGCTGGTGCCTCACTAAACTATAAATCCCACAATTCCATAATATTGAACCATGGCAGTTAAAAGTTATGGCAAACAGCCTTAATTCTATAGTATTGATTAGGCATGGGCAAACTTCGGCCCTCCAAGTGTTTTGGACTTCAACTCCCACAATTCGGCTGTTAGGAATTGTAGGAGTTGAAGCCCAAAACACCTGGAGGGCCAAAGTTTGGCCATGCATGGTATAGATGAACTCTAGAATTATTTTACCTTATATCAAAACTGCTGTCTGCCCTCTATTCTCATGGGTACTGCATCCATGGATTGAATCCTCCATTGCTTTAAAATATGTTAAAATTCCAAAAAACAATCCTTTGTTTTGCAATGTTATACTGCTTTACCATACCAGTTTCTCAAGTCACTCCTGACACGACCAAAAAAATAAATAAATACAATTTTATACCATTATTATTATTATTATTATTATATTTCTGATCCACCTCTCCTTGTGGCTTGAGGTAGGTTACAACATTGCTCAAAACACATAATCATCTAAAACATTCTATAAAATATGCATATAAAACATATTTCTACAAAATTCATATTAAAATGCACAAAACAAAGATTGAACAGAAGACACACGTCTTTGTGATTAAAACTGGCTGGGACTTAGCATATATAGATGTTGGTATCCATGGGGTGTCCTGGAACCAAACCCCACCAGATACCAAGTGGCTACTGCATATCATGGTTTGTTGGACAAAATGGATTCATATCTACTTACTCAATATCTTAGAATTTTAGTTTTTTATCCATTGCATATTTTATGAGTCTGCCGCCATTCATTCCTGCTAATTGAACAAAGAGCTTTATTCCCTAAGGGAAAATTCTGCAAAGTGTTTTCTGGCTGTATCTATGCACAGTGGTCTGAGAAAATAATAAGGTGCACTGAACAAGCAGTTATCTGTGATGCACATTTATCTTTCAGGTTTTTTAAATGTTCTCTCACACAAAAGCATTATCACTCTTTGCCTATTGGGAAAGACCCATCCCAGTGCCCTTTCAGTGTAAATCAAAATTCTCCTGACAGTTCATCCTGTGTTTTGGGGGAAAGCATATTGGCAATGTCTTCTGAGTTTGCTGTGGATTTACTGACCAGAGCTGCACTAACAACATATGCCGACTCCATTTTTGGCAGCATAGTCCACTGATATCTTGCAACTCATGGAGAAGCTGGTGTGCTGTAAGCATTTCCATAGTACTTTTGCTGAGTCCTAATGCTGTTGGTCCCGTAATATCCTTGGTACAGCTCCTCTCATTTGGAATACCAGGATTGTGCTGTAGGCATGATTGTGGGTAGATCTAGGTAGTTCGATGCCACTTTAACAACCATGGTTCAGTGCGAAGATCTTTAGCCTTCTGTGTCAAAAGCTATTGGTCCCTCACGAAACTACAAATCCCAGCATTAAGCCATGGCAGGTAAAGGGCTGTCAAACTGCATTAATTCTAGAGTGCATTAATTCTACAGTAATGGTTTTATTGTGATAGATGCACCCATTGTCAACACTCAGAGGCAGATCTCCTAGATATAAGGTGGCCTATCAGGAAAGTAAGAAGATGCACTCTCCCTCAGCAAACAATTTTCCTTGAAAAACTATTGGCCAGTTAAATGTCTTGGATGTAATCAATCCCATAGTAAGAATGTTGACTCTCCTAGTTATCTGCTATTTAATCTCTTCAAAAAGAACTAGTACTGTATTTATAGATTATAGGATCTGTCTTAGAAGATGATATTTGAAACAAGACCATCTGGGAGGAAGCTTATTAGCAGAAAAAGAACTTTGACATCTCAACTTACCCCATGATAAAGCTTCTCACTAAGTATTGCATTCCCCCCATGCACACAAACCAACCCCTTCGGCCAACACACCATAAAGATTTCAGTGGTGGGAGCTAGAGTGAGGCTACTATAATAGTTGGTTTCAATATTGAGAATATACATCACAGTCTCCAGTCCCAGGCTTCCCACTTTCTCTTATAGTATATGTTTTACCCATATTTTTAGAGTCACCAAGGGAGAAACAGGATTGCTCTCTACGTGCTATGAGTAATACCATATTTTAAATAGCCCTTAATAATATAGATCATTATCATTCTTATTGTTTCCACTCTTCTAATAACTGTTCAGATGTCATCAAGGAGCAGTCTCTAAAATGTGTTTCTCATACTCTTCATTTTGGACCGTTTGAATGTCTCCCCTGTGTGTGATTTACAGTCTTGGTGCTGCCTAATTCATCACACCAATCCAATTTGCGGCTTATTGTTTGCACAACACCTTTGCTGTTCCTTTTGTACCCAACTTAGCTATGATTCCCATTATGATTATTACATCAGCCAAATCTTGGTATTCACCATACACTAGCTGCTGTGCTTTCTTTTTTTCTGTGTCAGGAGCGACTTGAGAAACTGCAAGTCTCTTCTAAGAGGATTTGCATTAGGTTGGTAAGAAATTCTATCTTCCTATTATTGTAATACATCTAGGCTGCTGAAATAAAATGTTAATAGTCTTCAATGATCTGATATCCTTGAGATGTGTTCGGTTATAATACATTGGCCATGGTGGTTATGGATGGTGGAAATTGTAGTATAACATATGGGGAGGTCACTGGAGAAGACTGTTTTAGAAAAAAACCACAAGGAGTATTGTATTTACTCGAGTCTAATGGTCACCTTTTTTCTGCTACATTACATTGCAAAAAATGAGGTGCTCATTAAATTCGATGGTGTGTTAGAATCACACACCTAAACCCATCTCTGCTGTTGGGTAAGAGATCCCAGCTGGGGACAGAAGAAGGAGAGACACAGTGGCTGTGAGAAAGCTGGAGGGAAGCTGATGGTTGCTATGAAAAGTCTGGTGGAAAGAATCCTTTTTTTTGTGTGTAATGCACACCTTCAAAATTGAGGCATGCATTACTTTCGATGCTGCATCATACTCAAATAAATACAGGGACTTTTACTAGTGAAAGACTACAGTCTGCAATTTTAGTGATGAAACAACACTTTCAGCTGAGTGTGCAAAATCACTTTGTTATATCTTTTAGCTCCCTTCCCTCCCCTGCTCTTTTTTAACATTTAGTGGACCTCTGGATTTTGGTTAAAAATTTAGCACTTTTTGTTCTGCTCCCACCATGCCCAACATATCATCAACAATAAGTCAATTCTCAGTAATCTAGACAATCAAACACTAATATGAGGAAACGTAATTAAAGTTAAATGAAGTCTGTCCTAGTGAGATTGTCAGCTGTATCATAGGGAAGTGTTAAGTGATGTTGTTTCATAATTTAAACTTTTATATATTTCTGGAAAATAAAATTTTTGTTATCTTCTAGAATTAAAAGTATCTGTAGATGCACCCACTGGAATCTATACAACTTCCTAGTTACCTGGAAACAACCATTAAGGAATTTAGATTTACATAGGGATATACCAGGCATGGGCAAACTTTGGTGCTCCAGGTGTTTTGGACTTCAACTTCCACAAGTCCAAAATACCTGGAGCACCGAAGTTTACCCATGCCTGGTATATACACCATAGTTTGGTGTGTAGAGAACCAGTGTATGTTGCACTAAGCGCATTTCAGTCAAGTCCAATGCAGAAGACACAATAATATTGCACCCAGGCAAGAGGGAAAAAACAGAAAAACTTTACTTTTATCAGCAGAGTTAAAACATAAGCTTGCAATGTTACAAACGGTGCCACAAACTTACATAGTTTTTGTAAGGAATACAGAATAAGGCTTCTTCATCTTCATCCAAATGAGAGAGCAGTAGAAATGGTTGAGCAAAATGCCTGAGCAAAGGTTCCTCAGAGCAAAAGCTGAACTGTATTCTAAAACCCATACAGTTATACCCTACCGGGTGTGTTCCAAACATACTAGTTGACTTACATTAGCAGCTGCATATAATAATCAACAGTATAAGGTTTTCTTTAGCACACACACACACACACACACACACACACACACACACACACACACTTGTTCCTGTTACAGCTTGCTGTAACAGTGTAGTATAGTGGTTTGAAAACTGGATTACAACTCTTCCAGACCAGGGTTCCATTCTCTGCTCATTCATGGAAACCCACTAGGTGAACATGAACAATTTGTGCACCTTCATCCCTAGAAAAGCCCATGATAAGAGTCACCATAATGACTTAGTTCAACAACAGTAGCAACAACATCAATGTCAAGTTTGGTATGTGTAGTCAGTGTTTCTTACAGAGGGCAGTGTTCAGACTGATCATAGTTGAACTGCTAATTTGACTATAATAGACAATACTGATTTACCAAGGACTGAAAAAGAAGCAGTATTGCTTCTCTGCAAAGATTCCCATGGGTATTAGTAAACATAATTACTTAATGCTATTAAGCTGTGAACCAGCCTGCTCAAAAGAATGGTATTGATTTCCCATTTTCAGCATACCACAGTAATTTGCTGTGCATTTACAGTAATTCTTACAACTTCCTAACCATGAGAGTAAATAGTCGCACACTGCAGTGTTGCAATCAGGATTCTTCATTACTTTCCTGTCACCCTTTTATCTTAGTGATCAGTGATCTAGTACATTGAGTCATCTGGTATTAGTATTTTCTCTTACATTGTCTCATTACGTTTTCCGTTGCACTTTGTGACAAGGATGTATCACAAGAAACTTTGGCTAGTCTTTGTTGTTGTAACTAAATTTGCTTTAGAAATGCAAGCCAAGTAAAGAAAAGGATTGCTGCACAAGTTCAAATAATTTAATTAGGCTGCTTAGAGAACCAATGTATTGATGTATCACTTAGTGGTTCTAACCTTCAGATTACAAAACAATATGTTTAGTAAGAATTGAAATATACAAAACCATGAATGGTGTGGAAAGATAATACATTGTTTGCAAATGCTGAACAACTTTTTGTAAATGTTACAACATGGTGTATTAATTGGCATCATATATAAAAGGCAACTTTAAAAATGTACTACTATTGCTCTGTTGTGTGTATCTGCCAATGGACAATGCCATACCATTATTTGGCAGGTCGGAAGGTGTCTCTTTTTCCACAGGTTCATTCCTCCTGACATCACCAAAGACCCTTTTCCAATGCTCATTCCATCGGAAATGGAAACTGGCCCCCATTTTTTTTCCATGCAGGGAGGCACAAATATTCATGCGTGTCTCTTTTTGCATAAAATATGCCGCTGATGTTTAGATAAATTAACTCATTTTCATTATTATTTGTGATAATCAAAAATGGCAAGCAATACAGTGCACATAGGGAGTCCCTATTACATCTCAGTAGTTTGGATGAGTGCCTACCATGTGCCTCCTTTGTGCAGTGTATGTCCTGATTAGTCTGGAAGGCTCATAGAGTCTGCTGATGACTGGAAGAGCCATTTCTCCTAATTGAGACTGGATATCCCTGCTGCTATCTCCAGTCAGTTATTAGAGATAAGATTGTCAACTCTTCCTTCTCTATTTATCTGGGGATGGAGTGGTGCTTAGGTTGAAAGGGAACCAAGTCTACAGGATGGAGTTGGCCTGAAGGCAAGAGGTACCTGGATTAGATAAAATAATTACAATTCGGTGTCAATCATTGTACAAGATTCTGAAAACATTTTTTGTGGATGGAAACCAAAACAAACAAACAAAGCCATTTGGTTAGCCCAGCCTGGGCAGTCCCTGAATGGCACCAGCTTCAAACAGCGCCCCATTCTTCCTGTCACGGGGGAGACTCCATCCATCTCTGACATATGCGAGAGTCCCCAGCCCCCCCCCCCAACAAAACCTGAATCCTAATTTGACTGCTTTTCAGCCAATCAGGAGGGAGCAGGAAATTTGAATGGCTGTCAAAGGAGATAAAATATCTTGCATTGTGTTGCATGCGTATGTCCTATTATTTTAGAGTGGAGACTCTGTGTGAGACATCCTTTCAGGCTGACAGCTAATAAACTTACATATGTTGCCTTCAAATCCGGTCTGCTTACTCTCATGTGGCTGCCAAAGTAGTAAGGCACACCGGGCAACTGATTCACACCGCTCCTTCATGGTTATCTGTATTTTGGCTCACTATAATCCTGCATGAATGAGGCAACAATATTTTGTGAAAATAATTGCTTCAGGGTGGGCACTGCAGATTATAAACCTAACACCCTCCCCTACCTATTTTATTCATCTGTATCCTGGAGTTACCTTTTACATTTCCTGTGGAATGGTACAAACACTGAATGAAATCACTGCATGGAAATGCACTAAATTTCTAATAAGATAGTAGAAACATCTTGATTTGTGTTCTTGGTAGAGAACCTCGTTCTTCAGCTGGAGAACAGTTAGTACAATGAAATAAGTACAGCAATTTATTTTCCAAGCAAACAAAAACAGACATAATAAATCCCACTCTTGTGTATCACTGATGTTAATTATGTTAGTGAATATAACAAACTCTAAATATTAAACTCTTTTCAAGGAGCTAGTATCATTGTCAGGAGTAGAAAGGAAAACTTTTAGTAGTCAACAACATCCTCCTTATCTGAGAACATATTTGCAGTTCTTTTTCATCTGTGGCATGTCTGTACCTGGGTTATGCCATAGCATGATACGGTTTAATTCATATGTTTCAGCATAGAAGCAACTGATGAAGATGCCTCTCTGAATTTAATCCCACTGTAGCTCTTCCGGGAAAAGTTTAGAAATTAGATAATGCCTGCCTAGCTTTTTGAAAGCATTACCAGATCATTTAATGGTTGGACTAATTTTAGTGCTTGCTCTTGCCCTTAATTTTGAAACAGCTTCAGGATAAATGCTTCAGAATAGGCTTGTTTCAAATGTAGGCAACTCTAAATTATGTATTTCTGGGAAGGCACTGCCATTAGACCAGGGGTCCTCAAACTAAGGCCCGGGGGCCGTGTACGGCCCTCCAAGGTCATTTGCCCGGCCCTCGCTCAGGATCAACCTGTCTAAAATGACTTGAAAGCACACAACAACAACAGCAACAATCCTATCTCATCAGCCAAAAGCAGGCCCATTCTTCCTATGGAAATGCTAATAAGTTTATATTTGTTAAAATTGTTCTCCATTTTAATTATGAAGCCGGAGCTCCTGGTGGCGCAGTGGGTTAAAGCATTGAGCTGCTGAGCTTGTTGACCGAAAGATCGCATGTTAGAATCCAGGGAGCGGTGTGAGCTTCCGCTGTCAGCTCCAGGTTCTGCCAACCTAGCAGTTTGAAAACATGGGGATGTATGTAGATCTATAGGTACCGCTCCAGTGGGGAGGTAAGGGTGCTCCAAGCAGTCATGCCAGCCACATGACCTTGGAGGTGTCTATGGACAACGCCGGCTCTTCGGCTTAGAAACGGAGATGAGCACCACACCCGAGTCAAACATGACTAGATTGAATGTCGGGGAAAACCTTTACCTTACTTTACTATTGTTTTTAAAGTGTTTTTCGCACTACAAATGAGGTATGTGCAGTATGCTGAGGAATTCATTCATGTTTTTTTCAAATTATAATCTGGCCCTCCAACAGTTTGAGGGACTGTGACCTGGCCCTCTATTTAAACAGTTTGAGAACCCCTGCATTAGACAGCTGCTGTTAGCCAGTTGCTTTTGGTGTCATGAAAGGGCAGCAAAAAACATTACCTTTCTAATGTTTGGAAATGTTCTATCAGGATGTGGTGTTGAATGATACTATGCATCTTGACTTAGGGAATGGTTTTCTTTGCTATTCTGTCTTGATGCTTTCAGTCTATCTTACTGTACCATATTATTCCATATTGTAATGAAGGCTTTTGCTGCTGACTGACAACCTGTCCTGTAGCAGATGTGATGAGGGATTGATTGCTTAGGCGTTTGAAGAGTATGTATTTATTTTTATGAGTTTATGTCATCTTTGAGTGCTAGCAAAAGCCACTATTCATGCACATAAACACATATATAGAGAGAGACTGGGAACACATAAATTTGTAAAATGGTCAATACCTGAACAGGTGACATAAAAATATCCCTATGTGGACCAGCAATCCTTGAGAGTATATTAAAAGTTTTAAATATTAATAAACAGTGCCTCAGCTATTATCATACATTATAGAAGTTAGGCTATTGAAAATCTGAACTCACTTGTTGCCATTAATATGTTTTACATATGTTTCATTGTAGAGAGATTTTAAACATCATAGCCTACTTCACATGACAATCAGAATTTATGGAAATAATGTTAGCACTATATTTGACCCAATTCATAGAATCATAGGCCCCTCTACACTGCAATATAATTCAGATTATCAAAGCAGACAATCCAAATTATCACCTTTGAATTGGATTATACAAGTCTACACTGTCATATAATCCAGTTCAAAGCAGATAATCTGGATTTTATATGGCGGTGTAGAAGGGGCCATATATATGGAAGAGACCACAAGGACCATCTAGTCCAAACTTCTGGCATACAGGAAAACAGCCTCCGTTTAAAAACCCCCAAAGAAGGATACTCCATCACAATCCTAGGTAGTGTACAGAGCAGTTCTTACTTCCAGAAAGTTCTTCGTAATGTTTTGGTAAAATCTCTTTTCATTCAGTGTGAAACCATTGGTCCATGTCCTATCCTCTAGAGCAGAAAACAAGCCTTCTCTCACCTCACTGTGATACCCTTTCAAATATTTAAATATAGCTATCATGTCGTATCTTAAACTTTGCTTCTACAGGCTAAACATACCCAGCTCACTAAGCCATGGGGCATTGTTTCCAGACTTTTTACCATTTTGGTTGCTGTCTTTTGGACATATTCCAGAATTCTGCCCAGAAGTGGAAACAGTATTCCAGGTGAGGTCTGACCAAAGCAGAATAGAGCGATACTATTATTTCCCTCAATCTCTAGGCACTATATCCCTGTTGATACAGCTTGGAATCACATTGACTTTTTAGCAGCTTCTGTTGACTTATGTTCAGCTTGTGGACTGTTTAGATTCCTAAATCCCTTTCGCTTGTGTTAGTGACAGCCATACATCACTTGTAACATGGAGCCTCTGTATGCAACTCATTAAAATACTATTTGCAGTGCTGATATAGTCATATTAATTAGAAAATTATCCCTCTATTTGTCTGGTTGAGAACTCTATCTGCTTCTGTGAAATTGAAGGAAGGATGTGGGCATAGCATTTAAGAAAGTGTTAAAGGCAGTCTGGCTTTTAGGCTCTAAATTCCCATTAATATTTGAATATTAGTACATCATTAGTACATTTCCAGCATATAACCCAAACCCCTGCTTATTGACCAATTAGCATAATTGGTCTGTTTTGCTGATTCTTTAATTTTAGCAAAATTTGGCCATTTGCTTTTTAAGCAATTGCAGGTTTCGCTAATTGCCTGGAGATGGGGCAAAGTGTCATGCCGCTAATGAATTAAAAAAAAAAATTACAAGAAGCAGTGTGTCAGCTTCACAATGACACTTGAAAAAAACTTAGTCAACTGGGGATAAAACGAATTGGTTGTCCAGCTGGTTTGCCAATTCAAAAAATCTGTTGGTAAGTGAAAAGCTGCTTTGTGGAACAATGAAAGCCAATTAAGCGCCTCTGATACTTCTTTCTGCGCAGCCACTTTTCTGCTCCTCTCCCTAAACCATTATAGCTTTAATGTTTGTTCGGACTGTCAGAATTAAAGGGTATTTCATTATTTATAATTACACGAGTTAGCCAACATTTTAAAGTGTATTATTGCAATTTCGCTAGAGTAAAATATGCATGCTGTGACAAAAGATTGTTTTCTGTTTATCCTACCGATAAGCCCAGAAGCACTACATTACTGCAGCTGGAATCCAGGCTGTCTAGCCAGAAAAAGTATTTAGTACATTTATTTACTGTAACTACTCATATTTAATTCGATTTCATGAATAAGTGAAGGGCAGGTTTTGGAGCCAAAATTATGGATTTTGATATCATCTGAAAATAGGTTATTGGTCATTCTGCAGAAAGATGAAAGTGCTGCCCACAGTTCATAGAATCATAGAGTTGGAATAGACCTCATGGGCCATCCAGTCCAACCCCCTTCCAAGAAGCAGGAAAATCGCATTCAAAGCACCCCCGACAGATGGCCATCCAACCTCTGTTTAAAAACCCCCAAAGAAGGAGCCTTCACTATGCTACAGGGCAGAGAGTTCCACTGCTGAACAGCTCTCATAGTCAGGAAGTTCTTCCTAATGTTCAGATTGAATCTCCTTTCTTGTAGTTTGAAGCCATTGTTCTGCGTCCTAGTCTCCAGGGCAGCAGAAAACAAGCTTGCTCCCTCCTCCCTATGACTTCCTCTCACATACTTATACATGGCTATCATGTCTCCTCTCAGCCTTCTCTTCTTCAGGCTAAATATGCCCAGCTCTTTAAGCCACCATCACAATTTCTACACCCAGGCATTCAGAAATGCCACAAGTAAAGTTATGTTGGAGAAGACA
This sequence comes from Anolis sagrei ordinatus, assembly GCF_025583915.1. Classification (NCBI taxonomy): domain Eukaryota; kingdom Metazoa; phylum Chordata; class Lepidosauria; order Squamata; family Anolidae; genus Anolis; species Anolis sagrei. The sequence goes on along the minus strand of NW_026844366.1, from coordinate 160,257,287 downwards.
TGGGGTCCTCTCCAACTAAGCAAGTGGTTCTCAACCTTCCTAATACCACGACCCCTTAACACAGTTCCTCATGTTGTTGTGACTCCCAACCATAAAATTATGTTTGATGCTACTTCTGTAATTTTTTCTACTGTTATGAATCATAATGTAAATAT
>NW_026844366.1:159608222-159655117 GCF_025583915.1 Anolis sagrei ordinatus | reverse complement strand
AGATCTTAGAAAACTATTTCTTGATTTAAGTTGTTGATTTAACACGCAGAAGTGGTACCTATTGTTCTATTCACATTTGCATGTTTTCAAACTGCTAGGCTGGCAGAAACTGGGCCTAACAATGGGAGCTCACCCTGCTCCCTGGATTCAAACCGCCAACCTTCTGGGCAGCAAGTTCAGCAGCTCAGTGGGTTAACCCGTTGTGCCACCAGGGGGTGGGTTTAAATAGACATCACCATCATCATCATCATCATCATTATCGAGTCCATCCAGTCCATTACTGGTGACAGACACTGGCTTAGTGGAGATGCGTCTTGCTTGGTATTAGCAGAACAGATAGAGACCCCATCTATCCTGCCATATAATGCAGTTTCATAATGTATTTAAACTGCATTATATGTCAATGCAGACTCATAGAATGCAGTCCAATACAGTTAAACTATAGCAAGGAAGACATGACAACAGTTGGATGTCATCAGCACACCAGTGACATCCAACTCCAAAACTCCAGATAACCTCTTCCCATGTGGATGTTAAATAGCATGGATGGCAAAACTGAGCCCTGAGAGACATCATGACTATGGAGCTGAACTGGAATACTCATGCACCCCCTTTTGAATTCATCCTTCCAAAAAATTCTGGAACCACTGTAAAACCGAACTCTCAAGTCCTATCCCAGAGCGGCAGCTCAGAATGATACCATAGTTAATGGTACTGAAATTAGCTGAAAGGTCCAGCAGAATAAAAAGAGAGACTGGCTTTTAAGTGAATGTTTTCTTTACATTTTAACTCTTGCTTTTGCTGTTCAAATTTTAATTTATCTTACTTTTAACCAGCCCTCTTCTAAATCGTTTTAAGCTGCTTCATGGTTAAATGAAATTGTTGCCTTGATACTACTTGCCTTAGAATATTAGTTCTCTCGGAAGGCTGCAGCCTTCAAAAGTGTCTAGAAAGTTAATTAAATAAGACTCAACACCTCCAGAGTTATTACAGAAAGGCATTTAAATTAGAAGTAATATGCATAAGGAGAGACACACAAATCACCACTTTAACTGCCATGGCTTAATGTTATGGAATGGTGGGAAGTTATAGTTTTACAAAATTATTAATCTTCTCTGGGCTCTTCCAGACAGGCTCAAATGGCAAAGGAACTGGGATTTAAAACCCATCATGGGTTTTGGGCCTGTCTGGAAGGACCCTCAACCAAATAATGCCGACGCATCACTAAACTATGACATCCATGATTCTATAGCATTGAGTCATGGCAATTAATAGGAGCCCCCGATGGTGCAATGGGTTAAAACCTTGTGCCAACAGGACTGGTGACCAACAGGATGAGCTCCCTCTGTCAGCTCCAGCTTCCCATGCAAGGACATGAGAGAAGCCTCTCACAAGGATGGTAAAACATCAAAACATCCAAGTGTCCTCTGGGCAACGTCCTTGCAGACAGCCAATTCTCTCACACCAGAAGCGACTTGCAGTTTCTCAATTCGCTCCTGACACTACAAAAAAAGGCAATTAATGTGGTGCCAAATTGCATTAATTTTATCATGTAGATGCCGTGTAAGTGTCAACCAGATCTTGACAGTCAGTGTCCTCTAGAGTAACCAATAGGCAATCTCAATACAGAATGAATTAAAATATTGTTAATTTTATGGTCAGTGGTGTCATTCAAAATAATTAACAATGAGTTCCCAATCCCCAACTTTTCCTCCTGGCTCTGGAGGTTCCAGTCCTGGCTTTGACCCCTTTTGGTCCCAATCCTTCGTGCTCATTCTTGTCTCTTTCTCCTTCCCCTCTTCCTTTTAATCTACCCAGTCCCTGTGTCTCTTAATGGTTTTATCACCAATTTTGTCAAACCAGTATGAACTGTTGTTGTTGTTGTTGTTGTTGTTGTTGTTGTTGTTATATGAGCTGGCTGAATGATACTTATGATAGTGTTCTTCTTCTACCACCAGTTGCAGCCTCTCTCAAAGAAAGTCTTATTCCTCTCCACCCCCAGCTTGCATTGCAGAAAAACACTGGATTGTTCTTCTTGGCAGTGCAGTCCATCACACAGTCCCTTTTTTCTCATGTTTTGTTTCATCACTCATACAAAAAAATTCAAATAATACAAAGATCGGCCAGAAAATTGTTTCCTTACATCATTGCACCACTGTGATGCTTTGTGTTTTCACTGGAATGACAAGACATTCATCTTTCAAGAGGCAGAAACATTTTCCATTTCGCTTCAGGAAATGTCAAGTCAGAAACAGCCAGATCAGGCCAATAAAAATATTATTATTTGTTAAAAGGAAGTTTCCCATTTCCAATGGGAAAATCTTCACCTCCTAAATACAGAATTAGACTAATAGATTAACATTTTTCAGTCATTTTACAAGACTTTCTGCTTTTACCCATAGCTTTTCCTGATAATATTTATGTGAAACTTATGCCAAACCCTACAAAGGCCTTTTAATATACTTTCTTCTTTTTTTAAAAAAAATGGCAATATACTCACTTGGGGGGGAAGCTCATAAAATTCAGTTTCACCCACAATCTGGATTGTGGTCTGCCAAGCTCCACATAAATAAATCATCAAGTCATTTTTGGCATCCTGTGAACCAGAAGGAAAATTTTCCTGGGCAGATTTAAAGAGACATTGTTCTGTAACATATAGTTGCTGCAAAACCCGAAAATGAAAATGTTGACTTTGTCATTTCTTTGAAATTCTACTGTTATTTGAACATGAGAAATGTAGAAATGTTCATTATACAATAATAGCTTTTTCCATATCATATCATCGTAATTATTTTTTTCATATCTAAATTAATTTTTTTAATATATCAACCCACCTTAGCCTGGAAAAAAGAGGGCAGCAAGTCTTAAGGATTGCTTAGGATAGGGGGCAAGCAACTGTTGGCTAGGATGCCCCACAGTCGCCAAGAAGATCTTGGAAGGCTATATTTCACACCTGTAAAAATGCTTTTTGCTCCTAACATGTGGTGAAAATATCCCCACACTCTATAAAGGGCATTTAGATCTTCCTTCTCTTTTCTGCCCTTTTTCTGAGGAAGGACTGTATGTGGACCAGGGGATTCCCTTTGACCATTTCTAGAGTGACCAACTCTCCCGTATCTCCCAGGAACTCCCATATTTCAGGTAATTTTGGGGGATCCTTCTTACTCTCATATTGCTGTTGCATTTCTTCCTTAACTTTAGAAGTACAGTATCACTGTATGTGTGGTGAGGGAGGCCTGGAGAGTTGGATTATATGGTAGTGTAGACTTTTGCAAATGAGGTGCTAAGAAACTCTTATTTTGTGCTCTTTATCCTTAGCTATGGTTGTCATTTTGTCTCCCCATATAGAGTATACAGTATTTAGCTTTTTCGGCTGCAACATGTTGGAGGATATGTACTTCCTGAACAAATACATTAAGAAGAATCAATTTATTTGAAGTCTATGCTCCTCTGGATTATGGTGMAGTTAGTTTATATAAAACCAWAGTACAAGAGTGTTTCTCAACCTTCCTAATGCCATGACCCCTTAATACAGTTCCTCATGTTGTGGTGACCCCCAACCATAAAATTATTTTTGTTGCTACTTCAAAACATGACATGAATACTCATGTAAATTTCTGATATGCAGGATGCATTTTCATTCACTGGACCAAATTTGGCAGAAATACCCAATATGCCCAAATTTGAATACTGGTGGTGGTGGTGGTGGTGTGTGTGTGTGTGTGTGTAGTGGAGGGGGGTTGATTTTGTCATTTGGGAGTTGTAGTTGCTGGGATTTATAGTTCACCTGCAATCAAAGACCATTTGAACTCCACCAATGATGAAATTGAACCAAACTTGGCACACAGGACTCCAATGACCAACAGAAAATACTGGTAGGCTTTGAGTTTTGGAGTTGTAGTTCACCTGCATCCAGAGACGGAAACAATGATGGATCTGGACCAAACTTGGCACAAATACTCAATATGCTGCAATGTGAACACTGGTGGAGTTTGTGGRAAATAGACCTTGACATTTGGGAGTTGTAGCTACTGGGATTTATAGTTCACCATCAGTCAAAGAGCATTCCAAAYCCCACCGATGATAGAATTGGGCCAAACTTCCCACACAGAAYCYCCATGACCAACAGAAAATACTGTGTTTTCTGGTGGTCTTTGGCAACCCCTCAGAYGCCCCCTTACAACCTCCCAGGGGTTCCAACCGCCAGGTTGAGAAATGCTGATATTAAAAAAAGGCAAGCATCAAAGTGCTTGAAGGCATTTTCCAAACTCTACAGCCTGCAGAGCGATTAGCCATCCTGCCTGGGGGATTCTGGGAATTGTTTTCCAAAAGGCAGCTTTTCCAGCTCATTCAGGGGTGAGAAGGGTGTGTGCAGGCTTGTTCATCATTTAATAAATGATGGTTTATAATGGCAAGAATATTTCACCTAAAAAGGTCCACTGGGTATAAACCAGTGAGATATTTTCGCATCGCAAGCAGTTCTTCCTCTGTTATCTTTAGTTTCATGGCTCTCTGTTTGCTAATAGCTGTTGTAATAAAATGTAATTGATTTGACTACTAAATGGTTAGCATAAAGTACTGTTTGTGCAGTTATTTCTCTCCCTGGATTCTCAAGTGGCTTCAAGAAACCTCCCTGATCAAGAAATCTGTACCAGGCAGCTAATGGGTTAAAGATTATTTGCATAAATTAGCAAGTTTTACGAATGAGTTCACCTCCTGAAAGTCAGATACGGGACAGTGGGTGTTAATAATTGACATCCTAGATAAAATGCAATGTTCTTGAGAAGGAAATTGGGCTCCATGTTGCTATTAGAACCAGCGGAGCAGCAAACACTGGAGAAAGGAAAAGAAAAAAAGAAATATTGTTTCCTTCTGTTTGTTACTTCTCCTGCATAACAATGATCTTTCATTTTGATGGAGTTCATTATGCTGAAAAAAAAAAAGGTTAGATTTTATCCAAAGTGGGAGAAATTGAAGATCTAGAGAAGGAACACTAGGGAACTCATTGCAGCTGTAGAATTCATGGGTCCAAGTATCTCCGGTTTCATATATCCACATCTAACAAAATATGTCCTTTTTAGATCCTCCAGCATGACTCCGTGATATTATTGAGTCAGAAGTCCTTCATTTCGACAGGGTTCACTATTATCCACAAGTTTGCATGTCTACACTTCATGGATATAGGCTTATTATTATATTGAGCAGGAAATGGAATAAAAGAGATTTCAGATAAATAAAAGAGATGGAATAAAAGATAAAATGCACCTTATGACATTGAATGTTTGCCGTTGCTTGCTATATAAATCGCACTGAGCTCCTACAGGAGGATAGTGCGGGATATAAATAAATTATTATTATTATTATTATTATTATTATTATTATTATTATTTCTTATATAATAAGAAATTTCTTAGAAATAATATAAGAATAATATATTATTTCGAATAATGTAAGAATAGACTACTGCAACACAATCTGTGTGGGGTTGCCCTTGAAGACTGTTCGGAAGGTCCAATTGGTCCAATGGGTGGCAGCCAGATTGCTCACTGGAGCGGAGTACAGGGAGCATACAATTCTCCTGTTAGGCCAGCTCCACTGGTTGCCAGTCTGCTACCAAGCACAATTCAAAGTGCTGGCTTTAGCCTAAATGGTTCTGACCCAGCTTATCTCCCTCTATGAACCATCACAGAGGTTAAGATCATCTGGGGAAGCCCTGCTCTTGGTCCCACCTCCTTCACGAGTGCAACTGTTTGGGATGAGAATCAGGACCTTCTCAGTGGTGGCCCCTCACCTCTGGAACTCCCTCCCTATCGAAATTAGATCACCAACCTCCCTTTTGGTCTTCAGAAAGAAAGTAAAGACATGGATGTGGGACCAAGCCAAATGTACAGGATTATGTGCAATTGACTCTTGGAAAGTCCTCGGATTTCTGCTTCTGAACTATGTAATTTTAATGTTTTATATTTATACATTTTAATTCCATGTTTAAATGTCCAGATGTTGTTGTTTCTCTATTTAATATGGTTTAATTTAATTTAGAGTTATTTGTTACAGTTGCTTTTACACTAGGTTTTTTTATGTTGTAAGGCATTGAATTTTTGCCGTGAATTTCTCCGGGGGTGTTTAAATGAAGTAAATAAATAAATAAATGTATGGCATTTAAACATCCATCAACAATGTATTATTTTAGTTCTAAAACAATCCTTTGCTGTTCTCTTCTTTTGGGCTTAATCTACCTCTCTCTGACTTTTCAAATTTGCTGAACGCTTTCCAAAAATGATGTTTGTTGAGTGGAAATGATTAACAACTATTTTAAAAGTAATAATAAATTCCCTGTTGCAACATAGTTTAAACGGCACAATAAAGATAAGTGATCTTGTTAGCTACCTCCTGCTGTCCTGTTTAGTTTAAGAATACATTCCATGATTTACAGACGTTGGTTCTGATATAGAAATAACATCTTTCAGAGGGTGTGCTTGCCAGTCATTCCAAGTCACAGGGCTTTCGCTGTTTGCCATAAGTACAAATTATGCATTTGCAAAAGGATTAGAAACAAATCTGTTCTTAATAATGTGCCATGGCATGATTTGAAATTAGTTTTAAAAGAATTAAATCATTCAGGCAATGATCTACTTTACCAAGTTCTCAGGGAGTAAAGTATGCCATATCAATTAAATCTCAATGAACTGGAGCGGCCAATAAAACTTCCTCCGGCCATTGGTAATATTTCCAACTATTGATGGTCGTGTTATTGTCATTAATCTCAGTGCAAACCTAGAAAGAGAGCAGAAATTGTCTAATATACTTGCCATGGTGGCTAATAAAATTATCGTTAACCCTTCGCTAACTCAGCCCTTCTGTTCTGTCAGATGGAATTCCCACAGAGAAGGACCATATCAAATTGGGTTGCCAAAAATGGCCAACAATTACAATACTGATGCACTGTGTGATGCAGTACTTTTTAAAGAATCTTAATGCATTGAAACATATTCAGGAGTAGTCATGTTGGCCACGGAGCAAAATATACTAAAATCCAAAAAGCAGCAATATATTAATTGGGTTGTTGTAGGTTTTTCGGACTATATGGCCATGTTCTAGAAGTATTCTCTCCTGACGTTTCGTCTGCATCTATGGCAAGCACCCTGGCCAATATAGCCCAAAAAACCTACAACACCCCAGTGATTCCAGCCATGAAAGCCTTCAACAATATATTTATTGACTGACAAAGAATGCACCAATTACATCACATGAACTTCATTGGCTTCTTCATCAGACAAAAATGTTAAAACTCATATGGGAAAAGAAAAGTGACGATGATAGAGCCACTAGATTTTTTTCTTAGATGTTATAGACCGTCTTGGATGACATCAGAAGAAAAACCTGAAGGACATTCCCAGGATACTATTGCAATGGGCCCTGCTATTGCAAATCCATCTTGTTTTGAACTGGAGTATGCCAGGCAGCATGTAGCCTGGGGGTGGGGGGCTTGGGGGGCTCAGCCCCCCCCCCCAAATTCTCATGGTGGTTCGCGAAAAGGCCTTACTGGTGCATTATTTAAACTGTTATGTTTATTCATATCATGATCTGATCACTACTCAATATATCCCATATGCATGGGGGTATTGGGGTAACGATACAAAAGGTTTGCTAGGGTAGACCCTCTTTCACTCGGACTCAGCCCCCCCCCCCGAAACAAACTCAGCCCCCCCCCCCCCCAATCGAAATCATGGCTACGGGCCTGATGCCAGGATAGCCACTCTTCTCATGGCACCAACCAATCCCTCAAGTTTGCAAAGAAGCTTGCAGCTGCTGGGACTTGGCTCTTCCCAATCAGAAAGAATTGTGCAAGTTGATGAGTTCAAAATCTCACGAGACTGGGGTTTGTCAATTAATTTCTTCCACATGTGCACACGCACTGTCCCTTTAAACACTATATTCATTTTGCTACTATTATCCTTTCACTGTTTGTGTATTTCACAAGGAAGACATCTACTTCACATTGCCAAACCAGCACAGGTTGGAATTTGTATTTGTAATTACTGTAATTGTTAGGTAATGGCTTAATAACAGGGCCCATTGTAAGCTGTTCTGAGTCCCCCTTTTGGGGGTTGAGAAGGACGGGATAGAAATGCAAGAAATAAATAAAATAATACATACATATATACATATTCACACATATAAATAATTCCCAGATTTCCTATTTGTGACTTGGTGTCACTTCCTGTCACCATTTTGCACCTTTTCAGCCAATGCTGATCATTTCTTCATGTTGTATGGACTAGTGAAGGCTTCTGGTGGGTGGATAAGTACAACTACCATATTTCTGGGTGGATTACTGATGGTTTGGGCTGTTTACTTTTTCTCTTTAAAATACAGCAGCAATTTTTTGAAAAATATATTTTTGTGGGTTGTGTGGAGGAAGCTTTTGGGGTATTCAAAGGGCTTTTGGGAAGTTAAGATGCATGTGCCATACAGGCTACATGTTTTCATATCTCATTTTAGAGTGAAGTAGGCTTTTCTTTTCTTTTCTTTAAAAAAAAGACAGTTTAGGAGAAAACAAGGGGACACTGTATTTGGGGGGGGGGGGAGCTAATAAATTCATTTCCCCTGTTGGAAAAAAAGATGTGTAAGCTTCAGTTTAGAAGGTGCTGTACGTTAAATTGAATATCTTTAATTTGAACACCCGCCAAGGTTGATGTAAAAGAATTTGGATGACCGTGGCTGCTCTAACAAGTCAGCAAAGTGCCACGGAGGGACCCGAACGCCTCTTTTCATGTGCGTGTGTTGCAAATATCCTCCATTCCTCCATTTTAATATGAGTGAATGGCATAAATTATCTCCCACTCTGAGGCACTGCAGAAGCAGCCATCTGGTCTAATATCTCCCTGACAGTGATATAGGACTGAACATCCCTGTGTTGGGTCTGCTGCACAGGAAAGGACAATAGGACATATTTTAAAATGTCAGAATCCCTCAGAACCCATATTCAGGGGAAAGTTTGCTTTTATGAAAATGGATTGTAATGGAGATATATCATGATGTAGATCTCATTGCAGATGCCGGTGTGGGGAATTAGATTATGAACTGATTTAATTAGGGCTGTGTTAAATACTTGCTCTTGTCAGGTTTTTCCATGCTGTAAAAAAGAAGTGCAGAAAGCAAGGTCCCTGAATCAACAGAAAAGCTTATATGTGGGTTGTGGTATGGTTTGGGGGTGGGAAAGGAACCACTAAGTAGGTCTTCACCTTTGCAGAAATCTCTGCAGCTTTTGTGGGCTTTGAAGGAGGAAGCCGATGGGGAAATCTGGGTGCATCTGCACCAGGCATAGGCAAAGTAATGCCCGTGGGCATTCTGGTGGGTAGATACCCTTTGGCCCCATGGCCCTCCTCTTTTTCTCTGCCCCTTGAATTGGGACCAGAAAGGACTTGGTGGCCCTTATATGAAAGGAGAGGCAGACACATGGTATCTGAAGTGGAATCATAGTGCTATAACTGTATAGTGTGAAACATCCGTTAGAAGTCTCTCTGGGGATGCAGCCACACAAGGTGGAAAATGTGTGCCCTCCCACATTTTTACCAGAGGCGTCAAAACAATGCCTCAGGTAAAAACAAATTCCTTCAGCTCAAAGCATGAAAACCCTGCTTTGTGCCAAAGTAATTTGACAGCTGGAAAGACCCAGGTCTTTCAGAAGATCGGGGTCTTTCCAGCTTTGGGCGCTGTATGGATTGTCCCAGGGATCATATTACGTGACTTCCAGTCCCAATCTACACACCTATCTTGGGATTTTTTGGCTCCTGGAGCCCAAGAAACCCGACAGCCCCCACCCCTACCAAAACCCCTTAAAAATAAAAAAATAGCATACCCAAATGGCATTTGAAGTCTGATCTGAGCACGGTGGGCCAAGGTTTAGTTACCTCTAAACTGGACTATTGCAACACACTCTACGTGGGGGTGCCCTTGAAGACAGCACGGAAACTTCAATTGGTCCAACAATCGGCAATCAGACTGTTAACCAGAGCGAATTACGGAGAGTGGTCTACCCCACCTATTTAAGGAACTGTATTGGTTGCAGTTCATTTTCTGGTCCCAATTCAAGGGGCAGGTTATCACTTACAAAGCCCTGAACAGTTTGGGACCTGCCTACCTTCGTGACTGCATTTCCTTTTACAATCCTGCACGATCTCTTTGATCCTTGGGGGAGGCCCTCCTCTCACTCCCACCTCCATCACAAGTGAGACTTGTGGGGACGAGGGAGAGTCTTCTCCATTGTGGCCCCTTGGCTTTGGAACTCGCTACCTAGAGAGATTAGGCAAGCCCCCACCCTGGCACCCTTTAAGAAAGACCTTAAAACCTGGCTCTTCCAGCGTGCCTTTGGTGAGTGAACACATATCCCCATATCATGGCTGCCCCAACTATAGTTCTGTCCTCATAATGCACTTTTCCTTGTCTTTAATGAAGGCTCAATCCCATTGGTTGCCCCTTCTGAGCTCCCCCACAGACATACTTCTCCATTTACTTATCTCACACAGGGTTTTATCAATATTATTCTGTGCATTTGGCCCACCCACTGTGCTTTTATTTTATCTCTTCATCATGTTATTTTGCATCTGTTTATTTCATTTTCTGTTATATGTGTTTTATTTTGATGTTATTATTTGCTGTTTGTATTTTATTTTATTTTGTTGTACTGTAATTTGGGGCTTGGCCTCATGTTAGCTGTCCCTAGTCCCCTTTGGGCAGATGGTGGCGGGGAATAAATAAAGATTATTATTATTATTATTATTATTATTATTATTATTATTATTATTATTTCCCTGCTGCCGGTCCTCTCCTGGAACATCAAAGTGATGCACCAGGAGGAGGAGGAAAGCTGCTTCTGGCCTCCCTTCTCCTGTTGCATCATTTCTATGTGCGAGGAGAGGGCCAGTAGCAGGGAATTGTGGGCCAGGTAAGTTTTTCTTCTTTTTAAGGCTTTTCTGGGGTTTTTTCCGTTGGTGTCTGGGTGCCCTACTGGAAGGTTCAGCTGGGTATCTAGACCTCCCCCCCCCCCCCAGAAAAGCACAAGCTTTCTGGGGCATGTCTGGACTCTAATGCGGGCCCAGTCAGGTTTTTTAAACCTGATTGGGTGTGAATTAAAGTCCTGTCTGGAAGTATTGCCAGTTTTTAGATGCAAAACAATCTGTAAAGAATATAGTTCTGTGCTGATGAAGGACATTTCATAATATTGAATTACCAGCAACCTTTAAAATCATCAAGGCTGCACAATGAAATATTAAACCAAACCCAGAAAAGAGGAGAAAGACCCAATTGGCCCTCTGATCCCTTTCCAAATGGTGCTTGAGAAATAGCTCTCTTTGCTCCTTTGATTCCTTCCCTGCATCGGGCTTTGTCCAATGCCTACTGCTGTTACTCACCACGTCTGTTGCTGTTATGGCCTTTTCCTTTCTTCATTGTTTCACTTCATGTTCATAGTATTTTATATAATTGATTTATGTATCAGGAGGTATTTGGGAACTTTCAAGGAAGATAAAAAGCAGTGTCTACTGTATGCCGATAAATAATGACGCATGTTGTTGTTTTTGAGCCTTCCTGGGCTGGACGCCACTGCAGATAAATAAATAAATAAATAACTTGCCCCCAATGGACTTTTATGTGGTTAGAGATTTTGACTGATTGATTAACAAGAAAATGCTTGCTAGCAGGCTACCGAGCAAACCGAGAGATATTGCATGGTTTCTATCAGTGAGCTACAGAGAGCAAAAGGCATATTTTTCCAGTTCCTTTTTTTTTAAATAAAGAGGAATGCTGCAACCTACTGAGCACCAGCCATTTTCCATTTCGTTGTTCTGGTGTTTGCCTTCCCTTCAGTGTGTTTCATAATGTTCTCTTTGCTTATTACAACTGGGAAACTTCATTCTGTTCCTGAATTTTATGAAAAAATTCTGGCCAGGTATTGCAAGTTAACTTTAACAGAATTACCTAAGTGCTAAAGCACCTTTAAAGAGGACTTCCATAGATCAGAACTAAGTGTGACGTAAGTGTGAAAACTCTGGTAACAACCATACATTCTTATTGTGTGGAGGGATGCTTCCTCGTACAAAGGAGCACAAGTTCATAGTTCAAATGTTAATATAAACAGTCTGCAGAATGCCGATATTTTATCATGGACAATTCGCTTTGATCTCTCCCCAGCCATAGAGTCTGCCTGGAGGGAAGCAAAGCCAAGTATAAGCAGTTAATCAAGCTTTTAGGTAGAAGAGTGGTATCTCATGCCTTACCATATTATATAACCCAATAAGGTGAAACATTTAAGATAAGTCACTTGCACAAAATACAGGGAGTGAGTCTGTATGTATGGACTCTACAGATCAAATGTGGGACAGCTGCTAATTTTCTTGTTGTTTATTCATTCAGTCGCTTCTGACTCTTCCTGACCTCATGGACGAGCCAACATCAGAGCTCTCTGTTGGCCATGACCACCCTCAGCTCCTTCAGGATCAAGCCAGTCACATCAAGGATGACATCCATTCATCTTGCCCTTGGTCGGCCCCTCTTCCTTTTTCCTTCCATTTTCCCCAGCATCATTGTCTTCTCCAAGCTTTCCTGTCTTCTCATGATGTGGCCAAAGTACTTCATCTTTGCCTCTAATATCCTTCCCTCCAATGAGCAGTCGGGCTTTACTTCCTGGAGGATGGACTGGTTGGATCTTCTTGTGGTCCAAGGCACTCTCCGAATTTTCCTTCTACACTACAGTTCAAAAGCATCTCTCTTCCTTCTCTCAGCCTTCCTTATGGTCCAGTTCTTGGATCCATAAGTTACTACGGGGAATACCATTGCTTTAAATATGAAGATCTTTGTTGCCAGTGTGACATCTCTACTCTTCACTATTTTATCAAGATTGGTCATTGCTCTCCTCCCAAGAAGTTAAATGTCTTTTGAGTTCCTGGCCACAGTCTGCGTCTGAAGTAATCTTTGCACCTAGAAATACAAAGTCTGCCACTGTCTCCACGTTTTCTCCCTCTATTTGCCAGTTATCAATCAGTCTGGTTGCCATAATCTTGGTTTTTTATGTTTAACTGCAGCCCAGGTTTTGCAATTTCTTCTTTCACCTTAGAAGGCTCCTCAGCTCCACCTCACTTTCAGCCATCAAAGTGGTATCATCTGCATACACAAAAAATTTAATCTATCACCAACATAGAGGAAACCAATTTACAAATCTAGAAATAATTACTATAATTCAAATAGAAATATGTCATTGATCTTCCACATGTGCATAACTCTAGCACCAATTTCTGCTGAAAGTTATAACTCTCTAGGAATCTGTGGTCCTACAGTACAGTGCAATTGAAATCGACCATATTGTCATATTATAGAAACTAGATATTCCTAGAGTAGCAGTTCCCAAACTGTGTTCTGCAAAAACATCATAGAGATTCTGTGAAAAAATTTAAAAATCAAAGTTAAAAAGAATTTTAAAATAAAATCACACAAGGCCATCTATTCAATTGTCTCTAATGCAAAGGAAGGGAGACCACAGGTTATCTCCAAACACTTACTTGCCAACAAAAGTTGTTTTATCATAGCCCAGTATCTCAGACTTGAATCACTTTCCAGAGAAAGCACATGGAAGTTCCAAGAAAATTCCTTATACATATGCTAGAGCACCCTTGGATTTCTAGTAACATCCAGAAGGTTCTTTCTCCTATAAATTACTGATCTGAATGGAATTCACAGTCCTTCCACAAAAAAATCCCGTGATCACCACAAGCAGTTTGTTCTAGGTAGATAGAGGGGATGGTATTTTTTGCTTCCTATTATTAAAGTAAATAAAACGTTTTCCCCAAGATGAATTATGAAGGCAATATTGCTGATAAAGTGAGCTGCTGGCAGTGGAGAGAAGCATTTTCATCCAGTAGATTTCAGTTCTCATGTTTACATTTTTTAAAATCCATAGCTAATAATCAACAATTATGAATACGAACTCAGGGAATGCTGTTTCTCCTGTGGTGAGAAATCATACACATCATTTGCTTGAAAGGAAAAGGTAGCCTTGAGCTACAATGTGTATTGAATTTTTTAGAGGAAAATTATGTGACTCTGTGTCACTTGATGGAATGGTTGCTTTGGCAAATGAAGATTGTGGGGGTTTTTTTTTAAAGGGATAAGTGTTTAGAAGTGAGAAGGGATATTTATAAGAAATAACTCACATTTTCATATTTCACAATTTATTATCTGTGTTCAGCTTTATTGTAGGTGTAGAACTGCATCTCCGTCACAAAGTATCTACATTGGATGTGGAACCATGCAGGTTCAATACTTCATATCTCTTTTAGAGTTTTTTTCTGCTAAAAAGCTCACATCTCCATGACATTTGACCTTTTTAGCAGAAAAAAATGAAGGACTTTGTTGACCAAGATAGAAATCCCAGGATACATAGGACAAAGCCATGACTATTCAAGTGGTATCAAAGGACTACCTATTGTCCGCAATTTCTTGAATTGCTAGAATAAGAAACTACCATATCTTATATACTCATGTATAAGTTGAAAGCAACTTTTGGAGCCCAAATTTGGATTTTGATATAATCCATAATTATACGTTGAAGGTCTTTCCATGGACAGGGGAAAGTATTAGTTCTACCTTAGTGAGCGACCAAATATGGCTGACGAGAAAGGTCCATCTGACCTAGAGTTCTTTCCCCTGAAGGTCTTTGCTTTTACATAGGTCCTCTAATGTATTTGCACTGAAGTTATTATTTGCTTTGCAACCTGAACTGGTTTGTCCTGTACTGTGTTAATTGCTTATCCATCCACATGTGCTTTAATGATTTAAGTTACATTGGGCTATAATTAAGGGACATATGAAAAATAAAATGAATAATAAGTCACATTTCTTATTGTTTTGCATTGTCAGGCTGGAATACGAGACAAGTCTCAAGGCATTTGGTGAACCATCAGAGACAGCTGGGACCACAGGTAAATTATTCACCACCTGTGTGCAAAAACATGTGTACATGATTATAATGACAAATGTAGCAGACATTAAAAGGTTATAAACCATGGTTATAAGCATCCTATTGAAGGGATGGACTCAATAGTGATCTACAACAATTGATTAGCTATTTTTCAAACTCTTTATTAACCATTAATCAGTCCTTTATAAACGATTAATAAGTCTGGGTAACATCGCTGGGGGATATAATTCTCCATCATCTGCAGAAGAATTTCTAAGAGCCTAATAACAGGAATGGCAGGCCTCGTGTGACCTGTATGAACCTCAGTGGTTTGCACAGAATTTGGCTCAACCAATTATCAGCAATCATAGGAAGAGCAGATGTACCTCAAGAAGGTGGTTTTGGATGACTTGGGTGAATTTTGTGTACAATAAGGCCTCATTTATACTGCCATTATAATAATCCAGTTCAATGCAGTTGAACTGCATTATATGAGTCAGTGGTTCCCAACCTTTTTTTTTTTTTTTTACAAGGGACCACTTTGACCAGGGACCACTTTACCAGAGATCACTTTGACCAGGGACCACTCTCCAACATCAGTTCCAAAAGGGTTACAAATCAGTTTTTGGTCAACTTTAGATTTGGTTTGGCTATTTGGGGCGCTATTCGGGATTCAGAAAATTGCATTGGATAGACCACATCAGCTTCATTTTCTGATACAGAATATATGCCTTCCAGTAGTCACCATCTGCTCGCCCACAGAAAACCATAGTTAATAATCTAGAACTGATGTGGTAGTAGTAATCTTTTGTGAGCAGTAAACCTCTCCCCTCCTGACATCCCTGTTGCCTTGGCACTATAAGAGAGTTTCGCGAGACCAGTCGCTCTCATTGCCATGCGGTTTTGAGGCAACGGTGTAGTAATGGTGAGGCTGTGGACCATATTTTCATTCTTGCAGACCATTGGTGGTCCACAGACCACAGGTTGGGAACTACTGATATGAGTCTACATTGACCATACAGTGCATTATAATAGCAATGTAGATGGGGCCTATGTTCTGAACCGCAGAGATTTTCTTCAGTTCAAGATTTTTCTCATAAAGGTTTCATGACATCAAAAATATTTTTGAATATTTTCCAATATTGGGTTGTTGTAGGTTTTTCAGGCAGTATGGCCATGTTCTAGAAGCATTCTCTCCTGATGTTTCACCTATTTCTGTAGCAGGCATCCTCGGAGGTTGCGATGCCTGCCACAAATGCAGGTGAAACATCAGGAGAAAATGCTTCTAGGACATGGCCACGCAGCCCAAAAAACCCACAGCAACCCAATGATTCCAGTCATGAAAGCCTTGGATAATACTTTTCCAATATTCTTCTTGTTCTCTACCAGTGTCACCTGCCCACTATTGCCACTGCCCAACAGCTGTTTGGCACATTTAGTCTGGCTCCAGAGCAAAAGCCAGTCTACGAGTAGCCCTTCTCCCTCCATTATAATCTCTTGCCCTGTAGGAATATACCATTCCACCAACGCAGAAAAGTAATGCCATGATGAGTAGGCATTTCCTTCACTTGCAATCTCAAACAGCCTACAAGGGAGTAAATCTGTTTGAATACAACTTGACTACTATGCTCGGTTAACATTTGCTGTGTTAAATGCCACTTTTCAGATTTATTTTTTTAAAATGAATAGTTGCTTTTGAATGTGCAGTAGTTTTGCACCATTCCTCCAAGAGTTTGGTGACTCCGTGAATCTCCGTGATACTATTATATGTAAATAGTATCATGCCAAAGGGAACATTGTGCTCAGACTCCATCCTTACAAGAGATAACAGAGAAGCTTGGATGACCAACAGCCTCCAGAGAAGATAATTGCAACTTTATCAGTCTGCTCTCAAGTAAGTGCTGTCACTACTTGAATCTTGTGATGAATGGCATTGATCATATGGGTTACAGAACTGTTATCAGTATGAAAGAAAAGACATAACGTTTTGACAGTGGCACCGCATTTGTCAGCCTCTGGTAGAGTAACACTGCACTACCGGGAATCTCTCATTTAATGCCTGTTTATAGAATAAACAATAAACCAGAAGAATATTGGTATGGATTTAAAATATCTCAGCAATTTTTATGCACTTACATAAAGGGCACAATGCAACACCAGTCTTTATTAAACACAAATCTCTAGAGCAGTTCTTTGATTTTTATTGGTTGGCTACAGAGTATACATATAAACAGAGTTGCCTTTAGGGTGGCAATGTGATATTAAAATAAGAAATATTCAAATATTGTTGGATTTACAGATTGCCTTTACAAGCATTAAAACAGCTCATGTACTTCTTCTCATATTCTAATAATGTAGTGAAAAATTATTCCTTCCCAGATTCATATGGGGGAGGAAAAGTGAACTGGAAGGATGTCAAAGGTGAATTCGTGGTCAAAGTGATTTTTCGGCTTATAGCTTATTCTCATCATAATTCGGAAAATTGTTTTTTTAAGACATAGTTAATTGCATAACTCATAATCACCCTTCCAAGAAACATGTTACTGTTAACAATGAAAGAAAAAAACACAGTATCATGTTATATTTCTTATTACATTTAGTCATTGATCTTTTTGTTAGTTTTTTTTTTAAAAAAACACTAAAAAGGATCAGAAAGGGAAAGAAAAAAATCACCTTAAAAATTAAGAAAATAGAAAATTATAGAGAAGTACTTTGTCAATGTCCATCCAAAGTGTTTTGACTCTCCAAAAAGTAATAAGGAAAACAATTCTTAAAATTTTTCATTACACAAGGAAATCTAGTGGCAATGCAAGTTGCAAACTTAAGTTATGGAATTATGTCTGCGTTGCCCCCAAATGTAATATGTTATCAATAACATCATCATTTATAATGCATTACCTCTGAGCTCTTCTGTTATTTTAATACAGGGCAGGGCAGGCCAGTACTAAATACATTTGGATATAATCACAATCTAAAGATGGAACTAGATTATTCATGTTGCCAGTAATATCTGTAATCCATGTTATCGGTAATAGAAAATTCAGGAGTAAAACAGTTTAAATCAGGCATGCACAACTTGGGAGTAGAAAGAGGCTGAAATTAGATTAGCTTAGTTTCTGGTTCAGTGCATTCACATGAAATCCCAATAACCATAATCAATGTATTATTATTAATAAAATAACAAACAATAATTATTTCAGTGGGTTGCTGCAAATCTTTCAGGCCATGTTCCCGTAGCATTCTCTCCTGATGTTTCACCTGCATCTGTGGCTGGCATCTTCAGAGGTTCTGTTGTTAGTGAGGCAAGTGGAGTGTATGGAATGTCCAGGGTGGGAGAAAGAACGCTTGTCTGTTTGAAGCAAGTGTGAATGTTGCAATTAACAAGCTTGATTAGCATTGAGTAGCCTTGCAGCTGCAAAGCAATCAGTGAGGGTATTTGCATAGAGTTAACTTGGATGTTGTGCCTGGAGGCATCCTTTGTCTGGGAGGTGTTAACCGGCACTTGGTTGTTTGCTGTCTGGAATTCCCCTGTTCTTTGGGGTTCTTTGTTTAATGGGGTTCTTTGTTTAATGTCGTGATTCTGGTGATTTAAAATACTGCTAACCAGATTTTGTTCATTTTCATGATTTCCTCCTTTCTGTTGAAATTGTCCATATGGTTGTCATTTATTTTCCGGTCCCAGTTCAAGGTACAGGTTATCACCTACAAAGCACTAAATGTTTTGGGAGCCGCCTACCTTCGTGACCGTACCAACCCGGGCCCTTCGATTCTCGGTGGAGGCCCTCCTTTCACCCCTTCCAATCTCACAAGCTAGTCTTGTGGGCACAAGGGAGAAAGCCTTCTCCTCTGTGACTCCCCGACTCTGGAACTCATTACTTGGAGAGATCAGGAAAGCCCCTTCACTAGAAACGTTCAAAAAGATCCTTAAAACCTGGCACTTCCACTGCGTCTTTGGTGAGTAGGTGCACAACATGACACTATTGCTCTCCTCGACGCTTCTGCCACTGGAGTACACACCCTCCAAATGGGAAGTTTAGTTCCACAACCCTGTGTGTTTTTATGAGCTCCCTGCAAATAACCTGCTCCTATTTTTTTTTATCTCATTAGAGTATTTTTTTAATCATTTTATCCTGTACATGTGGCCTGCCCACTGTTATCATGATTGTGTTTATTGGAATGTTATTTTGTTACTGTGTTTATACTTTTTTTCTATGTAATTTTGTTGATGTTGCTTGTTGTTTATGTTCTGGTTTTATTTTGCTGTAACATATTGTCCGGGCTTGGCCCCATGTAAGCCGCTCCGAGTCCCCATTGGGGTGGTGGCACAGGCATGTAGCCGGGGGGGGGGGGGGTTGAGGGGCTTCAGCCCCCCCCCCCCCGAAATTCTCATGGTGGTTCGCGAAAAGGCCTTACTGGTGCATTATTTAGGCTGTTATGTTTATTCATATCATGATCTGATCACCATACTCAATATATCCCATATGCATGGGGGTATTGGGGTAATGATACAAAAGGTTTGCTAGGCTAGACCCTCTTTCACTCAGACTAACCCCCCCCCCGAAACTCAGCCCCCCCAAACCCCCCCTGAAAAAAATTCAGCCCCCCCCCCCCGAAACGAAATCCTGGCTACGGGCCTGTGGTGGCAGGGTATAAATAAAGATTATTATTATTATTATTATTATTATTATTATTATTATTATTATTATGTATTTCAATGGCTTCACATATCAAAGAACATGCAAGCTACTGCAGACCAATACAAACAGAGAAGTTAGCTTTAGCAGAGCACTTGATGAATCAAACTGGGCACAGATTATTATTTGAGAACACAGAAATGCTGAAAAAAACTTTATTCCATATAGACCAATAAAATTAAAGAGATACTGTTTTTTTTTTATAGATTTCCCACAATGTGCATCTCATCAAAGGTTTTAAAGTGGTTGACTGTTTTACAGAATCATTTTAAAGAATCATGCTAGTCGGTTCTTAGCCAGATTAATTTATTGGTATTTCTGGAATTCAAGGCAACATAGACCATAAGCAATGGCCATGTGTTGACATTAAAAAGGTTAATTTCCATACAATCCTGTGGTCGCGAGTCTGAAGGATGACGCAACTAGCCATGGCTCTTATATTAAGCAATTTCATCTTTTTGGCTATTTGTTTGGAAGACAGAGTGGAAACATTTTCATCCTGGCCTAGATTCAAAGGACAGTGTGGTCTTTAAACCCTAGCCCTTTTGGCTACTAATTACATGCCAGTGGTAGAAAACAGGCTTAGCAATTCATTATTTCCATTAAGAAGGTGTCGGGATCAATCCCACTGAGGTTTCCCTCCTATTTATGCAGCTGTTATTCCATTGGGAGGAGTCCATCACGCCCCTTGACTGAAACATGGGGCTTCTGTTCTCTTTCCACAGCACTTGGCAGAAAAAACTAAATAGGGGTAATGAAAAACACACATGGGAAATGCTTTATTATTTCATCATCCTCACCTACAGAGATCTGGCATTGCTGTGTGGCTAGGAAGAACTTCTCCCTCCTTCTCGGTCTCTCCCAGAATATGGTTATAGAAGGCTAGCACTCTGTCATTTCCTGTCAGATCAGTCGAGAGGAACTTGCTCTCATTTTCCTCTTGACCTCTGTGTTGGTTAAGTTGGTTAAGTCAGCCACACTAAATTTGCATTGCCGCATGAAGTGGTGGGTAGGCAGCGTTGGAAATTCTGCGGTGCCACTCAATCAATGCCACCCAAAATTAGATTCTGAAGACTATTCTGAAAAGAGAGAGAGAGAGAGAGAGAGACCATTCCCAAGTTACAAACGACTTATAGTTAAGAATGAGAGAAGGGAAATTCACTCCTGAAAGAGTTATGGGAAAAGATATCTCAACTTAAGCTTTCTCGCCAATCCTTGTTTCCATAACAAATCAAAGTTTTCAATTATCACAGGAACTGAAAGGGAGGTGAAATCTTCTGAACAGAGGCAGAGACAGCAAAACAAACACCACAGGGGTGTTAATCTTTCCCTATACAATCCTTCCCTGTGTGATTCAAAGCTAAGAAATATATATATTTGGCTGGAGTTACACTTAAAAAATGTACCTGTTCTGACTTACATACAAATTCAGCTTAAGAACAAACCTATAGAATTTAACCTGTTTGTAAGTTGGAGACTGCCATTATAAACACACACACACATCCACATTGCATTAACTCGATTTTCAGCCTAAAGAAATGAGACATGCTCTCCATACGTTAGACCATATGCTGCCTAGTTTACTGTCATCAAACACCACAGGAATTATGTTGCTTGAGGAATGACTTTTCTATTAGTTTGCAGGGAAATGTGTTATTTCTTTGGCAATTATGATGATCAAATAGCTTAAGTTTCTAGTGGTGTAATAGTTGAGTATTTAGGGATAGAATTTAGTCACCCAGAGAAAACGGACTGGTAAAGAAGCCAGAGGAATGTGAACAGAGCCAAGAGCAAATGTAAGATTTCTGTGTATGCATGATTTTCATGTCTCACTCTTTCCAATGCCAAGAATTTGGAGACTGAAGGAAATTTTTGGGAAGGGGGCAGAATTCCATGCTGTAAGATATTTTTCTTCTTGAGATGGATAAGAAGAGGCTCCCCTCCCTATTCCATGTATATGTCGTACTCCAGAGCAGAATCCCCTCTGGCTTCAAGCATCACACTAGCTCAGTAAAATCAGCAAGCAGTTTATTTAAGATTATAAAAAGCCAATGCAGTAAATGCTAATCCACAGTAAAAAAGTAATCCAATTGGTATAAAAGGAAACAGGAACAAAGAGTCCCAAGAAATCCATGAAACTAGGCACTTGAATACATGAACAAAACAGAAGCATAGGCCCTTGAATCCATTAACAGAACAGAGGCAAATTCCATAGTATGGAGAGCATGTCTCATTCTATTCCATACATGAGCTAGGTAGACCTTGATGTTGGGAACTTGACGTTAATCCTACGTTGCCTCAACTAAAACAATTTCTCTCACAAATCACTTTTAAACCCTGCCCTGATTCCAAAACAACTAGGAACGGATGCTTTCTTAGTTTTAGTTTCACATCCAACTTCTGTTGGAGTCTAGCCGAGTGTCTTAATTGCTGTATGGACTGTCTCTTTTTACTGAAACATCTTTTCCTATTCAAGGTCTCACTCCCCTCATTAACTCCTGCACATAGGGCCTCGAAATCAACTTAATTCTCAGATAACTGATCAGGGAACTGAGGCAGAAAGCCTTTCCTAAGCTCGGGGCCTTGAGAATCCCCTTGCAGGTACTCAGGCTTCTGTAATCTGTCTTTTAAACTCAATTCAGGCCCTTGCAGCAACTCAGGTCTCTATGGTCTCTATTCCCCAAACCCTGGCCCAGAAGCCAAATCAACATCCCCATTCCCTTCAGGAACATCAACATGCACATCATCCCCATTCCCATCATGAAAATCAACATGATCATCAGACACAATCACAGGCTGAACAGGCTGATATACAACAGTATAAAGGTTAGCAGGACTAGAAGCACTGCTGATCAGACTAACATTTATGTATTCCCTACACTATTGTTGGCAGCGGGATCATGAATACAAACCAGTTGTGAATGTGTAATTCTAAGCCAGCTTTATTTCTATGCTTGAATTTTGCACATTGTCTAGGTTGATTTCTGAGTCTTGTTTCTCTAATCATAAAAACATGTCACTTTACACATGTTGCTTTTGCTAAGTGTGATATATTCACATCCAAGAGTGCTCTGGGGGATAAAAGTAGCCGAGAGAATAGAGAGAGCTGAACCCACTAGTTTCGCTTTGTTCCATGTTTCAATTTAGAATGCCATATTCTTTTCATCTGATTTATGAAGAAAATTGTGAATATGAAAAGTTTTTATACCACAAAAGAAATTGCCCTGGACAAAAGAAAAGAAACAAAACTCCAAATAAAATATAAAATTGTCAACTCTGTTTCCAACCAAATTCAATCCACGCCACTATTTTTAGTATGTAGTGGATTATATCTAGCTATGGTGAAGCTGTTAAACAAGGAACCTGTTAGATAAAAGAGGTGGCCTAACTGAACTTCACAAAGTTGGTTGAATACACAGAGATTTGAAGCCAGGCCTTTGCGAGGAAAGTTTTGAAAGCCTTCTGTCTGGATTGGTAATATGTTCATGGTCACTAATTTCTTTTACATTAGATACTCAATGAATTCATTTTTTAAAAACTGCTAATAACATTTTCTTTTCCATCTGTACTGTTTGTACACTGGACTGCAGCAGGAGTATTAGATCACAAATTGCTCATGTTTGGATGGCAAGGAATACCAGGTGTTGTAGGCTATATTTTGGTGGGAAGAACTGGCAAAACCACTTCTGAATTTTCTGTGCCCAAGAATCTCCTGTGAAATTTATAGGACTAACATAAATTGAGAGGTGTCTTGAGGGTACACAGTACAAAATTACACAAATCACTGCAATATTCTGTTAAAAGACTTCAAGTAATGGAGTTAAGAGAGGGAAATGTAATACAAAACTAAACTTTATTATGATCACTGACCAGCACAAAGAGAGGGAAATAAAGATAATATCTTAGAGAACCTTTGGCAACCACTGCAGAAAGCACTGGTCCAGAATAGTCAATGTTCTAACTCTGTACGTGACAGCTTTTAGTATGGAAGTACCGGGAAAAACTACTAAGAACAGATAGATACAGATAGCACTAACTACCATAGAGCAGGAATGAAGCAATGTCTCATGATTTCAGTTTGTACACTCCCTTGATTTAATAGTATCTGTTTTACTAAGCAGAAGCATTAGCTCCTTATTTACCCTCCTTTGGAAGAATTATAGACCAGAAGCATAAATTCCATACGAGTTACATCATAATGAAGCAGGGAAGACATGTATATGCCTTGAGAAGAGTGCTGTTGCATGCCTATTTTTATATATTCTTTTGACAAAGTGGAATGGCTTCTTCCTGGTATGTCAATGTTATTACTCACCACATAACATCCAGATGATTCTGCAGAATAAAGAGAAAATTGTGGGCACAATTAAGTCCAATGGATTGAAAAAAGTGGGCTTGTTTTCATCGAAGAGGGTTCAAATTCAGTTTGAAACAGGGACCTTTTTGCTGTTTTCCTCCACTGTGCAAGTCTTTTGCAGTGAGAAAGTGGCAACAAAAGTTGTAATATAAAAAGCAAATGTATCATATTCTCTGGAATGTGTCCAGAGGAGGGAGACTAAAATGATCAAGGGTCTGGAGAACAAGCCCTATGAGGAGCGGATTAAGGAGCTGGGTATGTTTAGCCTGAAGAAGAGAAGGCTGAGTGGAGATATGATAGCCATATATAAAGATGTGAGAGGAAGTCACAGGGAGGAGGGAGCAAGCTTATTTTCTGCTTCCCTGGAGACTAGGATGTAGAACAATGGCTTCAAGCTACAAGAAAGGAGATTCCATCTGAACATGAGGAAGAACTTCCTGACTGTGAGAACCATTCAGCAGTGGAACTCTCTGCCCCAGAGTGTGGTGGAGGCTCCTTCTTTGGAAGCTTTTAAA
This sequence comes from Anolis sagrei ordinatus, assembly GCF_025583915.1. Lineage (NCBI taxonomy): Eukaryota > Metazoa > Chordata > Lepidosauria > Squamata > Anolidae > Anolis > Anolis sagrei. The sequence goes on along the minus strand of NW_026844366.1, from coordinate 159,630,598 downwards.
CAGAGGCTGGATGGCCATCTGTCAGGGGTGATTTGAATGCAATATTCCTGCTTCTTGGCAGGGGGTTGGACTGGGTGGCCCATGAGGTCTCTTCCAACTCTATGATTCTATGATTCATCACAGTGTAATTTTATTGATTGATTGATTGCATCCTGCCTTTCTTTACCCCGATGGGGACTCAAGGCAGCTTTACATATGGCAAATATTCAATGCCTTTAGACTACAAATAGTTAAGTTGAAAATTAAAATTAAAGGCACATTAAAACATATAAAACATTGCATTCACTATTAAAATCATGCTATCCTCAGTCATAATCCAGGGCTGTTCCAAAGATCAATTGCACATTTTTCGAGGTTATTATTGCACTATAGATGCTGTAAATCTGTGCTGCTTTTTGTCATTGCTGTGCAGTGTGCATATTTATTTATTTATTTATTTATTTATTTATTTATTTGCTGCATTTGTATACCGCAATGTAGGGATGAGGAAGAGGAGGAGGAGGAGGAGGAGAGGAGGGGGAGCCAGTCTCTGGGCCTTACCCTGGGGCTTATCTCCGGGCTGGGGTAAGGCCCAGCACCTGGCTCCCCTCCTCCTCCTCCTCCTCCTCCTCCTCCTCCTCCTATTCCTTGGAGGCCTGGGGCTTTCTCCAGGAGGCCTCCACTGAAGAGGGAGGAGTGGCATCATTGTCCTTCATGGTCCTTTGTCGTCGGCTTGCTCACCCATGTCCGGCTGCTATACTCGGCAAGGAGGAGGATGAGGGCAGTGCTTGGCCAAAATGAAGGATGACGACGCCACTCCTCCCTCTTTGGTGGAGGCCTCCTGGAGACAAGCCCCAGGCCTCCGAGGAAGAGGAGGAGGAAGAGGAGGAGGAGGGGAGCCAGGCACTGGGCCTTACCCCAGCCTGGAGACAAACCCCAGGGTAAGGCCCAGTGCCTGGCTCCCCTCTTCTTCCTCTTCTTCCTCCTCCTCCCTCCCCCACAGCTCCCGGCGAGTCCACAATAAGTGAACTGTGAAGTAGCATGGAAGCATTGTATATGTATTTAACGGTATCTAGTTACTGTATTTAGTTTTATTTTTGGGACAGTGAGATGTGATTCTAAGAGCAATTGGAAATAAAAAGATTTACATTACTGGAGTTAGTTCTTGATTACATACACTAATAAGGAGCTGGCAGTCTTAAACATCACTGTGTCCATTTAATGTAGTTCTCTGGCTATTCAGTATTTCAGTATTTCATAATCCCAAGCATACTTACTGTACTCATAAGTAACTCCCAGTAGTGGTGCTGCCTCCAGAGACATGCATGCAGAATTGCAGCCTAAAAGTGCAATCCCAGGATTGACTTGGAAATCAATGAGATATATTACCAGAGAAAGATCATTAAAATCAAGGAGAGGTATTATAACTATACCTTTGCTCCCCGCATGCCCTCCTGCAATGTAATAAAAAAGCACATATTCTGTTGAACATGATTAACAAAAGCTAGCTGGAAGCCTTATCCTTTTGTCTTTTCAAAAAACGAAAATATCGTGTGACTCTGTGTTAAACATTTAAAAGAACAAAGAGTATACTATGTGGCAGATCCAAGGTGGCTAATACTGGACAGCAGAGAAAAACAGCAAATACTGGGAGTGATAGTTTCAAGGAAATGGGGCTTTTCTGCATTCGCATGAGAGAAATGCAAACTTCATACCCTTAGAATGAACTTCCATTTGGCTCTATGCCTTAGATTGATCTGATGGAAAATGAGTTTCGCCTAGAGCAAGGCATAAACCATCTTTCTTCTTTGTGAACAGAGGAACTGTTTGAAACCTGGCATATTTCATTCAAGTGTGCAAATATTTGATTAGGAAGTAGGAACTCAAATGATGCTTCTTTTAATTACTGTCCTTCTCTAATCCTTAGTCCTCTTGTTTGGATAAAAACAAAGAATGCCCAGTTAATATCTGCACTACAGTTAAGATCACCAGGTATCCTCTGCTGGGCTTTTCCATTACAAGAATCCCAGTAATGGAAAAGCCCATCCAGTTTCAGTTTTTGACTCGAAATATCAGGAAGTGGTATGCTGTCAACTAGGAAATCTGAATTACAATTGTACATGTGAGGGGAAGTGGAAAATCAGTGATATAATCCCAGCCCTTAAGCTGTTATCATTGGCTGGTAGCTTCTATGGACCTCTTCACATGGGGCTAAACCAGCCCTGCTTGCTCCTTTTGGCCAGTCCTGAATGGGGCCTGCAGAGTGTCATCAGATGATACTCAACAGGCCCTACCCATGTTCCTCCCAAAGTAGAGAAAAAGCGCCAGAAGGCACTTCCCTCTAGCAACATAAGTGTGTTTGGGTAGCTCCAATGGAGCTACCCACACTTTCCTACAATTTCCCCATATGATGGGGGAAAGGGCAGTGGGGCAATGCACGTTGCTGCCCTTTCTCCCATCTGATGGGGACAAGGATAGGCACCCTGTCCTGTCCCCACCAAATGATTGGGAAGGAGGGAGGGTGCACGGGGTGCACGATCTGCCCTATGTGCTTTCCCTTTCTCACAGCCTGAAAGGGCCATGTGAAGTGGTCATATGTTACAGGTTAGGAAGCACCAATCTGGGTTTTAGTCTTAAAGGATCTATCCATGGTGTTTCGACCTCTTCCCAAAAGAGATTCAGAACTTTGGGCAGCTCCTTCAACTGCAGTAGAAACCTGAGTGAGTTCACCTTATCCCTGTCATGATAGTCACTGTCCACCGATGTCAACCTTCCCATTCTCTATATCATTCTCCAACACTGTTGACCCTAAACAGACAGATCATTCTTGCTCACAACATCCTTCAATTTGGGATGTTCCAGATTCATAGGACTACAGCTTCTATTATCCCTAGCTGTGACCACTTAAAATCAGTCCCATGTGGCCTAGGGGCATTCTGTTATCTAAATCAAAGGGCAAGATGGCATCTCTTCCCACTTGTGTTTATTGTTGAACACAGATGTTGATTAGACCAATAGCTGGGCTTTCCATCAGACTGGCAATAAGACAGTGTCCAGTGCAAAATGACAAGTTTAAATGGCACTGTGTGATGCCTAAGGTGTGTGGAGGACTCAGTGTTATCCTCCAAGAGAGATGAATTGCCAGGGGGTTCTGTTGGGAATCAGGAGCGGTTGGGCTCTAAATAACCCTCTCTGGATGCACAGTTCATAAGTAGCAGAAACTTACATGTAGTGAGCAAGGATTGGCTTCCATTCAACAGGATGGAACAGGAATGCAGATCCACAACCTCATAGGATCAAAAATAATATGTTTATTAAAGATAAAAGAAATCCATTCTATATAGGAAAGGTTCTTGGAGCTAACTAGCTTCACTGAGCTACTGTCTAAGGAAAGGAAAAAAGGAAAAATAATAAAAGTAACTATATCTACTACATCTTGCCTTAGACAATGCCAAGATGCTTCCTCCTTATAGAGAAGACAAAGGAGAAGAGGCCAAAAAATGGAGACAGACCACATGGCCAGCCCAGGGCAATAAAAATACCCTTTAAAAAACAGGAAGTTGTGTTTCCCTGAAGAGATCACATTCCTAAGTATTCAAAAGGGAGGAGACAGTGGCATGCAAAAATGAGTAAGACAACCCCCCTTTTTAACCCCTTCTTAAAATGAGCTTGCTAGAGGAAATTGGGGAGGAATCCCTCCATCTATCTAGGCTAAGTAATCATTGAGAGCTGGAGACTTGTGCAGTCAGGGATGAAACCCAAGAGGTTCAAGGGGAAAAGATGGGTCAAGTGTTATTGTGTCATTCTCCAGCATCTAGAGCCTGAGATGACTTATCATTCTACCTAACAGTAGGGCTGGAATTAGAAACAACTGGATGGATGACTTTGCAATTGAGCTTGAAAATAAATTGAAAGATATCATGATTGCTTCAAGACTGGCAATATAGCTCTATAGCCCGGTTGCCACATTTTGCACTAGGTATGCTTTCTGTGTAATTTTTTGTCTCACATTGTGCACACTGCAATATGGTCAGTTAAGATGACCAGACCCTATCAACCCCAACACTGCCTATCTACATGCTTGACAAATTCTATAGCACCAAAGGATGCTGTTAGGATTAAGAGAGAAGTTTTTTTTTTCCTGCAGCAAACACAGGCAATTAAATGAGATCATGGTATGCTACCATATGTGGGGTGGGTTGCAATGAAGTCATTTTCAGAATGTAAAGATATTCCCTCTTTGGGTGTTCAGTACTTTCCATTCATGAGCCAACGGTGAGGGAATCCACAGATAACAACCACAGTAATGAGCTAATGTTAATTACAATGATGCATAATTGGGAATTGAAGAAATGTGAGGTTCTATCCTAATACAAAGAAAACAGCAAGGCGGTTTTCAGATTCCTGTAATTCCCTGCAGCGTTTAGAAACATTATTCTGGAAGCTATAGCCAAGGTGAAAATTGCTGGAAGAAACATTAACAACCTCAGATATGCAGATGACACCACTCTGATGGCCGAAAGCGAGGAGGAGCTGAGGAGCCTTCTAATCAAGGTGAGAGAAGAAAGCGCAAAAGCTGGGTTGCAGCTAAACATCAAAAAAACCAAGATTATGGCAACAAGAATGATTGACAACTGGAAAATAGAGGGAGAAAATGCCATGACAGACTTTGTATTTCTAGGCGCAAAGATTACTGCAGATGCAGACTGTGGCCAGGAAATCAGAAGACGCTTACTTCTTGAGAGGAGAGCAATGTCCAGTCTCGATAAAATAGTAAAGAGTAGAGACATCAGACTGGCAACAAAGATCCGCCTAGTCAAAGCCATGGTATTCCCTGTAGTCACCTACGGATGTGAGAGCTGGACCTTAGGAAAGGCTGAGCAAAGGAAGATAGATGCTTTTGAACTATGGTGCTGGAGGAAAGTTCTGAGAGTGCCTTGGACTGCGAGAAGATCCAACCAGTCCATCCTCCAGGAAATAAAGCCCGGCTGCTCACTGGAGGGAAGGATACTAGAGACAAAGTTGAAGTACTTTGGCCACATCATGAGGAGACAGGAAAGCCTAGAGAAGACAATTATGCTGGGGAAAGTGGAAGGCAAAAGGAAGAGGGGCCGACCAAGGGCAAGATGGATGGCATCCTTGAAGTGACTGGACTGACCTTGAAGGAGCTGGGGGTGGTGACGGCCGACAGGGAGCTCTGGCGTGGGCTGGTCCATGAGGTCACGAAGAGTCGGAGACGACTGAACGAATGAACAACAACAATAGCCAAGACATATACCTTATTCAGGCCCCGATTTCCCCCAATTATAAAGCCCATTGCCTCCTGCCCTGGGCTTTTTCTTGTGAGTTCTCTGGCCTCTTATAAGTACTGTCCTAAGTGAAGAGGACTGGGGGTCAAGAGAAAAAACCAGGAAAGCCTCACTGTGCGAGTGAATTCCTGTTTGTGTGTCAATGGATGCAACACGTCGTGCCATGGGCAACCTCAATTCTGACTGTCATTTTTTTCTGCACAAGATTTTTGAAACAAAGATGAAAACACTCTCTGTTTTCTTCTGTCTGTGTGGAAAATTTGCTCCAGTTTAGCAAACAGGCTTTGCAAATTGTAATACAAAAGCCTTCAGGGTTTTCAGTGACATTCAAAAGTACTTTGTTGACATGCTGCTAAGTATTGGTATCTTTTAGATTTATTACCCTAATTACATTCATTCCAAGAGTCAGGGGACAAGATACCGCCTGGAAGGGAAGACAGCTGCAGAAGAGTTTCATCGAAGCACGTTTATTCGGGAGGAAATAACATTCTCTTCAATAGGGTGTTGTTCCAAGTAGACATGCAAGGGCAGGGATGGCACTGGGGGGCAACTGTTGAGCCACACAAATCCCAGACGGTGGTGTCGTGGCTATTTTCTAGGTGTATCATCAAAAAAAAAAAGCATGTCTCTCCTGGTAGCAGCACCAACATGGAGGGCCTTCAAATGTCAATAGCTGTGTTGACATGTTTTAAAGGAAAAGCCATTTCTAGTACTTTCCATCTCAAATAATTCAGTTCCAATTTTATTAATTAGTCTACTGACAATTTCAAACATTCATTTGAAATTGACCTCTGAGGATGCTTGCCATAGATGCAGGCGAAACGTCAGGAGAAATGCCTCTAGAACATGGCCATATAGACCGAAAAAACCCACAAGAACTGAGAGATTCATTTGAAATGTTAGATATTCACAGCATTTATAACACGGAACAAATCTGTTTCCTGCTGCTCCAAAAGGACAGAAAATGAGCCTATTGATTCTAATTGGAAAAAAAAATTCCAAGTACCATATATACTAGAGTATAAGTCGAGTTTTTCAACCATTTTTTAGGCTGAAAAAGCCCCCCTTGGCTTATACTTGAGTCAAAGTTGTGGCAGGAGGAGGAGGAGGAGGAGGAGGAGGAGGAAAGGAAGGAGGGAGGGAGAGAGAAGGGAGGGGGAGGAGGAGAGTGGAGGGAGGGTGCAGGTAGGAGGAGCAGCAAGCTGCATTGCCATGGAGTCTGCTGGATTGTTCCAGCCGCTGACGCAGATCTATGCTGGCTTTCATCCTGCTTAGGTTTAGGGAGAGAGAAAAGAGGAAACCCATGCCTAATCATACCATAGGACTGCTGGGATATTTCAGAACTGCAGCAGAATGAAACATTTCCATCAGAAATAATACACAAACAGCAGTGATATTCATGTCATTATTAATTTTTTCATGTCATGGAAAACATGAAATCCAATAATGATGGAAATGTAATGCAACAATCAGAAAATCTTGATGTCAGATGATAAGAAAAGATGAAACACTGAACTAAGTGCAATTGAGCAACAAGCAGAAAGTGCGAAGTCCTTAGTGAAATGAAAAAACTTGATCAGATCAGTTGCTTCTACTGATTGGTGTACATTTGTGTTGCCTTTGCACAAACAAAGTTTGTCATAGTTTAGTGATATCTAATTTAATAAGTTGTCAAAACGATCCATCAGCTTGTCTACAGATGCTTCAGCCAAATGACTAACAGCTCATTCCAGCAGCACTCAAATTACATGTGGGCATAGGATTCCCACAGTGGAAGTGGTAACTAGAGTTGTAGAAAAATTAGGTAAATTCGCCCTTTAATACAAACTATGGAACTAATACTGCCAGGCCTAATTTGGTTATCCTAGTAAGTTGAGCTTCTTCCAATTTTGCAATGCAATTATCTAATTTAAACATGAGTCAAAACAGCACATATTAGGAGGAAATTGAAAACTTCCTGCAAAAATATGTACATAGAAAAATATGCAAATAAGAAGAAATACATATCTATATAGGAGTGTGCATGTATATGTGTGTACACACACACACACACATATACACACACGCACACACTCAAACTACAAAATCAAGTCAAACCAAATTTAAGGTGGGGGAAAATCCTCAATTTATTATAAAGTTTACAATTTCAATTTAAAATTGAAATAAAAAAGAAGATAAACTGTATTATGTTTTGTGGCATATTCTGAGTGATGTGGTTAAAAAAAATAACATTTCTAAGCACTGGTGGAGATGGACTGAAATTGAAAGATTTGTTCATCTCTGGTAGTGGCCTGGCGATGATGATAATTCATGAAAAAGTTCACAAACAATGTCAGGCAATTGCCTGTGTTTTGATTGAACTGTCCAAGAACATTTGAAGCCAACAAACAATAAAGAACAGCAGGCATGAATCCTGGAATTCAAGCTTACTTAGTGTAAGCAGAAGTGCTCTAATTAAAATAAATGAATAGGTGAATTAAATGTATTGTATTGAATTTTCTGTTAGGTCCATAAATTATCCTCTCTGCTAGTGAAATTATTAACTGACAGGATCTTCTGGGAAGGTGATGCGTCAGCTTAAATGTATTTGATTTCCTTCCCTCTCCCCTCCCGGCGACTTTTGTATGTTAGCAAAATAAAGACAAATCAAGGAAATGGATAAGACAGTGACTCTACAGCTCACAGGGAAAGAGTATTGCTTTCTTCCTCTTGCTGGGTAGTGACAACCAACCATTTTAAACCATGGCATCATAGCTATGCATTGTGTATAAACATTTAGTAGGTCTATAATAGAGCGCAAGTGTGCTGTAGTGATCTGAGCTTTGGACTAGGATTCTGACACCAGGGTCCAAATCCCCTGCTCTACTGAGTGATCTTGGGCAAATCACACACTCTCAGCCTGGTAGAGATTTCAGCTAAAGCTGTGGATAAGGAGGTATGTGCCCAGTGAGTTTCCGCTAAACCAGATCAGTCAAGTTTGAGGACAAGCACTCTGGGTTGAAGGCAAAGCTACAGACATTTATTGGCCAAATATGATGCAAGTACAAGCAGTATGCTCCAAAATATACAAATTCACAGAAAAAATACATAACATTTTATGCAGATCTGGCAGATATTCAGACTTTTGACTCCCTCCTCTGATTGGTTGAAAAGTGGGACCAGCTTCAATCTGTGCAGGGATTGGCCGGAGTTTCCCCTAACATCACAGGCAGAAGGAAAAGATCCCTATGACGGGAAGAAGAACAGTAGGTGGTTGGACAGTTGGTCCACTCCATTGTAGGGTTGCCCCCTGGCAGGGCACAAGCTGGGGGAAGTGATGACATGGGTATGCAGATGATTTTAATTGTCCAGTTCTGTTAATTGTCCAGTTCTGTTGGAACAAAGGGTGCAAGACTCAAGAGGACCAAGGTGACAGTTCCAAATAATCAGGGGCTTGGCTGCCCATTTAGGAAATTAACAAATTCATGTTTGTTGAGCCTTCTCTTCCTTGGGAGTGGCAAGCTTTCAGCCGCAGTTAAATAAACAAACATCCTGAGCTCATCTTGGTGATGAAGGGAATCATCTGCTTTACATGCACACACAAAGGTCCTGATATCATCTGACTTGTGAAATATCTGGAGCAGTGGTTCTCAACCTGTGGGTCCCCAGGTGTTTTGGCCTACAACTCCCAGAAATCCTAACAGCTGGTAAACTGGCTGAGATTTCTGGGAGTTGTAGGCCAAAACACCTGGGGACCCACAGGGTGAGAACCACTGATCCGGAGGGACCCTGACCGTGACCTCTGTTCCCCAAGGATTATGCAAATTGTGTTAGTTTGTAAGTTGGAACAGATAGATTTTTAAAGTGTAAATTTTTTTGAGGGGGGGGGGAAATGATGTGTTGTGAAAACAAGGATGGGCAAGAAAGTTCACACATAGCTCTTGGCTTACAAAAAGAACTGTTCCAGGTTTTCCCTTTTTGAAGTTTTCATTTGAATGATGGGGTGAGCGGTGAACATTTTTCAACTATTTAAATGTTTCTATATTTGTCAGATTGCATTGACTGCATTGCTAGGCTGGCATTTTTGAAAGAAAAGGTTAATTTATCAACCCAGTCCATCCCCAATATGCATGCTGTGTAGCCCATGTGTTCAAATATGTGTTGAAGCCACTATTCTGCCTCCTAGTCTCCAGGGCAGCAGAGAACAAGCCTGCTCCCTCCTACCTATGATTTCCCCTCACATATTTATACATGGCCATCATGTCTCCTCTCAGCCTTCTCTTCTGCAGACTAAACATGTCCAGGTTGTTAAGCTGCTCCTCATAGGGTTTGTTCTCCAAACCGAGACTTCCCTTTAAAACATTGGGTTGGATCCCTTTGAAATACATGAAAGTTACAGTTAGTTATTATGGATAACTTAAATACCATTAATTTCAATTATTCCACTCTGTGACAACTCTAGAACCAATATTTCCATTATTAGTAGTAAAGTGTTATAACTATTTTTTTTACATTCCACAATGGGAGGAAATGCCAGTAAAATTATAATAAATTGCACCTAAGTATTGGGAAGGCTTCTATGGAATTAGCATTACTTTATCTGGTTTTTTTAAAATTCTCTATTGCTAATTCAACCTTGCAGGTGATTAATATCAGCGTAGTGTTATTTTGGCTTCTTACTTTTAAAAACCTAATATTTCATCATGGTCAATAGAAAGCCACTTAAAAAAATCCCTATACTTTAAATATAGTTTTGTTCATTATTAGTATGATTCCCTTGGCTTCCAAAAGTGACATAGTCCTGTTCTTATTATACAAAGTAAGCGCCATAATTTATGACAGGCCTTCATTTTGATAATTGGGGATTGGTGTAAACTATAAATTCTTTTAATGACAGTTTCTAGAAAAAGTGGAAATCTAAGATGGCATTTTTATTATCACCCCACTCAACAGCTCAAAGAATATTCTATTTTTAGGAATTTGGATGATCTTCATTTGCTTGAAATTTCTCATGAATGGTAAAGTGTTTTTAATTTAGCTTATAAAGCAGGAATTAATTGAACTCTAATGAGAGGAATGCTGTGGTTAAGCTGAGTTGCCATAATGCACTTGGACAATGCAATCCACAGCTTTTTAGGGATATATATTTACTTATACTTATGGCAGCACAATTGCGAGTTTTCAGGCTTTTTTATTACAAGGAGAAGTTAGAAACTGTTGAAATGAATGGCCTACCCCAATATAAAGGCTAGAGGGTCTTTCCTTTTGAAGGATATATGAAAACAATCTAATGGTTTTTTGAAAGGTGGGACTCACTTTGTCCATTAACAGATCCTTCTTGAACACACACAATAATAATAATAATAATCATCATCATCATCATCATCATTTCAACAGTTTCTAACTTGCCCTTTTATTATTATTATTATTATTATTATTATTATTATTATTATTATTATTATTAATTCCCCACCACCCTCACTCCGAAGGGACTCGGGGCTGCTCACAAAAGCACTCCACAGTGCAACACACATAAAATACACAAAGATGTTGTTGTTCATTCGTTCAGTCGTCTCTGACTCTTCGTGACCTCATGGACCAGCCCACGCCAGAGCTCCCTGTCGCCGTCACCACCCCCAGCTCCTTCAAGGTCAGTCCAGTCACTTCAAGGATGCCATCCATCTTGCCCTTGGTCGGCCCCTCTTCCTTTTGCCTTCCACTTTCCCCAGCATAATTGTCTTCTCTAGGCTTTGCTGTCTCCTCATGATGTGGCCAAAGTACTTCAACTTTGTCTCTAGTATCCTTCCCTCCAATGAGCAGTGGGCTTTATTTCCTGGAGGATGGACTGGTTGGATCTTCTCGCAGTCCAAGGCACTCTCAGAACTTTCCTCCAACACCACAGCTCAAAAGCATATCTTCCTTCGCTCAGCCTTCCCTAAGGTCCAGCTCTCACATCCGTAGGTTACTACAGGGAATACCATGGCTTTGACTAGGCGGATCTTTGTTGCCAGTCTGGTGTCTCTACTCTTTGCTAGAGTAGAGTAGAGACACAAAGATATAAGCATATAAAATGATGACAATATAAGTTTATACAACAATTATACAAAAAATCATATAAACCCTTATTAATAAGATTTAAAAATCCATAAAACAGAGCAGTGCCTGCAGATATAAAATAAGCTGTATTCAAGTATTAATCCAAAGTACCAGAGTGAAACAAATCAATAAGACCTCAAATTTAACCATTAACATTCTAATTATGGCTGAAGGCCTGTTTAAAGTGCCATGTTTTCAGATTTGACTGAAAAACTTGGAGGGTGGGGGCCTAATCTTTCTAGGGAGGTCATTCCAGAGCCAGGGGCCATCACCGAAAAGGCCCTCTCTCACATCCCCACCAATCGCGCTTGAGACGGAGGTGGGACTGAGAGAAGGGCTGGTTCATAGAAGGAGATGTGGTCCTGTAGATAGGTTGGATCCTAAGCGTATAGGGCTTTATAGGTAATAACCTGCACTTTGAATTGGGCCCGGAAACTTGTCGGCAGCCAGTGGAGCAGCTTTAATAAGGGCATGGTATGCTCCCTATAACTAGCCCCAGTTAGTAATAAAATGTATATGGGAAGCATCCTTCCTGACCATATCTAATAGGTTCATTATGTTCATAGACCAGACTCAGTCTGTTTCTTGGCTTCATAAAGCATCTTTTGCTCTGAAACTCAGAATTTAGAAACATTATTTTCTTTTTCTACAATGGCTACCACAACAAGAAGAGCTATAGTCCCCAAGTATTTTTCCACAGGCCCTGTTTCAGAAAAAAAGATGTTGAAGGGATGACCCATGGCTTGTTTCACTACAGTCTCAAGTTTGTTACAGTACAGTCCTATACATATGTGCTCAGAATTATTGTATACTAGCCGTTCCTTGCCACACATTGCTGTGGCCCATTCTGTGTATATGTGGTTTGTGTATAGGCGTATATATGTGTGTTTGTGCATGCGTTGTAGTGTAATTTTTATTTTTTGGCTTTTAAAGTCTCTTCTGCTCTGTTTTTTCAGTGTTTTTATGAGTGATGGTCACTCGTTGGCCTGATCGGTGTATGGTGTCCAAATTTGGTGTCAATTCATCCAGTGGTTTTTGAGTTATGTTAATCCCACAAATGAACATTACATTTTTATTTATATAGGTAATGTGGCAATGTTTTCCCCTGACATTAAGTCCAGTCTTGTCAGACTCTGGGATGTGGTGCTCATCTCAATTTTTAAGCCGAAGAGCCGGCGTTGTTCATAGACACCTCCAAGGTCATGTGCATGGAGCACTGTTACCTTCCTGCCGGAGCGGTACCTATTGATCTACTCACATTTGCATGTTTTTGAATTTATATAGATACTCATATTTAAAACTAGAGATTTTAGTTTAAAAAATCAAGCCAATAAATCTAGATTGCCGTATCCATGGGTCGATGTAAACAGTGTACCTTAACTTTTATGGAGGGGAAAAGGACCATCTCAAGAGCTTAATCTGGGAGAACCAACCTTAAGAAGCACCAACAACCGCTACTTTCTGGCCTTACCACTTCTGGCCTTTCCGAATCCCTGAGTAGGGAAATTATAACAATGGCCAAAGGCAGCAGGCCTCCTTTTTTTAAGGGTAGAGATCAAAGTCTTTATTTTCTTGCCAGGTTTACCTGTGTCACTGCTTACATGTCACCACATAAGTCTTATGACAATATTAGATTGTGGATAGAAGTAGAACAGGAAAAGGGATACAGAAAATTACATAGTATGGCACAATTAGCTTGCACATATTTATTGCCAACTCCTTCAAGAAGAAATTGGAAACAGTCACAGATGTATGAAGGGTAACTGGACAGCACTAATCATATGTTGTCAAAAGATGGACGGAGTATGCACGCTTGACCAAAAAAGAAAAGGGGGGAAACATGAAGGGTATTTTTTCCTACCACAACAGAGAGGGCATCAAGCAAGTTCTCTGTTATTGTTGGAAGTGAACCTCACATAGTGCTTAACTTTTCTATGACCTTACTTTGTGAACATCTTCTCAATTTGTTAATGCTAAAAGTAACACAATTGTAGCTGCGAAGGATTACCCACAATACTTACTTACTTAGGCGATCCCTCGTATTCCGAGGATGATGGTCCTTCAAGTGTAGTGTCCCGGCAGTGGGTTCGTAGGTGCAACTGCCCACAATAAGAGAGGCAGCTGAAAGGCATTCCTTAAAGCTTCCATTTGTGCACAAAGAGGGCTACACAGTCTTGGGAAAGCATCTCATCAGCAAGCCAGTTTTGGCAGCAGGCCTCCTAAGGCAGTGCTCACTTTTACCCCTCTCTGCCAAATGACTCTCAACCTATCCATTGGTCATATCAAAATATCTAATTTTGGCCCCAAGGCCTGCTCTTAACTTCAACACAAGGCTAACTTATACATGAGTATATTTACTTACTTACTTAGGCGATCCCTCTTTGTCTGAGTAGGATTGCCTTCCAAGATCAGTGTGCTGGCGGTGGATACGTAGGTAACTGTGGAGCCCTATTCTTGATTTGCATCTTCTCCCACAGCGAGGGCATTGGTTTCCAAGTAGAAGGTGGTCCCAGTCAGGGTTGGCTTGATGCGCCTTCCTCTTGGCATAGTTTACTCTTTCGCCCTCCATTCGTGCCTCTTCAAATTCTACAGCACTGCTGATCACAGCTGACCTCCAGCTTGAGCACTCCCAGTTCTCACCTTGTCGTGGTGAGGGGGCTTGCATGTTCCAATGAATCTGCGGGCACAACTACTGGAGTCGTGCACTCCCAGGTGTGGCCGCGGGGGGGGGGGGGGGGGGGGGGGGGGGGGGAGAGACCAAGCACAGTTCGAAGACCCAAAGACCTCAACAGCACAGCAGGCAGAGGATAACATGGTACATGTTACAACAGCTGTGAAGGCGGAAGAAGGCTGCAACAGATTGAGACGCCACGGTCGTGTTAACTATGCCACCAATGGAATCTCACTCTGTGAAGATTGTGTGTTGATCAGTTGTGCACTGACATGAGTATATACCATAAGTCCAACTGAGTTCTCACTTCAGAGATAGTGAATTAAAGATTGCATCCCATGAAGAAAGAAAAAGACATGTGCTGTCCCTCTCACCTGTTTTATCAAGGCACATAATACCTAAAGCCAGAAAAGTTATTCTGGGCATTTGAGGCAGCAGTCCTATAATCTCTCTCAACCCCAGGAATCAAACAGAAGTTGATGGTGATAATAACAACAATAAAAACAACAACATTGGTGACAATGATAGTTGTAACAACCCTTTTATACTTTTCTGCATTCTCATGAGTTGAAGTGTGAGTTCACAATGGGGTGGGGGGAGAAAAAGTTATTGTGGTAGCAGCAAGATGGTGAAGAGCACAGAGGAAGGAAGGAAGGAAGGAAGGAAGGAAGGAAGGAAGGAAGGAAGGAAGGAAGGAAGGAAGGGAAAGAAAGGAAAGAAAAAAAGAAAGAGAAAATTATGAGCCGGTTGAGAACAGTTGCAGTGGCAGCCACAGAGTCCAGAAGCAAAGTTTGTTTCATTTTGTGTACATTTCATGTTACACCACTATTACACTATCATTCTACTTTAATTGCCATGGCACTGATAGGGTGGCATTTCCCCTGTTCACTTGCACACACATTGATAATTAGTCCATTGTGTAAAGCAGATACCGATCCATGGGATTGATAGGTCAGGGTTGCTGTTGTTATTTCCAAGAAGAATGCATCTGATTGGAAATCTAGCGGGCAGCGTCAAACAACGTCTGCGATACAGATGTGCCTGCTTTGAAGAAATATTGCTAGTTATCTTCAATAAAGATTTCCATTCAACATTTTCATGTTAACATCCTTTTAATCGCTTTTTGCTTGTTGCAGCATGATTATTGCATTCATTATTACCGAATGTATAATGATCACCCTAACTGTATTCATAGCCCAAGTGAGCTTATAAAATCTATAACTATTATTTATCTAGGCGGCAACAGGCAATATACGTGACATATTTCTGTTTTGTGTGAAGTAGCTATGGAAACTGGGATTATTTGGGGTACAGATATGTAACAAGGGATTCCGTTCTCTTTTGATGGATAAAGTATCTAACAAGATGGCCTCTGTTGTACAATATACTTCTTTTTGATGGAGCAGTCTTGTGTAAAAATATTTGGTATTTATGTCAGAGAGGGAAATAGGCTAGTGAAATGGGAGATTCTGTTAAGAAAGCAAAAATTAAGTAATTATTCTATATGTTTGCAGTTAGGTAATGAGAATAAAAGTATATTTATTCTTTCAAAAAATCTAAAGATAGGAAAGATGACAAGCCAAAGAAATAAATTAAACTTGGTTATAGGAGATGCATAGGGATCAACTGGCATCTATTACTGGGATGTGATCCCACTTGGCTGCTCCCTTCTCAGACAAAGCAAGCAAAGAGATTGACCATCGAAGGATACCAAACAGAGGCGGCCCTAGGTAATTTTCAACGGTAAGCAAACAGTATTTTTGCGCCCCCCCCCCAAACCAATCACTGATATATATTTTATGTTCGTCGTGGGAGTTCTGTGTGCCATATTTGGTTCAATTCCATCATTGGTGGAGTTCAGAATGCTCTTTGATTGTAGGTGAACTGTACATCCCAGTAACTACAACTCGCATATGTCAAGGTCTATTTTCCCCCAAGAGCGCCCCTGGGCAAAATCAACTATACTGCAAATGCTTACTTTGCATAATGGGTTGAGCCCCCCTTGATACAAAAGGCACAAGTGCAGCAATCTATCCATAGGAAAAAATCGCATGATAAAATCTCAGGGACTATCTATTTGATCAATCTTCCTTCCCATCAATAAACAGATGTGTGTACATCTGTGATGGCACGCCCAAGCCTATGGGAAAACTATAGTGTCTGGCTTTACTCGGGGGCTATCTGTATACCCTTTGTTAATATTAAGACCTTTAGCAGACAGAGGCACTTTAGGCAAGGTGAAAAGATAGCCAAAATGAGTTTACTGCAAACAAGACGAATAAAGGATTAACTCTACCCAGGATTATCATAAGGGAACTTAAAACAAAACATTACAAAAGGAGCCTTTTCTGGCTGCAGTCATCTCTCAGGAGTCTTCTGCATCTGGTGCAAAGCGATGGTTATAAACTGTCTTAATTTTCTTTCTTGTGAAGCATACATTGGCCATAAGCTTCTGTTGTCCTTTGGACTGCTGGTATAAAAAAAACTGCTGAATGCAGGTGCTAAGGATGCCTGTTTGAATTGCTAGGCCTAGGGTCATCAGACAATCCCAAGCCACAGTAGCTCTGCTGTAGAAAAAAGAGAGGAGTCCAGCAAAGAGCTCTATACAGAGAAATGGAATAGGCCAAATAAGGCGGTCCTCTGGGGGTGTTATGCTCCACCCAAAAACTAATACAAAGGAAGATATCTACACTATTGGGAAAATCTATGAACTAAAGCAAAGGAGAGGAAAAGGCAGAGCTAAGACTTCACAACATCTAATGTCCTTTTCTTCCAACACTTGTTTGATTAGGAGGTCACAAGAACTCAAATTCTGAATTAGAGCTCAAGTTCATTCTATTTTTATTTATTTTAACACTATTCAATACATTTGTTATACAGCTGACACAATATTCAATACAATATACAGTACACCTCATAAGTCTTATTGTAGCCACTGTTGCTTTCACACTTATACATATATTTCTGTCCCTTACCCCATGCTCCTCTCCCCCTAAGCCACTTCTTTTATATATTATCTGTCCAAAATTGCATTTCCTCTTGTTGCGGTAACTTCTCATCTTTCTTTTTAAATCCTCTTTCAATAAATTTTCTCCAGACATCATCAGTGCTGATATTTTAATCGTGTTATGAAGTGGCATTGTGTTGTTATTGTATATTCTTTGTATGTTAACACATGTTGTGAACCGGTCCGAATTCCCTCTTTGAAGGTGAGAGGGTTGGTATATAAAACCTCGAAATAAATAAATAAATAAATAAATTTGTTTCCATTTTCCTCTTTTAATTTCAAACTTACATGTCAGCTTATCATTTATTGCCAATTTCCATAATTCCTTATACCACGCTTCAATTTGTATATTTATTTCCTTTTTCCAATTCCTTGCTATGAACAATCTTGCTATTGTCTATAAATTTGATAAAACATATTTTTATGTTTCCCCCCAGCAGATTATTATTATATAATGAAAAGAAAGCTATTCTAGGGCTTCTTTCTATCTTAATATTCATTATATCCTCTATATTGTGAAATACCTTTCCCCAAAAATTATTTACAAAGATTATTTATTTATTTATTTATTTATTTATTTATTTATATTTGCTATTTTATTGGTGTTAGATACCATTTCCATATCAATTTGTAATCATTTTCTTTAACTCGTATTGATAGGTTTATCAAATATCTTTGTTCCCATTTATTTTCATCCCTAAAGTTCATTCTTTTCTCATAGTGATTGACCAGAATATTATGTGAAATCTCACAGATTATTTGAAATCACAATTCGGGGGGGGGGGGGGGGGGGTCACATGGTTGCAAATTAAGCTGTTTCCAAAATGTGTCAGTTTTCTGCAGAACCAAGGAAGTTATATTGTTTTCCCCTGAATTTTAATTTATTTTTTAATCCCCAGGTAAAATAAAGGACTGAATCAGGATAGGTAGGTGGCAGATCCATGATAGCATTTGGAATAAGCCTCGAATGCTCCATTTTGGCTTCTCCTAGTGGCAGGGACTCTGCCAGCAATATTCCTTCATTTGTGGAGCTTGCCAGAAACATATAAGAAACCCTCAAGATGGGTTTGTTAACCCTCTGGAATAAATATTTCAATAAACACTTCCATATTTTACAGATGAAAATCAGGACAAGTGTGGCAAAGCAACATGTGAATATGGTCCGGGGGCAAAGTTACTAATAAGGAAGAAAAGTCAAGCTTGGAGATGCTGCAGCAGTTTCCTTTTGCTAGAGGTTCCTTCACACAGCTGGATAAAATCCCACATTTTCTGCTTTGAACTGGAATATATGGCAGTGTGGACTCAGATAACCCAATTCAAAGCGCATATTTACTGCCTTGATATTCTGGGTTATATGCCTGTGTGGAAGGGTCCGGAGTCTCCTGGGCCGGAAGCAAGAATCTCACCATCTCCTCTCACCCCTACTTAATAAAGTGGGTGCAAACTAAGTACTTTTGCACTTTGAACCCAATTTCCAGCAACTGAAGGAAGCTGAGGACATAGGGGAATCATAGAGTTGGAAGGAACCTTGTGAGCCATCCAGTACAACCCCCTGCCAAGAAGCAGGAAAATTACATTCAAAGCACCCCCGACAGATGGCCATCCAGCCTCTGTTTAAAAGCCTCCAAAGAAAGAGCCTCCACCACACTCCAGAGTAGAGAGTTCCACTGCTAAACGGCTCTCACAGTTTGAAAGTTCTTCCTAATGTTCAGATGGAAATGTGCAGGAAGAAAGAGGCACTGTTGAATTAATGCAGTCTGAAACCAGTTTAACTGACTCAATGCTGTGGAATCATGTGGCTCTTATATTTAGGTGTTCTTCAGCCTTTTCTACCAAATAGTGCTAGTGCCTCAGCAAACTATAACTCCCAGGATTCCATAGCATTGAACCATGTCAATTAAACTGGTGTCAAGCTACATTATTTCAGCAGTACAGATGCATCCTGAGATTCTTATCCCTCCTGTATTAATTCTCCAGCATACATGCACCCTCAGGTATTTTAAAAGCAGCTGAAAAAAGTGGGATGAAAGAAGATTAATGAGGATGGTCTAATACAATGGGGCTCTGGGCTTTATTTATTTATTTATTTACTACATTTATATCTCGCCCTTCTCAGCCTAGCAGGGGGATTCAGAGCAGCTCACAAAAGGCAACAATTTGATGCCATACATATACATAAATACAATAAAATATACATATACATTAAAATTCAAAAAACAACAGCAGCATTAAAACAATTATAAAAATCATGTTATCCAGAGTCAAATCCAAGGCCATTTCATTAGCCATTTCACAATTCCGTGCACTCATATTGCACTAGCTTATTAGCCAAAAGCTTGGTCCCATAACCAGGTTTTAACTTTCTTCCTGAAGGTCAGGAGGGAGGGGGCTGCTCTAATTTCGCTGGGGAGGGAGTTCCATAGCCAAGAGGCCACCACCGAGAAGGCCCTGTCTCTCGTCTCCACCAAACGCGCCTGCTTGTGAAGCACTTCCTTCCAACTCCAACTAGTCTCCTTAATTGGCTTTCACCTAGGGCCAAGATTACTGAACTAGATTACATTACAAATTTCTTAGTTAATATTGGATGTTGGTTTTAAGATTTGATAACAAAATGCATGTGCCAGACTGAGTTGCATAGACCATTTTGCTTTAGCATAAGATGTATAGTTCCATTTTGTCTGAAGTAATTTGATAATGTGAACTACTGTCGTGGCTAACAATAGGATTCAGGGCCTGTTGTATGTTTGGATAATACTGCTTGTTAAAAAAAATCTTTGAAAAGAAGAAACTCAAGGGATTCTGAAATACAGCTAATAAGATTAACTAATATAGTTTACACTCACTTCCCCGGCTTCTTGTTTCATGGAGCTTTATTCATGGTTTGTGGAATGTGAAATGTAATTTATCCCTTGACAGTAACTAACTATTACTGATTGCTGATGAATAAGTCAACAAAGATATTTTCTTGTTTACATTCTTAGCAGAGTGTATCAAAGCCATCTGTACTTCCAAATCCTTTATCCCAAGGGATAAATACTTCACATTGTTCAGTGAGAAGAAGCAGACAAATATTCCCGTTCTATTAGATGCATAGAAGCAAAGCCAAGGCCAAAACATGTAAATGGGTTTTTAAACAGTAACAACACAATTATATACTGCAATATCCAAGAAAGTAATTTACTCTTACACTGATAATCCTTAAATGTCTATGTGAGCTTATAGAATGGGAGGTGCATGTTCTTCAGTGTCTTCCATGGATCCGTCCAGTGTATGTCAATCTTTTTAACCCATAAGTCTGCCCTTGCAAAAATCCAAATGAGTCTACATTAGAATGTAAGAGAAGCCCTACTAAATGAGGGCTTGTCTACATTAGCTCCATACTCTGCATTGAACCAGAAGTTGAACCATGCTGGAAAATGGATTAACTCATTTTCACCTCCATGTTACACAAAGCTCTAATCCAAACTGGTCCACTGTCCACACAGGACAGCAACGTCATCCCCTTTTCATATAAGGGGACAAATGGGGCTTGTGTTGCCTTGCTGCTTTTGTGATAGACTGCATGGAGCTCCACAAGATCACTGAGTGTTATTGCTGACATCAGTAAAGGTGCCTGTGCAACCAAGGAGAAGAGGGGGATTGCAGTGGCAATGGGGATAGCAAAGATAAATTAACACTCCAAACTACTTTTAGCTCTACTAGCAGGGATTCTGCCCTGCTTCTAATGTGGATCAGACATGGACAATGGAGCCTGGGGCCAGTCTGGAGTATTGTGGATGAGCTCACATTGGCTAAGACTTCTGAGCTCTGGGACCAAAAGCTTGTCTAATGCCCACAATGGCCAGGCAGTGTTCCACTTTGTTGGCAACTGCTGTACTATCACGGTCTCTATGTCCTTTCTTGGGTTAACTCTCAAACCTAGCCTATATACAGTACTACTTACTTACTTAGGCGATCCCTCGTTGTCTGAGTAAGATTGTCCTCCAAGTGCGGTGTCCTGGTGGTGGGTCCGTAGGTGACTGTGGAGCCCTATTCTTGACTTGCATGTTCTCCTGCAGTGAGGGCATTGGTTTCCAGGTGGAAGATGGTCCCAGTCAGGGTTGGCTCTCCTGACCTTTCGGAAACAAGTGAAATCCCTGCTGTAGGATCAGGCCTTTGGGGCCTAGGCTGGCATGCTGGAGAAGCTATGGCTTTAATGGACTGGACAGACTGCTTTTAGGATGATGACTTAAATTGGAGATTGTATGAATGTTTTTATACTCTTTTATATTGTTTTTATTTAATCTGTATATTTATGCTTTTGTTGTGGCACCATGCTGTGCCGGTTGTTGGCCAACCTGAGTTCCTCTGCGGAGGATGAGATAGGACAGGATATAAATGTCCAAAATAAATAAATAAATAAATTATTGAGATTGTCATACTGTTACATACTGTTGCAGCATTGATACTGGTTAGAACCTATTTATGCATAGTTATTTGAGCAGCACTTTGCTACCCTAGTGTTTTCCAAAAACCAGTTTTTCTTTGATTGATGGTATAACTCAGGTGTCCTCAAACGTTTTTAAACAGAGGGCCAGGTCACAGTCCCGCAAACTGTTGGAGGGCCAGATTATAATGTGAAAAACACATGAATGAATTCCCATGCACACTGCACATATTTTATTTGTAGTGCAGAAACACTTAAAAACAATACAATAATTAAAATGAAGAACAATTTTAACAAATATAAACTTATTAGTATTTCAATGGGAAGTCTGGGCCTGGTTTTGGCTGATTGTTGTTATTGTGTGCTTTCAAGTTGTTTCAGATTTAGGTTGACCCTGAGTGAGGGCCGGGTAAATGACCTTGGAGGGCCGTATCCGGCCCCCGGGCCTTAGTTTGAGGACTCCTAGTATAACTGATGAACATAGGAAACCACGTTGTAGTGAACTAGACCATGGGTTCTTATCGCTGAGTTTTGTTTGATTTAACTGGCGGTCTCTGTCCAGGGTTTCACTCTTTTCCACTAAGCCTAAGACCTTTTACATGCAAAGCATGCTGTCTATCTTAGATTTACAGACTTTAATAATAATAATAATAATAATAATAATAATAATAATAAACCTTTATTTATAACCTGCTACCATCTCCCGAAGGACTCGGTGCAGCTTACAACAGGCCGAGGCCCAATACAACAATAAACAAGACAACAACAATACTTCCCTCACAAAATGCAAGATTCTTCCATTAATACTTACCTGTTATAACATAGTATCATACTTGATCTGTGATTGCTATTACCTCTGATATACTTCATTAATGGGGATTAGATTTATATTGTGTTTAAAAGACCATG